>OZ038497.1:72809296-72839296 GCA_964036315.1 Acanthosepion esculentum | reverse complement strand
TAAGTCATATCTGCCTGCTCAGGATATGAATATCCTGACATTGATAAATGGAACACTTTTCAATTAACTTAGTACAACACACGCCAAATTTTGTAGACTGATTAGCCACAAATGTACTCGAATGACAAATATAACATAGTCTACATGGCAACACAACGCTATCTAGCGTAAACTGACTTTAAACCAACCCAAGTATAAACATGGAACTTTGAAATTCTTCAAAAACGAAGGATTTGCGGACTGATCTTTATATGGACTTTTGTTGTTTTGATATGAGAAACTCTATCCCCCAAATTTAAAAAAAAATATTTTGATACACCCTGTATATACAAAGTATGTCCTTAAAGCATTCAAATATTTTGAATATTTCGAGGTTCGTAACTTAGCAACCGATAAGAAAGGCCAGTGCTCTCCCAGGAATTCAACCACTACTGAGTGTGTTTACAAAATGTGTGTGCGCCTGACTTTCATTGGCTTCTTATGCAGAAATGTTGGCAAAACATCCCTGACAAGACTAGATTCGACTTCTATCAACCCACGTCTTTTCTCAAAGATAAAATCGCTACTAAAAGGGATGTCACGTGTGTGTGTGTTTGAACCCGGGCTCGATATCGGTTTCCCATTTTTCACGTTGACTGTGTGTCTATTTAATAACAATGGCTGAAAAGACTTCAGATAGATGATTAATTTCAAGAGGAATGAACAGATAACCAATTCGTTAGCAAAAACTGATCGAGGCTGCAATAACTAAGATAGATCGATAGCTATCAGGAGAGTTTGATACGAACAAACAAATAATGAAAGAATGCTGACTTGCCGCGAATAAAGTTTAGCTACTTAAACTCAGGGGTCAGTTGTATTGCTTTCAGTCACAGTGAACTTACCACACTACGGAAATTACCGTGCAGAATACAGCATAAAACTGACACATGTGGTTGATTGATCAAGATAATCTTCTTATATCAATGTGCCATGCCTCATCCTGTAGTTTGTTTCTCTAAGTATGTTTTAATCTTTAACGATGCCACTTTGACATTGCAGCATTTGTTTCATAGTCAGTTTACTCAAACTTATCAACTACTGGATACGATGGGTAAATTGTTGCCATTTTATATTTTTCCTTTCATAGAGGAAACACACTCGCATCATTTTGATGATTAGGAAAGGACTTTGTTGGTGAGGGCCTCATACTCAACACGGACGGCTACACCAAATAGGATCAAGAGGGTGGCTGCTGGAAAATCCTATATCTAGCAAGAGGGCTCTGCACCATGCCACACAAGCAGGCGAACCCAGGCATGGCTGTTAGATAAACTCTGCAACCACATCACCCTTTACATCTGGCCACCTAACTTCCCAGATTGCAACCGCTTAATTATTATGTGTGGGCGCATTTGAGCGAGAGAACAACAAAACTCCTTGTCACAGCAAAGATGAACTGAAGGCAAGAATTATGGCAGCGTTTACCAACATAAACAAGGTGACCGTCCCAAGAGTAACAGGATATTCCGAAGTTGTTTGGAGGCCGTGGTTGAAGTCAATAGCAATTTTATTGAATAAATTTACTTTGTACTATTTCAAGATATTTTTGTGTAATTTTGGTTAATATATCTTTTAAAATAAGATGTCAATGTTATTTTCATTTTTAGCGTAATTTAGACGACAATTTATCCATCGCACCATTTATGTTTTTTCATTATTCTTCTGACCTATTTAACTAAAGCTAATGCAATTAAAATCGTACCTAAGATAAATATCTATATACATTAGTATAATAATATACTCGTACAATACGAGGTACGGTTTAGTAATGGATAGCGGTTCAGATTAAGGAAACGGAGAGCCGAGTTTGACTTCCAGTCGAGATCGTTACATTCATTTATGTGTAAATAACCTTAGGAAAGTTATGAGTCAGTCTCTTCTCCCCAAATTTGGCAAATAGAAGGATAAACTGGGTGGCAACCCGGCTAGGGGAAGGACACCTCTGAATTCAAAACCTGGATGGTAAGCGACTAAATCGGTTCCCCTACTACACCCTGGTCTGGTATTAAAGGCAAGTGGAACCCTAGCAGCACAAAAAACAAAAAAAAATCCTACGACTCAACGCCCATCCACTCCAACTGTGAGTTAAATAGCTTTCCCAACACGCAATTGGCTAAGCGTAGTGAGTACGCGCGGGAAAAGGGTGCAGGTCCTGAATTTGATACTAGACAATAACAAAGAAACCACCAGCCAGAATCTCATTGCACTGGACTTCGTCAAATACCGTTGGTTACTGGAGCCTTCTCCGAACGTGGACTCTACATTCTCGTGTGGATGTATGGGGTATCCTCTTCACTCTCGCATGTTTATATATCTACCTGACATGCGGTTTTTCCCACGCGCGCATATCTCAGACACAGTTTGTTCGGAGACATCAGAGGGCGCGCTGATACCAACTCTCTGCGAGGAGGAAATTGCTCATGTCAACCCTGAAGTACACACGAGAGAAAATTTTATTCTCCCATCATTTTAGATATGCCGCATAGTACATCAACATAGAACACGAAATCAGCCAACCGTTTTCATGTTCCATTTGAATAAACATTATCACAATTTACATTAATACCTTGACGGAATGCTATGAATCCTCGATAGGTCAGGTTATAGTCTACGTTTGACTACTGTTAACTTGTAAATCAGTACCAGCTGTCGTGTGTCACGTCGAAAGGTGACAAGAAATAACAAATTACCCGCATTCATCCCAGAGTGCCATGAAGGACCAAGCAAAGTAAATCATAGAATCATGAAGTTGGATCTGTTTTGGGCGAAGTTAAATGTCGATATACATTCATATATACGAGATCTGATCAAAAAGTACCGGAACACTTGCAATGGTAACATAACTCTTGCTATGAAGTAAGCAGAGTGAAGTCGATTAGCACAGATTGACCTTAAACTCTGTCGCGCATGCACACATTTATAACGTTCACGCTAACTTCCGTTGTTCATCGCGGCGCTTGGAAAGACAGCGTGTAGATTGTGATCGTCTCACCCCACCACCGTGTTTACATAAGTGGCTTCAGTAGTCATTTTCTTGAAGACTTCCTTGATGCTTACTTGTTTTTCCATGGAATTCTCAGTATCCTTCTGTAGAGCCACTTTTCTTTTGCCACTAGTTTTGTCTTCATTCGTGAGGAAATTATGCAGTATGTCTTACCATATAATGGGATTGATATCACATAGTAATTCAGCACTGTTTTCTTTGTTTCTTACGAATTATTTTCGGTTTTCAGCACCTTGCTTAGCTTTTGGAATGCTTCTTTCGCTAGCTGAATGCATGTTCGGATCTCGGTGTCGCATTTTCCTTCTTCTGTTAAAAAGCTCTCCCAGGTATTTTACCATCTGCACCTTCTTGATGCTTATTATATCTCCAATTCGTAACTCACATCTTGAGCTTTTTCTTTTGATAATGACCATATTTTCTGTTTTCTTGCAGTTAATTGCTAGTGTGTGTGTGAGTGTGTGTGTGTCTGTGTGTGTATTTATGCGTGTGTGTGTGTTTTTCAGGCTAATATACAACCAAGATGTTGGAGTCGAAACTCCTTTTAGGTGAAATATCTTCGCCTTCTCCCTATTTGATCATTTGTCCAACAATTCATGGCCGAATAAACACCACTCAAGCCAACGACGTAGCTACTTTGAGAAGCGATAACGTTTTATTCAATTTCTTAGTTTTCCGTTCTTTTTCTTTTCTTATTTTTTTACGTCCAATCCCAATTCCCGAATCGTAACATTATACTTAAGTGTGACCGTCCGCTTGCACTTTCAATTCCACATCCTTACTTTAACTTCATACCCGGGACATTTTTTTTCAATACTCTACTATTTATTCGTTTATGTTGCTTCTGGGAAGGATTTTCGCAGATCGGTGAATCTCCTGAACTCCAGG
This sequence comes from Acanthosepion esculentum, assembly GCA_964036315.1. Taxonomy (NCBI): domain Eukaryota; kingdom Metazoa; phylum Mollusca; class Cephalopoda; order Sepiida; family Sepiidae; genus Acanthosepion; species Acanthosepion esculentum. The sequence goes on along the minus strand of OZ038497.1, from coordinate 72,835,365 downwards.
ATCCATATCTCTGTTAGCCAATTAAGATGGAAACAGTTTTTTTCGTGGTGAGCGGGAACCTCATTCTCGGTTCATTCGACTGTTAAAACCAAAGTTTTCTGTCCATCATTTTCTATCCATCATTAACCATATTAATAATAACACCATATTTTTGTTTTTATATCGTATTCCAAAAATAAAATGTATTTCCAACAACACATGAAGGCCATTTGTTAGATATTTTTCTTTCCAAATAGTTACAAAAATTATTTATGTTTTTTTAATATATCACACCTGCTTCGTTAATAAAACCCGAATATTTCCTTATAAGGAAACGGTCAATTTCCCATTGTCATCAACGGGCGGATTAGAATGATAGCATTCTGACCTTGAGGCTTGAGTTTGGGAGAAGATTCCAGTGTGTGGCTCCGCTGCGAAGAATCTGAAAACGGTTTGATTCAAACCTTGTGATTAAATCTGGTATTAGATATCATTAAATCATTCAACTTTTGAATCTGAAACCGGTTTGATTCAAAGCCTTGTGATTGAAACTGATATCATTAAATCATTCAACTTTTGAATCTGAAAACGGTTTGATTCAAAGCCTTGTGATTGAAACTGATATCATTAAATCATTCAACTTTTGAATCTGAAACCGGTTTGATTCAAAGCCTTGTGATTGAAACTGATATCATTAAATCATTCAACTTTTGAATCTGAAACCGGTTTGATTCAAAGCCTTGTGATTGAAACTGATATCATTAAATCATTCAACTTTTGAATCTGAAACCGGTTTGATTCAAAGCCTTGTGATTGAAACTGATATCATTAAATCATTCAACTTTTGAATCTGAAACCGGTTTGATTCAAAGCCTTGTGATTGAAACTGATATCATTAAATCATTCAACTTTTGAATCTGAAACCGGTTTGATTCAAAGCCTTGTGATTGAAACTGATATCATTAAATCATTCAACTTTTGAATCTGAAACCGGTTTGATTCAAAGCCTTGTGATTGAAACTGATATCATTAAATCATTCAACTTTTGAATCTGAAACCGGTTTGATTCAAAGCCTTGTGATTGAAACTGATATCATTAAATCATTCAACTTTTGAATCTGAAACCGGTTTGATTCAAAGCCTTGTGATTGAAACTGATATCATTAAATCATTCAACTTTTGAATCTGAAACATGTTTGATTCAAAGCCTTGTGATTGAAACTGATATCATTAAATCATTCAACTTTTTCCTTCATATATAACGCATAACACTACAGGAACATGCGACTACCACAGATATTGCTAGTACCCTATCAGAGTGACATAATTGGACCCCTGTTGTCAGACACAAATATATATTTACTTATACAGTTGAAGAAATGGAGTGTAAATATAATGATATCGTGTTTATTTCATGAGATGATTTTTTTTTTGTTGGTCTCTTTTGTTTTTAGGGTTAATCAGCCTTTGCCAGAAAATGCTTTTAGTTTTGTAATTTTTTTATATAGTAATGATCTTACTAATTAACCCATAGCTGGAGGAGAAGAGGTTGATTCATAACTTACCCAAGAGTATTTTCCCGTAAGGGAATATGACATGCCCGACTAGAATTGGAACTCGGCTTCCCGATCTCCAATTCCGATCCGTTATCCATTACACCATCCACACATCCAAGCATAGAGAACCTGATATTGTCAAACGCTCACCCGTCGAGGTACTGACCCGTCTTAATCTGACGTTGCTTAACTTCAGGGATCGTACAAGAACCGGCGTTTCATCGTAATGTGGCCACAAACCCGAGCAGAATTTAGAGTGATAAATAGATAATCTTAATAATCATAGGTTTAAAAACAAATAATAGGCGGAAAGAGACGAAAAGAAAGTATGTTAAGACGTGGGAATCTATTCAAGCATGAATGAAATTAAGTTTTTTTTTAAATGGTGGAATAGGTTTTAGGAAAAATAACAGAAAGACAAAGTTTATTGAGTACTACAAAGGACAAGAAGTTGTGAAGATCCATGATTGCCTACGTCCTGACGGCACACAGCACATAAAGAGGAAGTCACATCGTAGTAACATACATTCGTTTGAGTATTTTTTTATATGAGAGTGCATCTCCTCATGAAATACCAATAAGCGATCGTGTGCATTTGGCTCCGTTCCTTTTAGCGCACGCGCACTTGAAGCACTGAATGACGTCAGCCTTTGAATTATTCTCATAAAAGCGCTGCTTCACGTTTGTCGGTATGTGCAAAGTGAAATCGTGCATTCAGATATCTATAATATTAGCGGCATTCTCCTCATCTTATGTTAGATATTAAAATGCTTGTACTTAAACAGCTTTTACCTCTGTACACAACATTCACACACACAAACACACACACACACACACATATGTGTGTGTGTGTGTATGTGTGTCCACTTACAGATCATTTTTGTTCCCAAAAGAGGACAGACCTATGACTTCATTAGACACATATAGACATAAAGTACTAAAACTTTTCATTCATGCAAATTCAGATTGAAGCAAATGAGAAAGTTACACTTTATTAGTAAAAACTACCTATTAATAAAATATTTCAATTCTATTACTGTACGCAATAACACACACACACACACACACACACACACACACACACACACACACACACACACATACACACACACAAGCATAGCAGTTATATATGACGGCACGTTAGATCATTTCAAACGTTCACCGTCCTAATGAGTACCAGGATGCAGACAAAGGAGTTAAAAGTACCATGCTTACAAAACATCAGGTACTTCATAGAGACTGGAAATTCGAAAGTACTTGAACAAAATATGAACTTAGAACATAATATTCAACAACTTGTAAAAGTCTATAAAAAATAAACAGACTTGTCGGTTTTTTTTCAATCAAACTTCTTCGGATATATATATATATATATATATATATATATATATATATATGTGAAAAGATTACTTAACTTTTAAAAATCAATTTTTTATATATAGAATTAATTTGGAGAAGTTTATCACTTAGCTGAGTGCTGTTGGTTCAGACATGCCTATTACGTAGTTTCGTGAACACATCATATTTCAAAGAATTCCGGTTAAATAATACCGGTAAGTTCTCTCTATTCTATTTTTGAAAATCCCGAATTAGTTGTTTTATATCATCTGTAAATTTACCAAACTTCATAATTATTTTTATTCTATTCCCCCACCCTTACGAGTAATTTCGAATGGTACTATATTCGTTTTCAAGCATTGTATTTTGCGTATATTTACGTAACTGTTTAATTCCGGTATTCTCAATTCCCAATTTCAAGTCACTTAAGGTGACGTCACTTAATCGCCCCAAATGTATTTTTTATGTGTATTTTTTAATTTTAATATATTCAGCCAACCATCCAAACACACACATATACAGACGTATACAGTAAATAAAGGTGCGCGTAGCTTAGATGTTATCAGTAACGAAAATGGTATTTGTGTGACAAATTAGAAATTCAGCAAAGGCAAAAATGGTGTTCACTTTTGCACAAACACCATTGGAATGGTATGAATCCACCTCTTCTCGGCCACATTAGCTGAAAGCCTAAATCCGAAAGATGCTGGGTGTGGGGCCCATTTTCATCTCTGCTTATTACGAAAATCCCAGCAGTAACACCTAATGTGGCGAGGCTATAACCCTAGAGCTCAATAGTAGTATCTACAGGTTTCATATGAATACATGTAAAGGAGAAACGTTCTCATAGTCTAACTGAAAAGAGCTAGACACATGTTACGAGAATAATTGTTGATTATGAAATATTTGATCTTAAAATATTTTGGGTACACTTAAAGTTTCTTTCGAATTACATCGTTAGGTGTCATGCGTGAAGGACGCTTGGGTAATCATGATTCTTAATTTGGCAATTCATGATTTACCTGTCAGAAGTCACGCAATACTTTTACCTTCTACAGTAGAGTGATTGACAGAGAAGACTATAGATCCTTGCCAGTCCTGCTATTTAGCCCATAGCATGGGGAGAAGAGAAAGTTATTTCGGCGTAAGTGAATATAACGAACTCGAGTGGAATTCAAACTTTACTCTCCTATTTCTCCTTCAGAAACCTTACCCATCATGTCAATCACATAATACTGGTTTTAAATCTGATAAATGCATATGAGGGTATTAGTCTCTTTCAATCTGCGTAGATAAGCTTCATTAAAATCTTGATATAATTAATATAACGAACAGGAGGATGCATTTTCTCTTCCTGAAAAGAAAAATCTTTCACTCAAATAACTAATGAATTCCATTTAGAAATGTTCTAATGACTCGCCTGTGTTTATATTTTAGAACATTAAGTAATTTTCTACATAAAGAAGATTACGAAAAGCAAAAGAAAAATATTTAATTGCTACTGGCTTATGGGTTCATCTCCTTAGATGTTTGAATCTGTTATGTTCTGGAGTTATATATTCTATTAACCAAAGAATCATTTGATGAAGCAAATTGATGGAATAATAGCAAAAAATCAAAAGAAAGAATCCTCGTGACTTTGAAATTAAAAGGAATAAGATAATTCAGGAAATAATTCAGATTTGATCATCAGAAATAAAAAGACGAAAATCTGGGTAACATATTTAGTTCTTGACATTAAAATGAAAAGAAATTTTATAAGATAAAGTTGACACATATACTCATAATTATCGGGTCGCTTGTAACGGTCTCGAAGAGCTTCTCTAAGATTGGTTGAACGGGAAATCTGATTTAAACTCCTCGGTAGAGAATGTGAATAAACACACACACACACACACACACACACACACACACACACACATATATATATATATATATATATATATATATATATATATATATATCTATATATCTGATAGTTGTATATTTAGGCAGCAATCCTTCTTTTATGCAAATTTCATTAAAAACGACAGACAAGGTACTACGGTTAAGTTTTTTATTTAATTTTTCTCGTGTACGAACAAGAGCTTTCTTTGCTGGACAAAGGGTGTGTAAGAACTGTCCAAATGTTTTATTTTTCCGAGCGCTTTCGGCTATACCTTTAGCCATTATCAAGGATGATTTGATTTTTCTGCTTAATTGAGTGTGTGCATTATGTATATGTCTTAGTGTGTAGTAGTGGTGCTTTAATTTCCAAATACGGTTAGCACGTTGTGGCTTTGTTCGTAGTTAATATTGTTAAGAGTAGGATTTTTCTTTTTTATTATTAAAGCCTCCATTATTTTTAACCTTTTTTTACATGAGGAAGCAATTAATATATTTGTGTTTTCTACTAGTATATTTCTAATGGAGACTGGTAAATTTTTGTGTCTGTTTAAATGGGTTCTAATGGAGCTGTGATCAGATAGGTGTTACACCTTGATAATGGCTAAAGGTATAGCCGAAAGCGCTCGGAAAAATAAAATACTTGGACAGTTCTTACACACCCTTTGTCCAGCAAAGAAAGCTCTTGTTCGTACACGAGAAAAATTAAATAAAATTAAATAAAAAAAACTTAACCGTAGTACCTTGTCTGTCGTTTTTATGGAAACTTGCATATATATATATATATATATATATATATATATATATATATATATATATATATATATATATATATATATATATGTATAAAATTATATATATATATATATATATATGTATAAAATTATATATATATATATATATATATATATGTATAAAATTATATATATATATATATATGTATAAAATTATATATATATATACATACAAAGATATATTTAAAACTAATCCTTCTATATATATATATATATATATATATATATATTTATATATATATATATATATATATATATATATATATATATATATATTATCATCACTATAATATTGATGAATTGAGTGTTTTAAGGTTTGGTTTGTACTAAAATAGGACAACCTGGTTGTCTGCATTTTCTTCGTCATCAATTAAACCTGAGACAGCTATTTGCTTCGTTGTTGGTGTTGCTTTAGCAAAAAGCCACCACGGGTACAAAAGACGATTGAAGATAATAAAAACACCATCACAGATATATATATATATATATATATATATATATATATATATATATATATATATATATATATATATATATATATATATATATATATATATATATATATATGCGCAGTACTTATTGGAAAGCGCTCAATAACAATGATGGTGCTAACATATTTAGTTGCGTTGATGTGAATTTGTGACCTTGGGTTTCTTGTCTGACGCCCGCAAAGGGAGTGAAACCTAGAGTCAGAACACACATCAACGCAAATATATATATATATATATATATATATATATATATATATATATATATATATATATATATATATATATATGTATGTATGTATGTGTGTGTGTGTGTCTGTGTGGGGATAGATAGATAGATCAAATATTATTTTAGTAGACATTCGTATTGGAAATAGATAATCTATTTTTTAATCTAAAACAGTGTATATTATGTCTATTGTCTTGAGCACTCGAAAAATAGACGTAATACTCATTGTTTAAAATAAAGAAGATGGTATCTATTTCAAATACGCGTATCTACTAAAAATAACATTTGAAGTAATAATAATTCGCGATTAAAAATAAATACAATAATTCTTATATATAAATTAGGTGTGAGAAATACCTCACACAGAATGGTGCATATTTCAGTGGCGTCATCGTCAAGATATGGTCGCATTGCCGAGTGGTTAGAACGTTCGCATTCTGACCATGAGACACATGTTCGAATCTCACCATGGTCAATTTGTCAGGATTCGGAAGGTTCGGAAAAGTGCCTTAAAGTCGTACCACGAGTTAACCCAAGGCTTGTGAGTGAAATTGGGTAGACGAAGGCTTGAACGTGCTGGTTTTGTTCAAATTGTTCAAATTGTCGATCACGCTGGATAACACGCTCTTTCCCAGAAATTGTAACTAAGGTCTGCTCATAAACTACCGGTGGGCTCCGTGGGTGTTGAATAAACACAAATATGCCTGAGCAAGCGTCTGCAATAGGGACTGGCTATCCGCCGTAGTAGACGGGTATCCTGGAATACGAGTGGTCAGCTTATAAACGTTTCTACTTATATCTTAATTTGTAAATTCAAACTTATAGTTATAAAACCCCGAAAAACTCGAATAACTTATGTATTCAACATACGAAGAAGAAATCTACCTCTTAATTTATTAATTACACAAAACACTTTCATTGATTATAAAACTAATAGTGATATAACTTCAACCTAAATATATGCAAAAAAATAAAAAAAATTCAGCTCTGGCCTAGTTTTTTAAAATAACCCCCCAAAAAACATTCCCAATTACTACTATAACAATCGTTTGCATGTTTCCCTCCTTCCTCTTTCATCATATTAATATCTCCTATTCTCACCTTTCCTGCCCAGCCCTCACTTTTAAAAGGCTTGGAAATAGTGTGCCGTACACCCTTGACCGTTGTTGTCGAAAAGAAATTTTTCAGATCTAGTAATTACATTAACACCTCAAACATCCTTCACCAAATTGCTATCAACAGCCATTATTGTTTCACTCCGTCACCTTTTCGGCTTTATGTGTTTTTTTATGTTCAATTTTTTTCAAACAATGTAAAAAAAAGGAAGTGACGTTTCACATGCAGCTTGTTTACATACAGAATTGTTCATAACCGTTTTGGTTCTCACCAATAGAAGTGCAATTTTAAATGCACTGAAACGAAGTTGCATCTTTGTAGTGAGTAAATTGTTTTTGTTTGCGAAAAAATTATAATAAATAATTATTGCTCTATTATCGGTATTAAGCCCTCTTTTAAATTAATGATTTAACGTTAGAATTTATATATTATTTTCGTTCTCATTACATTCGGAGATATATATATATATATATATATATATATATATATATATATTAGCTCTCTCACAAGCATACACACACACGTGTGTGTGTGAGACAGCTATTTTTCATTCATGCAATTCTGGTTGACGAACACAGAACGAACAGTGAGCGAAATAAAGTGTTCAGTTCGACATTGCAACCACCTGAAGAAGGCCGGAGCGGGCGAAACGTTGTAATAGACAGGGCGACAAAGATGAAGACAATAGTCCGAATAATGTAAATAATGTACATAATACCTCATCTCAGAAATGTAGACAGATATTGAACACCGAACGTTATTTTTTTTAGAATTTTTTTCTTCGGTTCGGATCATTTTTGGTTTTCCATTAAGAGTCTTAACATGAATTGTTCAATGTTTTCTAAACATTTCGTCTTTCTGAATATGAAACGCAATGCACACCAAACAGGCACAAGGGTTAAACCAGCAAAAATTCCTTTCTTTTTTTTATTTGTTGATATCGTCATATCTATTGTGAATTTTGTTACTTGGGTGTTTTCTTCCGTAGCTGTCATGTCTGATTTTATCAAGTATCTCGTCTGTTTGTAATTATCGTGTCACTTTTTATTCATTTATTTTTGTAAAATAGATTTGGCCTGATTTTTCATGATGCAGACTTATTTTTCTTTTATGATTAAAACATCTAATATTTGTAATCGTTTTTTATGTTTATGTCGTATAGTTTTGTATTATTGATAGATATAATTTTTGTAATATTGTTTTTTTTTTTGTGGAGGGAATTCAAATTTAATTATTAACGGTTAAGTTGCAAGTCAAATTAGTGATTCTGCAACAATGTTTATGTTCTATGAATTATCATCAGAGACATTCTACAAGTGGGCAGGCAAACTTGTAGACACTGTCGATATATATATATATTTTTCTACCGTTGGTGGTGATAATGTTGGAGTTTTTATTTTTTTGCAGGAAGTTTTTGTCTTAAATCATTTCATCCCAAGCAAGTCGATTAGGTCAATAGGACGCGGGGATTGAGAGAGAAAGAAAATAATTTAGGGAGGAGAAGTGAGGAAAAGGACACCAGGATTCAAGAAGATCGAAGATGGCGATTGACATTGCATTTAAATTTTTGGCAGACAAGCAAGAAATCGGAAGGGATTTTCACAGGTGAGAAGTGCGAGAAAAGAAACTGTCAGAATAAAAGAGACGGTGGCATCTAGATAGTTCAATTTTTTTTTATCTCGTATGAGTACTTATTTATTGAGTTTCTTAGAATTTATTTGTTTAGTTTGTGATTAACTTGCTTTCTGGGTAGAAGTTTTATATTGCTATATAAGGAGGCACCTAGGAGAAATGGATAGCGGCTCGGATTGAGGAATCGGAGAGCTGATTTCGAATTCCATTACATTCACTTACGTGCCAATACCCTTAGGAAAGGTACGAATCCTCTTTTTCACACTCTATAGCCTCTGAATTCAAAACTGTATGTAGTCCTAAGGCAGTTCGTCGCTGATTTCTGCCTCATTCTTGTAGCTCCTGCTCTTCCTTCGGATCCATCAGCGACGTCGAGAGGGGGGGGCAATATCTTGTCCTCCATACTCTCCAGGCTAGATCCTGCTTTACAGATGGGTGGGATCAAATCCATAGTCAAAGATGCTCGGATGGGGCCTATATGTTACTGTTTTTTCTAAGGTGAATTTAATTTGTTATGGGTAAGGAAAATCATTGTTAGTTAATATTTTCTATTTTCGAATTCATGATGGAATATTTCGCGCTTAGCCGATATTAAATATAGTCTATATATTAAGTTATGATATATTTTTATATGTGGACATTCGCTGTTATATTTCATTAGAAAATGAGCTGAATTTATTTTTTAATTTTCTTTTTTTAAAAGGGGATTTTAAAAGTTATTAGAATCCTTCCTTATTTCTCAATATTAATTTATGCACATATGGGATTTGAATGTTACAATTATAGAAGCATAAGATAAAGTGTTCGATCACTCAAGAAGGAAGCTATTTACCAGTCGACGCGTCTGCCTACTGCACTATCACGGAAGTTCGTCTTTCGATGTTTCTTTGAAGGCATATTAATGAGTCCTTTTTTTTCGGTGTGTGTTTGCGGCAGCTTGTTGCTGACGCCAGCTTAAGTGATGTTTGCTTTTTACATTTATAATAACGTTGGCCTATTTAGTTGAAGTAAATATAAGATTTAATTTTATTTCTTTCGAACTTGATATATTATTTTATGTTTTCATTGCAAAAAACAAAGATTTTTTACGAAATACACGAAATTCCCAATGTAATTTAGGAAACCTGAGTTTTGTTACTTGGAAGATAATTTAATATTTTTCACTTAAAGTTAATATTCCTCTGTTTGAAATGTTTATTCATGAGAACAAATACACTAATAACTAACTTTATTTTTGCGTAATCTGTATTTCTGTTTCTGACAAATGAACAAAAAAATGCTATGCTTCTCATACGGAAATGTAAGATTATAATTTTACTTTATTTAAACAAATAACTTATTCCGGATTTTTTTTCCATTTTTTTATTAACAATGTTAAAAGATCTCTCCTAAGAAATATAATTTTAATTTTTACTAATGTTTAATTTTAACGGACTTTTCTTCCGAAGATTTTTCTTCGATTCTGTTTTTGTGCTACAAAATTTATTTACAAATATTATTTGTCAAATAAATTTAATTTAATATTTTACACTATGATATTGCTATTCGTAGGAACAAATATATTGATATCTGTCTATATCTCTGAGATGAGGTATTATGATTACTTACATTATTTACATTATTCGGACTGTTATCTTTATCTTCCTTGCCATATTTACAACGTTTATACGCTCCGGCCTTTTTCAGGTAATTGAAATTTCGAACCTAACTCTTTATTTCGTTCACCGGTAGACTGTACTAGTTCCACGTGGCATGTCTCGTCCGGATGCCTCTTTTTTTATTTCCCTTTAACTCAACTCTACAAGTTTTTGGTTCATCACTATTGTAGCATATTGTATTCATTTCTATGCGATAAAAATCTCCTGAGCCGACCAAGCATAGAAATGAATAGAATAAGACAACGAGTAATAAGGAGTGCTAGAGAAAAGCAATGAATAACAACATGGATTGCAATATAAGCTCTGATAAAAAATATACAATAATAACAGAAAAATTGCAATATGAGCACTGGTAAAAAATGATTGCTGAGACATTAGTTTCTAAGTCCCAGAAATAAAGGCGTTGGTTAGATTCAGTGACTAGAGCCAAAGAGTTGTGAGTTCAATACCAGGCTACAGCTGTGCTGAAACCAAACCTTGGAGAGTTGAGTTAAAGGGAAATAACTGAGGCGTCCGGAAGAGGCATGTCACGTGGAACTAAAGAAATCTATCCCGGTGGACGAAATAAATGTTTCGGTTCGAATTCCAATCATCTGAAGAAGGCCAGGGCGTACAACGGCCGAAACGTTGAGAATATGGCAATGAAGATGAGGATAACAGTCCAAATTATTTAAGTAAATAGATTGATGATGATATTTAGTTTCTCATAGGAGTTTTGGGCATTTCTTTTTAAGAAATATTCAAATTCATACCAAATTCTTAGAGTGCGAAACCCTTCCGGTTGAGTTGACATTTGCAATTGCCCCAAATAGGGGCAAATCGGGTGCGCTATTTCTAAGTGCGGGGTTTACGTTCGCTCTCACCCAGATAACAAAAAGCCAAAAAACAGATATTTTCAAATTATAACAAATTTCTTGTAAGTCCTCGAATATCATACGCACTTAGAAAATGTGAATAAATCCCTGGTATTTTATAGTTTTTCATTCTGAGGTTTGGAGCTGTTGCGAGGCAAGCTAAACAAATCTTGATTTAAAATTTATATTTTCAAAAGCGTGCCAAAAATTTTGTAAAAAAAAAAAAAACTTTGATTTTAAAATTTATAATTTCAAAAGAGTGCGAAAAATTTAATAAAAAGAACGAAAAAAAACAAACTTTGATTTAAAATTTATAATTTCTTGGGGTGAATTGATATTTGCGATGAGTAACTTTACATTATTCGGCGTGAATTTCCAGAAAGGATCTATATTTTGTATTAGAAAATTAATGGCAAATCATTTAAGAATGTTGTTTTGTAAAATTACTGACATTATTAAATTCAATAAATTTTAATTCAGTAGTTTTATATATTAGGGTATTATCACGTAAGTGAATGTAATGAGTTCCAAATCCAGTCGAATCCATTACATTCACTTACGTGGTAATACCCTTGGGAAAGGTATGAATCCTCTTCTACTCCCCCCAGCTATGGTTAAATAACAGGATAGACCGGGTTCTATAGCCTTGGGTGACAACTAGTCTACCGCAGAAACTAATGGCAACCAACTGCGGGGAAAAAATCTTCCTCGTCAATCATGTATCGAAAGATACATGGTCGCCTAAGCGTTTATCACGCATGGCACTTAAGTGACTGACTGGCTTTTATATATTGTAAATGAAGTGTACATATTGTTAACCCTAACTATAACCCTGTTGTTAAACCATACGTTTTTAAGAGTCAATCTTTTCTAATCATATTTATGCTAGAATAAAGTCAGCATAATAATAGTTACTTTAATTCTAAACAAAAGAAATAAAATAAAAACTGCTGTCATTTTTATTTTGATGACTTTTATTTTGTTTCCTGTCATGTTTCAAAATTCTTAATCCCGATATGATATGTTTCATAAAAACTGTTTCAAAATTGGATATGCGCATATTCAAATATTAACTTGTATAGAACATTTCGTACACTTTTGTAAGTGATGAAACCGAAGCTCTGTCAAATTATACATTAATTTTAGTAAGACCTTCGTAAAGACGAAATATACCAAGATTAAGTGGATTAACTTTTCAAAGCAAATTAATTACGATCTTATTCTCTATTTTTCTTTAGACATCTACATCAGCGAACTACCGCAAACTCAAACCGAAACTAAAATTATTCACTTCCGGTAGAACGACGATATCTGAGATAGGCTTCCAGTTTTGTCTGTGACTTGGCTTTAAATAAAGATTTCCATGAAAAGGATACAGGTAAATCTTTTTAAAAAAGGGGTAAAGAAAAGCGAGAAGAACGGACTATCAACTTTAACAGCAGAAAATATATGGTCGTTAGTGAAAGGGATAGCCCAAATGTAAGATAAAAATTGGAGATGTCAAGCTGAAGCAAGTAAATTAAATTTAAATATCTGGGAAGAATTTGGAAAGCATCTTTCCTTATTTAACGTGCCTTCGTATTTCTGACACAGTTGCTTTTAAATAACAAACGATACCTTCTAAATACTATGCAATACATTAAGAGGCAGGGAAATATCGTTAAAAATGAATATTCTGAAATGTTATGAAATATCTATTCCATTATATAACAGTGAATTCTAGCCAATTTTCTTACAGGCATACAATTTTCTTATGGCTTGAATCTTTACAGAAGAATGCTGAGAATACCATTGACTGGATATTTGAGTAACGAGAAAGATTTAGGGAAAATGGAAACAAATAGGTCACTTTGGATCAGAAAAAAAACAATCGAAATTTTTAGAACACAGGAAAGAGGTATTCGAGAATTAAATAATCAAAGGACATTAAAATCAGGAGAAACAGCTTGGGTAAGTGAATGGCAAAACAGTAACTGGACAGTATAGTAAGGGGAAAGCGTCAGAGGTATAAAGTATAGGAAGTTGTGGAGAGCTATGATCATTCATGTTTTGAATTGATATGCCGCATCAAAAAGACATATTGAAATATATGAAGAGACTTTAAAATTCAAAGTGCAGATGACATATTTCGGACCAGAAATCCACGTGTACTTATCGAAAACAAACAAAAAAGATCGTAGTGATTATTATCTTTCTTGTGAGCGATGACGGAAAAATGTTTAAACATCTGATAGAATATCGGACTTGGCCAGAAAAATGAAGAATATAATGGTGATGGTCATATATATAATTATGGGAGCATTTGAAAAGTTCTGAAGAGCTTGGCAAAACGATTAGAAAAATTAGAAATCCCACGAAAACAAAGTGACCAGAATCTGGACGTCCAACACGGCTATCATCAGCCCCCTGATGATACCGCATACAGAACGACTTGAAATAGACTATCTTCTATGTTGAGGTAATTTCTTTTCTTTTTTTCTTTTTTTTTTGCTGTAAAAATACATATGGTCTGTTATAATAAATAAATCGAGATCACTGTGGATCAGTTTTAATAAATAATACTACCTGGATTATATATCAACAGATCGAATACCGGTATATATATATATATATATATATATATATATATATATATATATATATATATATCGATTACTAAAATATGATTTATGTATGTATCCAAGTTTGAGAAACTTTTCTGGCGTGAATACGTATTAAACTCCTAGAAGCTATCGACATTTATATATATATATATATATATATATATATATATATATATATATATATATATATATATATATATATATATATATATACATGCGCATGTTTGTGTGTAATCATCTCCCAGCAACTGCTGAACTTTATACTAAGCTAACAAAGGGCAAAATTGTGCGACACACGCAGACGATCGATCTCACTGTCACACGGGCGAGGGAAACCAGTCTGCTTATCTTTGGACTAATGCATATATCTCAGTTCTTTCTCTCCTCTCACTCCTGTACTCCTTCTTCCCCTCTCCCTTTTTCTCGCTCTCTTATTCTTTTCCTCCCTCTCTCACACAAACGCATATATATATATGTGTGTCTGTGCGTGTGTTTGTGTGTGCTTGTTTATGTGTGTGCTTGCAACTGTGTGATCTTCGGCATGCAGCTACGTATTTTCTTATGCATCGCTGTGTGCGCGCATGTGCAGGTGTGCGATTCATTGTTTTATATGTAAATATGCATGCGTCACTGTGAAAGAGGACGCTTCCTCTTTGTGATATGGATAACAATGTCGTCTTCTGAAGGAGACGCACTGAACGATCAAACAGAGAACGGTCACTTTTGAAGATTACCAAATTATGAAGAGCTGTTGACCGCAAGGGATACTCTTAGTTTCCGGATTTCCACGGCCAGAGGTCAGAAGATGGGTCACCTCTTTATCTGAACAAGATGAAAGAAAGACAAGGAAGTGTGCGGCCGGTCATCTTACACGGACAGCGGCGCGGACACACTTTGACAATTACATCGGCCCACACTCATTCGCATTAATACGCGTATACTTATTATAGAATATCGCTCTTATAAATGCAATATGTAAGATTATATTATGCAAGTCGATGTCTTCACAAATAAGAATTGCATTGTGCAATTTATGTTGGTAACATTTTCTTATAGCTATTATGTCCAGAGCGATTATTTTTCATGTAATTATTATTCATATTTTATATGATATATGTTTTCCAGATGTGGGCGTTTATGACTAGTTTTTTTTATTTGTTTTTTTAGTAGGGTGTCATTTGAAAAATAAACTTATGTTACTGTGTATTACGAGCGTGTTTAAATGGTTCTCCAACAGTAAATCCCTATTATTCCTATAGATAAGGGCTTTTAGATTTCGATATGTCTCGCCGAAATAATATCATTTACATTTCTATTTATTTGTTAGTTTCCTGCATCTGAATTGGTGTTGGATTTTTATTTCCTAATTATATATCCGAGTGTCTCGGATGTGGTGGTCAATATACTAGTATTAAGGATAAGTCCTTTATTTAAAAAATTTTGTAGTAATAATGTTACAGGGTTGGATAATGGATTTGTATGGATATTTGTATTTATAAATGCATATGTCAAATATATCGATCTCTTAACAAAATATTCGTATTAAGCAATCGATGTTGGTAACATTTTCAACATATATTTATATACACCATATTGTGAGTGAATCGGCTTTTAATATCAGGTTTGATTATTCAAATAATATGCAACAGAGATTTTTTATTTAAATATTTTTCGAGGATTACAAAATAATTTACAATATGTCATTTAAAAAAAAATACAGGTAAACCGGTTTATCGGTCTTCTGTCGTGAGAGGTACAAATCATCATAGGACAAATGACTAAAATGAAATTATATATATATACCTTCACCACTATAATCAAAGATTCCCCACTATAATCAAAGCTCATGAGCTGTTGTTGGGCTGTCGGTTTGCTTGTAACTGATCTGCTTGACCCTCATACGTCGAATTCAACGGGAGAGTCGAGTATATATATATATATATATATATATATATATATATATATATATATATATATATATATATATATATATATATATATATATATATAAAGAGAGAGAGAGAGAGAGAGAGAGAGAGAGAGAGAGGCACGGTGGGGTAATGGATAATGGCTTGGATTGAGGAATCGGAGAGCCAAGTTCGAATTCCAGTCGGATCCATTACGTTTACTTACGTGCTAATTGGGTAAGGTGTGAATCCTCTTCTTCTACCTCCAGCTATACGTAAATAGCCTTGGATGGCAACTGGTCTAGGAGAAGGACAACTCTGAATTCAAAACCTGCGGATGGTCGTATATATATATATATATATATATATATATATATATATATATATATATATATATATACATACATATATATATATATATATATATATATATATATATATATATATATATATATATATATATATATATGTGTGTGTGTGTGTGTGTGTGTGCGAGTTGACAATGCCAATATGGGTCTTGTTGGTTAAAATAGCTATTCGAATGAGGTAAATTTTCATTTCTATTCTATGTAATTTACAGTGGTGTTCGATAAAAGTGACTCACCTGATTTTTTTTTACTAAATGTTCTCTTCTCTGATGAAACGAAATTTGAGCTAAATTCAAAGGATAAGCGATCTAAAATCCGAAGAAGAAACTTTGAAAGCTCTTTGAATTTAGCAGTAAGTACTGTGAAGTATCCGTTCAGTATAATGTTCTGGGGATGCTTTTCTTTTCATGGAACTGGTTTCTTAAAACCTATTGAAAAGACCCTCAGGAGCGAGCAGTGCAAGAGAATTTTAGTCTTGTCTGCTCCCTTCTGCTGAAAGGGTGCAAATCGGCCCCACCAAGCTAATTTTTATGCAGGATAATGCTCCCTGTCAAAAATCAAATTGATGAAGGAATACTTTGATGAGAAGCAGATGAGTGTTATGACATGGCCGCCCCAATCTCCTGACCTCAACCCCATAGAAAACTTATAGAACATTATAAAGTACAGGCTCTCGAGAAAGCAGTTGAGAAACAAAGAGGATTTGATTGTGAATTTCATATCCGAATGGAATTCAATGCTTGGAGATGAGATTTGCCAGAACCTAATCAAGTCAATGCCAAATAGGGTTGAAATGGTTATTCAAAATAAAGGAGGACCCATAGATTATTAAATATTTCGAACTATATTACCTATTATAAATAAATTATGCCTCTATTATTCTTTATTTAAAGCTGTTCTGTTATGTTTCTATTGGTTACTAGTTGCAGGAAATAAGTGAGTCACCTTTTTTGCACAGAGTTTTCCCTAAATCTCATCTATGTCCAAAATTATAATTATCAATAGAATACCTTAGGGCGAGTAAACTTTTTTACTAGGTGGTCGGGAAGGGGTCTTTATATTAGTAAGATTAAAAATTAGTTTGACCCCAAAAAGTAAAAAAAATCAGGTGAGTCACTTTTAATGAACAACACTGTATATACAGTGTTATAATAAATACATTGAACTCTATTTGTGGATCAGTTTTTATATTTTATATTATTAGAATGCACTTGGATTATATACCAACGAATTATTACAGATGTGTGTGTGTGTGTGTGTGTGTGTGTGTGTATGTGTTATGAAATGGACTAAGTCCGACAACTATTTTAATATATTTTCTATTTTACGTTATTTTTTATAGATACAACATATATTATAAAATAATATATATTGCTATTTGCTTACGTTAAGATACGTTTCGAGCAGATATGAGTGTCCGAGAGAAATCATGGGAAATTTGTTGTTTAAAAACAGTAATTTGAATTTGCTAACCATACGCTTCCTCTGTAGCTAAATGGTATAGCACCTCTGGCCAAATGATGGCTCGATTCCTGTCGGAAGACACATATTTTCTATGAAATTTCTGGGACATTCAGGAGCGAAAATACTGTAATACTGTTTATTATAAATAGATTATGTACTTAAATATTTTTATCTATAGAAATAACATATATATATATATATGTGTGTGTGTGTGTGTGTGTGTGTGTGTGTGTGTGTGTGTGGAGAGAGAGAGATAGAGAGAGAGAAAGGGTGCGATGTGGAAATTGTCGATATTTTATATTTTTAAATTTCGCGCATTCACGTTGTTGTTTTTTTTCTTCAGCTACACAGTATAGTATGGTCAAATGGAAACCATCGGTGAGAAAAAGGACACCATGACGCATTACTCAGCGCCAGCAATTTGGAAACGATATGCTGAACTGCTTGGCATTCGCGGACAGAGGATGCCACACAAGCAGGAGAACCAAGTCATAACTATCAGACAATTTCTGCGACCGCATCACCCCTTGTAACTGGCCACCTAACTCCAGAGACTGCAACCCCCTTGATTATTATGTGTGGGGCGCAGGTGAGCAAGAGATCTCCTTGTAACACCAAGGCAAGAATTATGGCAGCATAAACAACGAGACTATCCAGAAGAGTTGTAGGAGATTCTGAGGTCGTCTGGAGGCCATGGTTGATACCAATGACGAATTTATTGAATTAATTTATTCTTTACTATTCCAAGATATTTTTGTTTAATTTTGATAAATATGTCTGTTAAAATTAGATGTCAGTGTTATTTTCATTTTTGCGTAATTTAGATGACAATTTATCCATCGCACCCCCCATATATATATATATATATATATATATATATATATATATATATATATATATATACAACAATTTGGCATCCGTGCTACTCTGTAACTTTCAACACTCATAGATTTTTTTTACTGTTTTCACATTACAATTACATTAATTTTTATTTCTTGACAGAGATGTTTGTTAGATTAATTTTTTCCATTTTTATATACACCTGTTTAACAAAGGATCACAAGTTTCTATTGAATTAATATCAGGAGAGTCTTGGAGATATTATTTAATTTGGTATTGTCATGCGTTAATAGAGATACTGGTTGAAAGATTCTTGGTTATGTCAGGAAGCCTTCAAAAGAATGTTTTATCCAAGAACATACAATAATTACTTGCATTTATCTTGACAGCATATTTAGTCTGGTGGGAAATATTTCGTGGACATTACTTCCAGTGTTGCACCCCCTAATTTTGCTTGAATCAACCATTTTCATAGTTCACTGAAGGACATATTTAATCGAAGATCTGTAAGACATTAGACCTAATGGGCCTTCTTCTAGCAGGATATACATCTCTCTCTCTCTCTCTCTCTTATATATATATATATATATATATATATATATATATATATATATGAGTTGCTAAATCTTCGTAGTGAGATCTTTTCTAAATGTAGACACAAAAAACGATTCAAAACATAAACACGGTTTTGTAACGTGTTGTCGCTTGTGACATTTCCATCTTACACCTCTTTAAAACTTCTCTCTGTTAAATCTTAATCCCTCTTCATCTTTAGACCTTCCTATTCTTCTCTCGTCTGTTACCCCTCTCTATAGATCTCATTTGCTCTAGCGGTCGTCCCACACTCTCATACATACACTCTCATTAAGTTTTTTTTTCCCGGAGTTGTTTTTTCTGTTTCCTTTTTGAATTTGTTGGTCTGATGAATTGGATCGTTTTCAAGATTCCAATGGAACAAATTATGACCATGTAATATTAGTGTTTAAGTCTTTTTCTTCTTCTTCTTCTTCTTCTTCTTCTTCTTCTTCTTATTATTATTATTATTATTATTATATATATATATATATATATATATATATATATATATATATATATATATATATATATATATATATATATATATATATATTTAATAATGGTAATACATTCGGTGGTATATAATCCAAGTGAATCTTAGTAATATAAAATATTAAAAATGGTCCACAAAAAGAGCTCAATTATTACAGAGCAAATAATTAGTACACAATAAAATCCAGAATAGGCTTATTTGAACCGATGAGATTCGTCAGTCTTATTCAACCCCGGTATAGTTTGTGTCTGAATTAGAAATTTAAATGTAATAGCTAAAATTAAAAAAAAAAAAAAAAACTTATATAGAATTTATAGAGGTTTTATGAGCTCAAACCTGGATATTAACCTTATGACATTAAATTGGTGTTATATGAAGAATGAGGTGTTAATTTGAAACTAAGAAAGGAACAAATGTTTGTTTGTTTTAAAAAAAAGAACTAAATTATATAGATAATTTATGCTTAAAAATGTAAAATCCTAATTAAAAATACTCTTCCAAAGACAACTTATATTTGAAAATCTGTTATATTTAAATAATTTAAAAATAAGTCATATTTAGATAATTTATATTAAAATTAAGTAAAATTATATTTAAAAAAAATTATATTTAATATAAAATCAATAGGTTATAATAAAAAATATTTAGAAATAGAAATATAATCAGATAAAATAAATTATGCATTTAGAAATAAAAAAGAATTTAATTTTATAAAACCTCATCCCTTCCTTCCTCCACTGACCACTGTCTCGTGCATTTCGTCTGACTGAAACATTGAAATGGATAAATTCTGTATTATTTTTTCGACGTTTTTTTGTTTGTTTTTTGTTTTTTAGCTGTCACAGTAAAATTTCTAATTCCGACACGAACTATACCGGGATTGAATGAAACTGACGAAACACAATCGGTTACAATAAGCCTATTCCCTATATGAGGTAACTTTTTATTTTATTGTGTACTATATATATATATATATATATATATATATATATATATATATATATATATATATATATATATATATCATTGACTCTCCCGTCGAATTCGACGTATGAGGGTCAAGCAGATCAGTTCCTAGAAACTGAGAGCCCGACGCCGACACATGAGATTTGATTATAGTGGTGAAGGTTTCGTGCAGAACCATCCACACTTTTTGAAGAGACGAATACAGAGACCTGGTGCACTGAGTGCCACAAGATCCCCAATATATATTTCCAACTTATTCAAGATGATTCTCGCCCCCTCTAATCTTCTAAAATTCTGTCGTGGAGTGACAAGTTGTCTCACAGGTTTCACGTACGATTTTATTTTCAAGTCTTTTTTCACTGTTCTTTGGACTGTCATAATTGTAGCTCCTCCCTTACGTGCCACTCGTATCATTAATTGAGTTAGATCTTTTCTAATTGATCTCTTTAACTCCAATTTGAAATGATCATCCTTCCTGCTGTGACTTCCTGATCCAGTTTTGCTCTGTACTGTTCCCTGTTTTTTAAACTTATTCGCCGTTCGCTTTGAAGATGGAAGCCAGAGTATGAATGCTGATACCATTACTGAAGGCCCGAATGATCTTTTTCTCCCAACATTGCTCAATTAGGTAAACAGTGCGTCTAACACAAAACAATTATTTATATATATATATATATATATATATATATATATATATATATATATATATATATATGTGTGTGAATTGGGGTCAAATATTGATCGGAATCTGACTGAATGATAAGGTAATGAACAGAGAATGAGACATGGACAAAAAGAAGAAAGGTTTTCTTAGATTTTTGTTTTTGTGTTGTTTTATTTGAATTGGTTAATCTGGTATCACATGCACATAACTTGTTAAATAAACGTTAATATAACTCATTTCTTTTTATTATTTTTTCGACGTTTTTTTTGTTTGTTTTTTGTTTTTTAGCTACCACGGTTAAATTACTAATTCCGACATTAACTCAGCCTATACCGAGATTATATGAAACTGACGAAACTCTTTTTTTAAATTTTTATTTTATTGTGTACTATATATATATATATATATATATATATATATATATATATATATATATATATATATATATATATATATATATATATATATATATATATATATATATATATATATATATATATATATATTGCATGACTCTTCGGCAGAATTGAGTCACTGTGTGTTTATCTAACTCTAAAAATAAACACGCTAAAATTCACCTTCATCCCTGCCATGACGGCTTAGTGGTAGAAGTTCCGACTGACGCCAATTCAGTCGGGTTTCGATCCTAGCTGGAGGCAACCGGACGTCTATCCACCCTATGAGCTGTGAAACAGCGAAACAGTCTGTCTGTGGATGACATATATATATATATATATATATATATATATATATATATATATATATATATATATATATATATATATATAGAACCTCCCATAGCTTCTGCATCCTAACTGCTTGCTTGCTACTTTCCTGTGGTCCCCTCTGTTTCTCACTAAGTGACCGAATGGACTGGCGGTATAAACAGTCCCCCCTCTGCTGCCTTTCAGGTTCTGCTTCTTTGAGGCAAAGGCTAGGTGAAGGAAAACTCCGATATAAAACCAACAACCAACTCCGATATAAACCTCAACGACGGAGCTTAGTAGGAGGAAGGCAACGCCTGTCGGGCAGGCGATAAGGCGGGAGAACCCGGCAGCCCGATGCAACGAGCGGTCGCCTGTCTCGTTTCTCTTGAGCCGCGGTGGAAGCGATGCTGGCCAAGTGTGTGTGCGTGGCCGTCGCGCAGCCACGACCACCTAAAGCAATATCCTCAGCGACTGGCATTCTGTCGTTTCTTTTCTTTCCCCTATCTTCATCCTTTCACCTTTCCATCATCACCACCCAAGTCCTGCAGAACCCGATACTCGGACACGACTGGGAGCGGACGACAATATATATATATATATATATATATGTGTGTGTGTGTGTGTGTGTGTGTGGTAGGATAATTGACAAATAGAAGAGGTTTATAAATTTAACATAGTTTGCTTTTATCATTCAACAATTAGACTTTAATAAGTACAAAACATCTTATATTTATAAACTTTTCGTATGTGGCATTTATCCTCTAATTCTGTTGCATTCCAATCGTGTACCTAAACTGAGGTAAAACACTATGAATGTATAAAAATACATTTTTATAATGAAAACGCCAGCAATAAATTCAAGGAGAGACGACACGTCCTTTCGAATTTCCAAGAAATTAACGGAATCCATCCATATATGACTAAAAAATGTAAATATTTCTTTACATATGTAAGTGTATAATAATTCTCGTTTGTCTCTGTGCGATTCAGATGAGAGTTTAAACTTGTATGTGTGTTTCTGTGTGTTTGTATAGATATTATTTTTATGTGCGTGTACTCGATATTATGTTTAGGCTTTCTGTATGTTGATTTGGGAACCGTTTTACTTACATACCGTTTGTTTTTTTAAAAAACATATGTTAGATTCTTTAAGAATTAATTTAATAAAGTTTAGTGATGGAATATGTTTTTGACGGGTATTTATAGTTGGTAGAATATTTAAAAGTACTCCCTCGAAGTACTTTCGACGTAAAGAACTATGTTCAATTTTAATTATGGTGGTATTCGTAAAATAAATATTTACCTAAGAACTGCTATTAAATTCCACAAATCCAAAGAACAAGGCATCACCGATAGCACTTCTAGCAAGAACAACAAAAAATACATAATCCTAATTCCTGACATTCTTTATATAAAATATGTAGATAAACTACTTATCACTTATTCTAAGATCTTTGCCACTACGTCCGAGACAATCAGAGATATAATTAGAAAGAATAAAATAATCCAACTTCAATTCCGATGCCAAAACTTATCAAATAATTTACAATGTAAATGCTCTTATATTGGTGAGACCTCGAAATCTAAAAGATCGTATCTACCAGCATAAAAGGGATTTATATTTGGACAACTATTTAAGCATGCTCGTAATATAGTAAGAAAACTGGCTATAATTTTGATTTAAAAAATGTCATCCTACTTAAAAATTTAAAACAAATAGTTATAAATATCCACGTACGGAAACATAGATTATAAAAATATGAATAATAATTACATGGAAAAATCGCTATGTATATAATTGTTACCTAAGTATATGTCTTCTAGTTACTGAGTTCTTGGTAAGCAAGAAAGTAACTGTTGAGAAATGTCTTCAGAGAACGTTGAAAGCTTCCCAGCCTCATTTACTAAGAGGATCAGTAGGGAGTCAACAGGTCAGTCGTATTGACGGGAAGTAGTTTAATCACCAGACAAAACAGACGATATTAACAGTAAATAAATGAAATGCGATGACACGAAAGGAAACCGTGTGAAAGAGAGTGCAACAATTAAGAAAAACATACATTTAGAGAATGTTTGGAAAGAAAAGGTTGATGTTTATGGTATTTACTTAAAGAAACTAATCAACTTGAAATATTTATTGCAGGATTGCTTCTGGATGTCATCATCTGAACAACGAGTCATGTACAACGATATAATAAAGAACTGAATCAGCAGTCAACTTGTAATGTTGATGATGGTCACATTAGTGTGCTGGAAAGGAAAGCTGCAGTAATTAGCAAAGTAATCTTCGTCTAATGAAAAGTAGAGGTCAATATAATATTAAGAGTTATCGGCAAAAGAAAAAAATAAGAGAGAAAAATAAATCACTAAAAATGCGAAAGACCCGCTCATCAAATTACAATAAATAAACTGAGTATTTCAGTCGTATCTGATGTTTAATTTCAATACAGTCCTCTGGTATGGAAATAAGTTGCACTGAGGAGTTATTACAGAAAAACAAAAAGGACGGGGGTCGCACTATACACTGTTAAACTTTTCTGAAGAAGATAAAAATCATGCATTTTCAGTGACTGTTAGCACTATACACAGATTAATCTGTTCGAAAGGTCTCACATTTCTTAGAGGTTATTATAAAAGGAGGAATCCTGGTTGTACAGCCAATCAATGTAGATAATATCCATAATAACAACAGGAGTCCAAATACCGAAATTGTGCTTCCCGAAAACGTGACATACATGCCAAGAAGAACTGAGCAGGGTATCACGACAAAAATTATAGTATTAGAATAGTATGGGTAATAGTGTACATATATATATATATATATATATATATATATATATATATATACATATATATATGGAGACAGAGAGAGGGAGAAACAGTGACAGAGAGAGAAAAGAGAGAGAGCGCGTATCATGGGAAATTTACAGTTTAAAAATAGATATTCGACCTTGCTAAACAGACGCTTCCCCAGTAGATAAATGGTATAGCTCGTCAGGCTATAAGACGGCTCCATGTACGATACAGGTTCGAAAGACATATTTTGTATGTAGTTTCTCAGACAATCCGCCCGGTAAATGTTATTAATACTGCTGTTTATTATAAACAGAGCATTTAATTAAATATTTCTATCTATAAAAATAACGTATAAACAATACATATGTATAAACTACACAATAAAATGCAAAATTACCTCAAATGGAGAATAGGTATATTTCACCGACGAACTTTGTCAGTCTTATTTATTTGAGGTAATAATAAATACACTGAGCTCTTTTTGTGGATAAGTTTTAATATTTTATATTACTAGGATTCACTTGGATTATATACCAACGGATTTATTACCATTACTATATATATATATATATATATATAGTAATATATATGAGGAGGTACGGTGGAGTAATGGATAACGGCTTGGATTGAGGAATCGGAGGGCCAGTCGATTCCATTACATTCACTTACGTGATAATACTCTTGGGAAAGGTGTGAATCCTCTTCTTCTCCCTCCAACTATGGGTAAATAGCAGGACAGACTGGGTTCTATAGCCTTGGATGGCAACTGGTCTAGGAGAAGGACAACTTTGGATTCAAAACCTGCGGAGGATCGTTTGGGGACCTTGTGGCATCCGTTGCACCAGGTCCCTCCAAAAAGTGTGCACAAAGCCTTCACCACTATAATCAAATCCTGTGTGGCTGTCGGGCTTTCAGTTTCTGGGAACTGATCTGTCTGACCCTCATACGTCGAGTTCGACGGGAGAGCGATAATATATATATATACATATATATATTATTTCGAACGGCCTATCTCATGTTCTCAACTCGGTATCTATGCTGATGACACTCTTGTGTATGGTAAGTTTGATCGCTTTGATAAGGTTTGTTTGTTTGTTTATTTAACGGCATATCAATTCCTTATGGATCATTTGATACCAAAATTTTATTTTCGTGTG
>OZ038497.1:72749296-72804296 GCA_964036315.1 Acanthosepion esculentum | reverse complement strand
CAATAAAACTATTATTCGTCTGAAAGATTCTATTTAGGTACGCAACAAATTACGTGGCCGTTTATCTATTTCGAGTACCTACCATTAGCGGCATATATAGCTTTGTATATTATATCTTCCATTTACAATAGTTACATCGTTGGAACAGTTGTCCAGTTTTTATTGCCATATTCACACATTTTTGGCCGTTGTACCCTTCGACCTTCTTCTACACTTGAATTTCGAACCGAAACTTTTATTTAGATTGATGTAATGTCTCAGTATCAGTTAATTCCCTTTACTGGTTCAATCCTTAGAGATTTTTCCCCTTCTGTTGTGACCAGTCACTTTTTAGATTACACATCCAACACATTTACTAAAACTGAGCCATATGTCCTTTGAGACATCAGTCAGTGAATGTTTGGGACTTGTAAACCTCAATTTTTTTATTATTGTTTTTCACTAGCACTCTCACTTACTGGTTTGCATATTGTATTCATGTCTGTGCTTGCCCGGCTTGGGAGATTTTGTGGCCTATCATATACCCGGATTCCTTACGTTTTCGTATTTTCCGTTGAGGATCTCGGTCTTTTATTTCAATTTCATCTCACAGAGGGCGGTGTTAATAGTTACAATAACTCATCACAGAAATATAGACATATATTTCATCTTCCATACCTAAATATAATGATAGAAACGAAGCCGCATGACATGTCAGAATTATAATAGAGATGCCTTAGATTACAGACATAATAAATCAAATATACAACTGTGGTGAAATACTGGAAGACCAGAGTACATTCGTTTTCATAGCGCTGGCTAAGAAGCTAGGTGAAAGAATAATGTCTATTTATCCATAAAATGATAAATTTATTTTTTCTTTTCTAACATATACGTTATATAGATGTATACGAATTCGTAAGGTCTAATGTGGTGGGAACAGGAATCCTTGCACCGAGTTCAAATTCCGGTCTAGTGTGCTATGTTCACTTTTGGCCATCCCTTCTTTTTCCACGGTCATGGGGCTTGCAGCAAATTTAGAAACAAACGTGAAGCCACGCAAATGTCCTTCCAACTAAGACATGTCAATTACCAGACAATGAAGACAATTATACGTAAAGAGACAGAATCGATAGCGTCATGAAGGGAGATGTCATTTAAAGATCTCTATATCTGTTAATTTGTCTAATGCAGAGATATGAGAGGGACACCGAGAACTAATCACTAACATAACCCTCCTACCATCCCCACCCACGAAAAATACTAGATACAACAGCAAATTGACCTCCGGCTATTTTTCATTTACATATCACTATAAATGTTTGCCGAATATGAACACAACTAAAGATGAACATGACCAAATTACATTGGAAATCTGCACGAGGTGAGGGGACACACTTTTTCAAAGGAATCGTAGTCGCCACTTCTCAAACGCTTGTTCGAACCGACTGTGTCTATACAATCTTTCAACGAGCGTCGATATATATGTAGGAGAGCAATAACTGCCACACACACACGTTCTTGACAAACTCTACTTTACCAGACTGTCATTTAACTATTGCTTTTAAAGTGAAGGACAGTTATGAGGTTATGGGTGAAATAGTTCAGTTAATTATGGCATGGTAGCTTTATTTATTGACGGCATTGAGTAACATTAGAAAATAGATGGCATTACTTTCGAAGTGGCCCTCGTACATAAGAAGTCGTTTTTCACAGGAAATCCTATTTCATATATATATATATATATATATATATATATATATATATATATATATATATATATATATATATATATATATATATTGCGTGTAACAATTATATATTTCGTATTTCCCTATATTATTTATTTTTGCAAATTTATTCAAATCTAGGCATATTACATTCGGATCATGTCTTCTTTCACACACACACACACACACACACACACACACACACACACACACACACATATATATATATTTCTGGTGTATATGTCTAAAATTATGTATTTCTCTATATTATTTATTTTTCATATATATGCATATCTAAGTACATTTCCGTGTACCCGCGCACAAATTCACACACACGCACACACGCGAATATATATATATATATATATATATATATATATATATATATATATATATATATATATATATATATATATATATAATTTGTTTGTGTGTGGGTGTGTGTAATATAAAATTTTGAATTATATTTCTTTGAAACCTAATACATATCTGAGATTAAAACCCCTTGAGCGCATGACTCGAAAGAAAAGATATAGAAATTAATTAATATCCAGACGGATACCTATCCATATAAATATCTCTATGCATTGGTACACGCAAGCACGCAGGCACATACACACACATCACATATATATAATCAGAGAGAGAGAGAGAGATTGTGCGTGTGTATCAGAGGGATGGTATTTGATAGACAGTTGTTGTTTTTCTTTTGTTTCAGTTGATAAAAACTTTCAAGTTTCTTTTTAAACTTAATAACCTAGAACTAAGAGTTTGATTGAAAATATATTTTCATTATTTTTTAATCAAATAAATTCGTTTCATCTCTATAAACCTGAAATTATTTGCTAAAATTATTCAATTCACATTTCGAGCAACGGAATATTTTTAAAATGAAAAACCTCACATTTTTCTAATATTCATGATTTAATGTGGTGCACACACACACACACACACACACACACACACACACACACACACACACACAC
This sequence comes from Acanthosepion esculentum, assembly GCA_964036315.1. Taxonomy (NCBI): domain Eukaryota; kingdom Metazoa; phylum Mollusca; class Cephalopoda; order Sepiida; family Sepiidae; genus Acanthosepion; species Acanthosepion esculentum. The sequence goes on along the minus strand of OZ038497.1, from coordinate 72,801,601 downwards.
ACACACACACACACACACACACACGCGCGCGCGCGCGCACACACGCGCACGCACAGAGGTTCGATTTCTGTCAGAGGACACATACTTTCTACGAAATTTCTCGGACATTCAGGCAGGTAAATGTAATTAATGCTGTTTATTATAAACAGACCATTTACTTAAGTAATCTATCTATAAAAATAAAGTATAAACAGAAAATATATTAAAATAATTGTTGGACTGATTTTTACATACGGCCGTGCGAATGGTAATAGACACGCGGTTACATGGGTGTATCAGATTGCGTTTCCAGACCGGAAGTAGCCGAGTTATTGCTGCCGTTTATCGTCGAGTTTCTAAGACAGGATCTGTGGACCACCAAAACAAAGTAATAAGTATTTTTGTATTGTATCTTGGATTTTTGTAGTTAACAGCGTCTACCGTAAACATTAAACTTAATGATTCAAAATCGAGTTTAGTGTGAGGAACTCGTCCCTAAATTTTTCTTTTTTTAAGTTTTCACCCAAGGCAAGGCTGGAAGCCACTAGCACGCAAGGGGTTACAGAGGATTTGGAGCGAGAGCAGATAGGAGTGATTGAGGAAAGGGTGTGGAGAAGGATAGAGGATAGATCAAGGCAACTGGAGATGTCGATTGACGTTACATTTGAATAGTTGGAGATTATAATTGTCAGGGAAACAGGAATAAGGAAGGGAGTTCCACAGGCGTGAGGTGCGAGATATGAAGCTATTGGAGTAGAAGAGACGTCTACATTTAACAGTTTCAACAGTTAAAGGGTGGGAACGGGATGCCAGCCTTGTAGGACGCTTGAATTCATGGAGCCTGGGAACAAGTGATAGCAGCTCATCAGAGCAATTACCATGGAAGTATGTGTGAAAGAGACAGAGAGAGGTGACGGCGCATCTCTGAGATAGAGACTGCAGACAAGAAGCCAGATCAGGGCAAATTACATTGTATACCTGTCTCTGGATCTTATCAAGAACCCCGAGGCAAACAGAAGGAGCTCCAGACCATATATGGCAGCAATACTCCATGCAAGGGCGGATGGTTGATTTGTAAATTTGGAGGATCGATTCCGGGGAGAAAAATTTCCTGGCCCGGCACAGGGAGCCAACCTTCCTTGCGGTGGATGAAGCAATTGAATTAATGTATTTGTTCCATCTGAAGGTCAACAGACAGCGTGAGACCGAGCAGCCGCAGCGAGGAGCTCTCGAGAAGTTGGGCTTCAGACATTCTAATGGGATGCAGGGAAGGATCCCTGTGGTGATTAATAGAGAGCAGTTTTGTTTTTGAGGCCTTAAAGTTAACCAGACAATTCCAGCCTCAGTTTACAACCGATTGAAGGTCCTTTTCGAGACGAACGGCCAGGTTAGTTTTGTCAGCGACACTAGATTTGTTTCTGAGGCAGGAGTAAATTGTGGTGTCATCCACGTAGATGCCGACTTTGGAATCTATAGCGCCAGGAAGATCATTTATGAATATAAGGAACAGGGTAGGGCCTAGGATGGAGCCTTGATGAACACCTGCATTCGTGGGATAGGAGCTGGAGGAGAATCCGTTGAGAACGACCTTCAATTCACGGTTTTACATGAATTATTGCATTAGGTCAAACAATAGACCTGTAATATCATAGCCCTGAAGCTTGCGAAGAAGGCCGGCATCCCAAATCCTATCAAACGCCTTGGAGATGTCAAGGGCCACGGTGCGAACTTCTCCGTTATTATGAAGAGCTTGGTAGACAAATTCAGTGATGGCCGTAAGCACATCAGCTGTAGATCGGGCAAAACGGAATCCATATTGCTTGTCTGAGAGCAGATCATGTGTTGTAAGGTGGTTAACCACTTCGGTGTTGATAAGAGCTTCGAAGACCTTGCCAAAGAGGGGTAGGAGACTGATAGGACGGTAATTAGAAGGGTCGGAGGGGTCGCCAGAGTTCTTAAAGACAGGAATAATGGATGAGGATTTCCAGCAGTCAGGAAAACAAGATTACTTGAGGCAGTAGTTGTATAATTTAGAGAGGGTGGGCGCCAATTCAGGCGAGCATTTCTTCAAGACAATGGCTGGTATCCCATCTCCACCACTAGCCTTGTGGGGGTCTAAATTAGAGATAATGTCCAATACCAATGACGGGGATATGTGTAACCCGCTCAAAAGGGCCTCAGTTCTGAGAGGGAAATCGGGTATGGGTACACCGGAAGAGTCAAGCGTTGAATTGAAAGAAAATTTCCGAGCAAAGCATTCAGCCTTCTTGGCAGAGGAGGTCAGGACCTCAAACTGGTTGAACAGAGGGGGTATAGAGGGTTTGCAATTGTTCAGAACACTCTTGCAGAGACGCCAATAATCCGTGGAGCCGAATTTGCGAGATGCAATACGTTCCTTCATCCGAGCAGCAAATAGTGATTTAGTTTCGTTGAGGACACGCTTACACTCGTTACGGGCGGAGGCAAAGAGGCGTCTATTTCAGTCGGATATATCGCTACGAAATAGGTAGAAGTGGTTCCTATGGGCAATGGCGGCTGAGCAAGCAGCGAAGAACCACGGGGCGGAGCATCAATTCCAGCTTTAACCCAGGATGAGACCTCTGAAGCACATTCTTGAACGGGGAGCTTAAATACAACATCCCAAGTGACATCGCGAAGGAAATCACGTAACGAGTCCCATCAGTTCGTTGGTAACAGAACGAGGTTCAGGTGGTAGCAGGCTCTTTGCGGGGGGCGGGGTTGAAGCAAATGTCAATAGACACTACCACATGATCAGAGTTACCAAGAGGGCAGAGCTGCGTGGCACTACAAGAGTCGGGGATGGAGGTAAAACACAGATCGAGAAGAGAGGCTTTACCGTCCCGGTTGCAGGCAAAACGCGTGTGGAAGTCAACTATCTGCGTGAGGGATTGAGAAACTGAAAAGTTAATTGTGTGTATGCCTGCGAGTTTAGTATTAGCATTCTGAAGCCACTTTTTATGGTGGGCGTTAAAATCGCCAAACACAAATATGTGAGCGTACGGGTGGAGAGAGAGAGCCTTGTCTATGCTGTCAGAATTGACATCAGTCCTGAGAGGATGGAGAGCGACAAAGGAAGAAGAGATAGCTTACAGCATTGATAAGAGATAACCGGAAACACATGTACGAATGGTCCGGAGATTCGAGAGAGAACTCTCTAGCTAGAGGGAGATGGTCCTTTACGTAGACACCAAGGCCATGCATGTGTGTTACAGAGTCTTTTCTGAGGAGAGGAAGGGAGCCAGGGATCGAGAGTTCAGAGGAGGGGATAGATGAGTCAAGATTGGTCTCACACTAGGCCAGTATATCCGGGCAGTTTGCAGTGAGGAAAGATTCCACACGGTAGAAATTTGTTCTAATGCCACGGATGTTGGAGAATGAGATTTTGAGGGGTATAGGTGATTTTTGAAGGTCTGGTTTATCTTTACTTTTTCGATCTTTGTAAGTCATCATGTGGAATTATGGTTGGAAGATGAGAAGGCCTGAGGTAAAAGAAGCCGACGGTTATCGGTCGTGACGTGGGCAGAGGGAATTGGGCACAGCCCGCATCATAATGAGGCCTCAGGGTTGCCCACCGGAAGTGACTTCAGGGACACATTTCCATGCGCGTCATGGCACTACAGAAACCCCGATATTATACAACTGTTGATCAGAGCAGCCGATCAAGATGCTACGCAAGAGTTAGGGCTCCTAACTACCAGTCGGAAACAGCAACCAGGGAACTGTCAACCGTGTACCGTCAGAATGAAGAGGTAATGCCACAGACTGCGCACATCACTGGAGAAACACAGCAGCACACTTACAGAGGTCAGAGAGAGAGAGAGAGAGAGAGAGAGAGTGAGACAGAGACAGAGACAGACAGAGACAGACAGACAGACAGACAAAGTTCCGGGAACCCCTTCCTAAACAAGAAACAAGGTGTGAGCTTCTACTCATGTCCAAGAGAAGGGGGAGGAGTGTTGACCCGGCGGTAGGAGAGCCTACCTACACCTATTACATATAACACATACAATAATGACAAAAACAACAAAAACAATTAGAGAGGGAGATAGTTCGCAATGTCTCAGGGCAGACACTGTATGTACTGGGTGGTAGAAATGGCACTTTGCTTGCATTTTGCCCTCTCGAAACACTAAGTTTTAACTTAGAATAAGTCAAATTGCCCTATACTAACAAAGGAATTAAGAAACATGGACATCCATCTTTGTGGATACGGCGTAAACGCCTACCCCCTTATGGCAGCAAGTCTTCGAGGTCGGCCACATTCTCATGGTTACTAGCGAACGTTTGGTTACCTTTAACGCCAAGCTTCAACTTTCAATGAACGCAAAGCTTTAACGGCCATTCCTTCCTTCCCCCACTCCACACCCAACAGTGAGCTTGCATTTAATAGAAATTAACATATATATATATATATATATATATATATATATATATATATATATATATATATATATGTACAAATGTAAAAGAACGATGTGTAATATTTCAGCGTTCAAAACATTCATTTAAAACAGGGCTCTATACAAAAGTAGAGCCGTAAATATTTATTAATTTTGCATTTTTAGAACATGCACATACCCACTATAAAACTGTACATCTTGTTTCAAGATGTACAGTTTTGTAGTAGTTATGTGCATATTCTAATGTAACACTGCATAACATATACATACATACATATATATATATATATATATATGTATATATATATATATATATATAAAGAACAGTAAGATATATAATCCGGTGTTCTTATTGAAGCTTTTTATTTTTACTTTTACAAAACAGTGCTCAATGTAAATTTACAGACCATAAATATACTTATATAAAGGAAAAAAGCAACTGTACCCTAATGCAGTTTGATATTGAAAATTATTATCAATCAATGTCTAAAGAACAGTTCATGAATGCTTTGGGATTCGCTACCCAGTACACGGATATTACAGAAGAAAGAAAAGAACATTATTATAAATGCGAAAAATCGGTATTGATACATGAAGGTGAGCAAAGGATAAAAAAATTCATATGACCACTTTAACATCACAATGGGATCACTAGACTCAGCGGAGTAGACGATGGACTTATGGTTATAAAAAACTCTAGTAACTTTAAAATCAATAAAATTAGAAAGATATTATATAAAGAATTTAAAAGCATGAACTTAAAAATTAATGCTAGAACTAAATTAAAAAAGTTAACTTCTTTGATATAACATTAGATTTAAGGAAAAATACATATACACCTTATAAAAAACCAATACCAATCCTTTATATATACACCCTAAAACAAATCGCCCGCCATCTATAATTAAGCATATACCTTCATCTATCCGAAAAAGAATAAGTACAAATTCAGCAAATGACAAGATTTTCGATGAACATATTAATTTCTATAATAAAGCTCTAAAAGATAGGGGCTACAAAAACCCAAAACTAACTTATATAAAAAACGAAAATGGAAAGCATAGAAAAAGCAGGAGTAGAAAAATAATTTGGTATACACCCCCATACAACCAAATGGTAAAGAACGAATTACATTTAATTCCTCGCATTAATAGTGAAGCACTTTCCTAGAGAAAGTAAACTAAGTACTATTTTCAATAAAAATACACTAAAATTAAGTTACAGCTGTACTGAAAACTTAGAAAAAAATTATTAAGAAACAAAATGCTAATATCTTAAATAAACACTTATACCAAAACCAAAAAAAAATAGATAATAGAAAAATAAAAATAAAAACAGATGAAGATAAACAAAAATTATGTAACATTAGAAACCTTCATAACTGTCCTCTACAAAATAAATGTCGCACGGAATCATTAGTATATCAATACAATATCTCTTCTATTCAAAATCCTGAAAATATAAAAATGTATATAGGTTGCACTAGTTGCATGAATTCAAAAAATGTACATATATATATGTATATATATCAAAGTTCATTTAGGATAAATAAATATATAAATCGAACATCTCTCCCGAAGTACTTCTGGCACTTAAAAGAATCCAATAAAACACCTACAATAAAATAGAAATTAATAAGAAATGCTAGAATATGACCCATGTCCGTTGTGCATACATGAGAAACTATATATTACTATGTTTAGAAAAAATAAAAAATTACTCAATCAGAGAAATGAAATTTTTTGCCGTCATTGTCAAAAATCTTACTTAAATAATTTTTCAAAATAAATTTTGAAAAATGCGAGCTGGTAATATACATACATATATTTGATATGAAAAAATAATTTTATATAATGTAAGTAATTCTATTACATTTACTTGTTTTACAAAGAAATATAGTTTATTAATAATTAAGAGTGAAAATATTTTAAAATTGTAGTTAAACAAAACGTAATCTAACCTAAACTTTCTTCAAAAAATCTTTAAGTTTACAAGTAGGAAAAATATCGAAATAATTTTTTGCCGTTAACAAAAAAATTTAAAAACAAACCCAGACGACATGCATTTAACGGATGTTAGAATTCGTTGGAAAATACATCCCTACCCTTCCTTAAACTTAACCCCTTTTTCGAACGTAAATAATAACTGATACAACAAAAGTTAATAAAAATGAACACGCTACCACCACTTGTCTGAACGATTGGATTTCTCTGTATCCTTGGAAACAGTGAATTATGAATTTTTGTGCGCGCTTAAAATTCAGTAAATTTAAAAAATAAGTTACTCCAATATTCCTTTGAAGATGAAATGGAACTAATGTTTTTAATTTAATTACAAAATTACATTTGACGTTTTTAGCTTCCATTTTTGAAACATGAGTATTATTGTGTAGCGAAAAAACTTATTTTAAATCAGTTAATATATATATATATATATATATATATATATATATATATATATATATATATTGATGGCAAATATAATTGCAACTATCTGAAAAGACCATGTCAGTTTTGATCTGGATATAGTAGGTAGATGTGAATGCTTGTAAGTATTCTATAAAATATTCAAAGTTTTTGGTGATCTTGTGATTTAGTAATTCATACAAGTATACCGAATGAGATTTAAACGTGGTAAAAGATTCTAGTCGAACTTCCTTCATGCCACTCATATACACGCCTGACGTTCTTGCTCAATTCTTTGGAAGGTTTCAGAGAACGAGGATTGTGAGAAGCTGAACCATGTTGGACGTGAAACATATTGGCAGTAGTGTTCAATAACAATTTCTACTCCCATAGACATTTCTTAATACTTTGCTTAGCTTTTGGAAGGCGCCTTTCGCTATCCCAATGCGCCTTCCGATTTCTGTGTCGCACTTTCTGTCCTCTGTTAAAACACTTCCCAAAAAATTATCAGGTAATATTTATGAATATACTATACAGTATTAAAAGAAAAATATAAATATTTTACAGTCTTAAGAACAAAACGCCCCCATTAATAAAGTTTATTTAAAATCATTATTGTTTCTAATAATAGTATTTATTTGGTTTTGATATGACCAATTTCTAATCTGCATGTTGGATTGTTCTTTCTGCTAACAGCAATGAATTATGTCTTATTTCAATTGATGTTTAGTCCTTACTTCTCGCTTTCCTTCAAGAGTTTTGCAGATACTTATATGTGTCTGCTGTCAGTACTGTGACATTTACTGTATAGGGCGAATGAGTCCGTTGAGAAGACACTCCCTTTTCTTATAACTCTGTTTTTGTATATATACTGAATACATTTCATATACGTATGTAGGCGGGTTGCTTATTCTAATATCCTGCCTAAATATATCAAGGTTTCCTATCAGTACTAACAGTTCTTAGTGATGTACTTTATCAAACGCTTTTGAATAATTTATAAAGCATAGTTACACATAGTTTCTGATATCATTCTGAACATAAATACTGCATTCTTTGTTTCAGTGCCTTTAAGGAACCCGCATTGATCTTGCCTTATTTCCGGTTTAATTCTGCCGTACGCTCTTTTCATCAGAATTCGGATGGTAAATTTTGGTATATAGCTTATTAGACTGATTTTTCGATGGAGTTCACATTCGTTTGCACCTGGCTGTGATATGAAAATGAATCTACTCAGGTCTACCGGTAAATCACCACTATTGTGTACCTCATTTGTTATGTCTAATCTTGTCAATGGCGAAATCATCTAAGGCGGCTAGCATCTCTATTACAATTCCGTAGGGCCACGCGCCTTTGTTTCTGTCCAATTTGTCCAGTGCTGATTTCATTTCAGATTTTAATATTTCTGGTCCTTCGTTATATGTTAATATTGCCAGTTGTCCTCTTACATCGCGAAAGAGTTTTCCAATATATTCGTTCCATAGCTGAACTGATTTCTTTCTCTAGTATCAACGTTCATTTCTTCGATTGTATGCATGACATTACTTATTCCTTTTCGTACTCTTATTTTTCTTATGCTCTAAGATTTAGGATTAGGAAACGGTGAAAAAAAAAAGAGCAAATTATCCAAATGTCACGAGGTATATATTTCTTGTTATTTCATTATATTTTTCTTTGTGCCCATCTATCCATGGCAGACTGTTCACATCTGCCTATATGTTTGACATCCAGTATGTACCCGTAATTATTGTTAAATATTTTTCATCACTCTTAAATAACTACAAAATAAAAGATATATATGCATATTCCCGTCCTGGGTATGACGATAAACTACATGCGGCAGCAATGCCTCTTATCGGATGATTGGAAATTCTGAGGATCGGGGAATCAACTCTAAACTGCTGTTGTTCCTAGATCCACTCTGATCTGGGGTGATAACACATGTTAGGGTTCCAGCTATGGGCAAACAGGGACCCCCAAAAACAAGTCAACAGTACATTTTTATAATAAAATTACCAAACATATATTAATTATATCTGAAAGTATAAAATATTGAGAAAATATGTGCAGTTGAAGGCATAAAATTGCGTTCAAATTATATATAAATAATCCATAGAGCTTGATTTGCCGCCTAACAAAATCTACCAATCAGCGCGCATATCTCTACTTTGGTATTTACTAAAACAATTCAGTCTTATTCCCTCGCATTATAAGCATTAAATTGTCAAGCTTTTCTGACTATTTATACATATACCTCATAAATTAGTGCACCAATACGATTTTTATAATGTTTCTTCTAATCCAACCAGGGAGATTGCACAAACAAAACGGACATTATCAGGTAATATTTATGAATACACTATACAGTATTAAAAGAAAAATATAAATATTTTACAGTCTTAAGAGCAAAACGCCCCCATTAATAAAGTTTATTTAAAATCATTATTCGTTGTCGTTTATAGTTGTTGGAGTCTTGACTATACTTACTTTACGAGGTGTGCCCTATTATGTGATATTTTTCATAATTTTCATAGTAGAAATTTTATCAAATTTGTCTTCTTGTTATGATTACTTCGCGTTTTTCTACACGGTTGTCAGTCATCTAAGAAGGTGTATTAGCACGGATTATATCCAAGGTTATTCTAGGCTAGGTTAGTTTATACCCCTGGGGGTAAAATGGATGAGGCTAGAATATACTCCCTTCGATCTGTATACACTTCTTTATCCCGTTGAATAAGATACTACAGATCATGCAATTAGAAAAGTCTGTATAGATGTCTTTTAATGGTTCATTTTTATACTCTACAGCCGGCATGGAAAAGATTTTTCGATCCTTGAGATGCCTGCGGTACAGTATATCATAAGGCGGGTCACACTATTAAAATAAGATCATTTTTTTATTAAAGGTAACGCAACTATTTTCCAAACAAAAGAATTTGCGTATAAGCAGTAGACTTAGAAATGGGGAAAAAAAATTTTTTTCTTTGGAGAAAAATTTTCTTTTATAATGAAAAAAAATGTTTTGGTATAATATTATTAATGATGACATCGTGATTATCACTCGCTGTTGCATGTGATTTATTTCTAGTTTATTCATCTGAATGTACCGAAATATTTGTTAAAGAAGTATATTTATTGTGTATAGAAAAAGAATTCTTCTTAACGTTTACTGTTTCTGAAGCAAAAGATATTGATACGTACGATCTTCGTTAGTGAGAATCGCCAATACAGACAATATCACCTTCAACAAAAAGTTACAAAATTCAAGAAACATTGCACTTAATTATTGTGTATGTATATGATTATGTATGAGATTGTATGAGTGGCTTACTAGTGGGACAGACTAAGACCACTTCTGTTGGCAAACAGTATAGAAATACAAATCTGAATTCAAAATCGGTTATGCGTCGGACTAGCAACTCCATCTGGTAATTGCTACGGTAACGAAACATCAGCGCCTAGCGTGGTGAGGTTGTGGCCCGAGCGTGATGAGATCGTGGTCATAGCGCAATGAGGTTGTGGCCCTCTACTCCATATATAGGTTCCACTCGAACAGCCTTTTCCCACGAACAGCTACATTGTGGAACTAACACAAAAGAGGATGTTTTTCCGATCATTACAATCTTAACATTATCCTATGTAGGGTTAACCGTTATCTTCCATACATATCCACATAATATGTTCCTCATATCTGTAACCCTTTACCTGGAGTGGCGCTTAGGCCTTGTACACTGGGAATATTATTGTAAAGAAATATGTCTACAGGATTAACATACATGTTTGTTTGTGTTTAGACGAAAACAAAAAATTAACTATGAAAAATTATTTTGGATGTACTCAATTATAGACGACAGTTATATATACATATATATATATATATATATATATATATATATATATATATATATATATATATATATATATATATATATGTATAGAGAGAGAGAGAGATAAGATGTGTATCTATGTGTATTTTCTATTTGTGCTTATGAATATAAATGTATGTATATTACTAAACATGTATGTGTATATATGAACACTATCACAAGTTTATGTAGAAGAAGGTTATAATGTCACCTGGGGGAACACGAGGTTATTAACAAAATCGAAATTTCCTGACTGGTCAACGGATCAGATGAACGGCCCAAGACAGAAGTAAATGTTCTGACAGTCGCAGATCAGAGGTTTGGCAACTGGTCAAAAAGAAGAAAGAAGGAAAGGAAACACATCGTGGAGAATTAAAAGGAGAGAGATGTTCAAAAGCCGATTGCGTTTTGAGAAGAAAAGATATAGATAAAAAAAAAAGAAAATTAAATGAAATTCTTTTGTAGTTACTGAGAATAAAATGGCGTCAGAAAATGAGTAAGTTCAGTTTGAAGAGAAAAGAGAAAAAACAGATTACAACAAAATGATAATAAAACCGAGAATGACAGAATTTCAGAGGAAAGAAGGTAAAGGTGTTAAGACGGATCTGCATCGCCATTGAGAGTAGAATTGGTACGGATAATAGATGTAGTAGTCTTTGAAGAAGAAGAAAAATACGAAAGGAAATTACTGTAGTAGGAAAAAAGTTGAAATAGAAGAAGACAAATCGAACCATAAAGAAACGGAAGAAACATGAAAACAAAATTAACTCTAACGTATTTATATGGGAAGAGAAAACTAGTTATATCTAGTAAGAATATCACTTCAATAGTAGACTTATATAAAATGTACCTTAGAAACTCTCATATGTATCCAATGAGCATTTAATTCACTAATCTGGCAATGGGAGATTTTATTAACCTATTTCTTCCTAGCACCAGTCTAAACTTATAACGTCTTTTTTACAATATACCTTTTGTTTTTTTGTTTTTTAAGCGTTTCACCCCAAGCAAGGCGGGAAGCCACTAGCATATAAGGGGTTACAGAGAATTGGAGTTAGAGCAAATAGGAGTGATAGAGGAGAGGGTGAAGAGAAGGATAGGGGATAGATCAAGCCATCTGGAGACGTCGATTGACGTTACATTTGAATAGTTGGAGATTATAGTTATCAGGGAAACAGGAAGAGGGGAGGGAGTTCCTCCAATCGGTTGTGAACTGGGGCGAGAAATGGATGGTTAAGGAACCATCCCTGCATCCCATTAGAATGTCTGAAGACCAACTTCTCGAGAGCTCCTCTCTGCGGCTGCTCGGTCTCACGCTGTCCGCTGATCTGAGATGGAACAAATAGATCGAGTCAGTTGCATCATCCACCGCAAGAAAAGTTGGCTCCCTGTGCCGAGCGAGGAAAATTTTCTCCCCGGAATCGATCCTCCAAGTCTATAAATCGACCATTCGCCCTTGCATGGAGTATTGCTGCCATATATGGTCTGGGGCCCCTGCTGTTTGCCTCAGGGTTCTTGATAAGATCCAGAGACGGATATGCAATGTGATTGGCCATGATCTGTCATCTCGTCTGCAGTCGCTCTCTCACAGACGCGATGTTGCCTCGCTGTGCCTTTTTTCATGCCAACTGCTCTGACTAACTTTGTTCCCTGGTGCCCCGACTACGTGAATTTAAGCGCGCATTAAGTGCCACCATTTTACTGTTGAAATAGTTAAATGTAACCGTCACTTGTATTCCAAACCTTTTGCACTTCCCGCCTATGGAACTCATTTCCCTGTACTTGCTTCCCTGGAAACAACAATGTTCAAAAATTTAAATGCAACCTTATTCGTTATCTTCTTAAACCTGTTCAACATTAATCCTTTCCCCAAACCACTTATACCAAATCTTTTCAATCACTTTCACTCTCTGTAAACCCCTACGTATTACTGGCATTCCCACTTTGCTTGGGGTGAAATGATTTAAAAAAATATTATCTACTCCCACCCCTCCCCCAAAATCTCACATTCTAAAATATTTTCTGGCTTTAAATATCCTGCAAAAGATTGATAAGCCGTTGAAATGCATGAATCAATCAATTCTCTTTGAAGTCTTCTTTCGGATATATGTATCCCATTATCTACCCTCTGTTAAAAGAAATCGGAAATGAAATATCTGTGCTTGTTTCATTATGAGATCATCAGTTTGTAGCTTGCATCCTGGTCTGTCCTTCTTTTCAAGATTCATATATTCAGTTTTCTTACAATTGATGTTTACTGCTTTGTTCCAGTCTTCTTGTCTGCCATCAACATGATGTCACCTGCATATCCTATGTCGTTATGTTTGTATCTATCAATAATAATCTCAAGGCCAGGAAAATGCATGATCGGTCAATGTATTACATACGTATTAGTGTTGGTTGAAAAGCCATCTTGATTGTGCTCCGATGTAGGACGCCATCTGCGATGTTCCTGATCAAACGAGTGGACGTTATTCGAGAGTGTGTACAGTATACTCCGAACGGAAAGGTTCGGGCTGGAAGCAGGCGGAAGTAAGAGGATAAAAAGAATTGGACGCTCCGAATGAGAAGCCATAAGTTCACGTATCGCTCATGGCATGGATGTCTATTATTTTGAAAATCGGTCATAGATGTTAAATGTCCAGGTTTTGACGGAGGTCAATCGTTTTGATCACGAAAATTCCCATTGCCTCGGCATCTTGCATAGCGTGCAAAAATCTGGCCGACTGGAACAAGCAAAGTTCACGCTGATAAAACAGTCGTTATTTAATAAAATTAGTTTCGTTTGGTACAAATGCTAGAGATATATGGCGCCCAGTAAGAATTGCACACACTACGAGTTGGTTGTTAATCATGATGAAGCACCGAAGCGTACTTAACAATGATCAGAATGTCTGTGGGTCATTATAGAAGCGACAATGTCTAAATAATTACAGAAAATAATAGAGTTGAAATTTTCTTAAATGAAAGACATAGTAAAAATATTATAAAAACAAGAGATAAAAAATGGAAAAAATATATATCATTTATTTTCAGATAGAGTGTATCTGTAAAGGAACGAAATGAATAAAAAGAGGATTTTACAGGGTAATTATCTAGATAAAGTCGCTCAGAGGACGAAACGCGTCGTCTCAGAATAGTTTCCCTTTTCTCTCTTTTTATTCACACACCCACACACACACACACACACACACACACATACACACACAGACACACACACACACACATATATATTTATATATATATATATATATATATATATATATATATATATATATATATATATATATATATATAATAAACATTTCTCGGAGTTCACCTGTAGAAAAAGACAATATTTATAAATGCAAAAGACAATAGAAAAATTGTAATAGACATGTAATAAAAACGAAACGCGTCGGCAACTGTTACAGTTTTCCTATTGTCTTTTGCATTTATAAATATATATATATATATATATATATATATATATATATATATATATATATATATATATAATAAAGAGGTTAATTATCAGAGTTGAATTAGACCAGGAAATAGTAGTATTAAAAAGTGCTCAATACACATATAAAAATATAAAAATTGAACATGTAGCTCTTTTAAGTATAGAACATTCCCTCCGCATTCCATCGGTGAAAAGTAAGTTCTATTCGAACTGCTTCTTCCTGCGAACCAGTGCCCTTTGGAACCGGCTCCAACAGGATGTTTCCCCGATTAATACAATCTTAACTTGTTCATGTCTAACACTAACCGTTATCTTCCATCCTATACACACAAATGACCTCCTAACGCAAATCTCGAGTGTCCCCGGGCCTAAAGAGTGAACCATACTATAAAAAACATATACCAATGTTAGGCTCCTTCAGTAATCGCATGGGTTACAATGTTACAAGAATTGTTATTATATAATAAGTATTATGTTCGTGTCTGAGTTGACTTCATGTATAATGCGACCCCTGATTATTTTGCATAAATTTTAACCCCTCCAGAAAAGTTTCACCGGTCACCGATTTATAACCTCTTCCAAAACATTACCCGCGTATAGTGTGACACTCTATTTTTTGCATAAAAAAACACTGATCATAAGGCTATATTCGGATATAAATGTTGTTTTTAAATATCAGTCCATCGCACGCGCATAGTAGCCAGGTCATAATCGCTATGCTTTTGTTGAAGGTTTCAGTTTGTTTTTTTAATTCTTTTTTCTGTTTTGAAATTTTTATTTCTCCCAGATTTGTCAAAGTTTTCTTATAAGGGGAAACGGAATATTTTATGGTAGTTGTAAAACGAAATTTACTCTTTGTCCATTTTTATGGTGACTCAATTCTATACATACCAAATCTCTTGTAAGTTTTGTATTGACTCAAAATATATAGTATAGATTTTCAGTGGGGTTAGTTTTTACCAGGAAAAATATGAAAGAACATAATGAATATATTAAAGAACAGGATAAAGCAGGGAATTAAGTTAGCGTTGACCTGCAGCTTAAATATAAAGGACAAACTAGAATATTCAGTTGTTTTCTATATGAAGAATCGCATTGGATGTAAATAAGATTATATCGACAAAGAAAGTAGTCATCTGTATCATCTTATTCAGAACCTCATACAAAATATGATAATTAGGAATCCACTTATAAATTGGACATATATATATATATATATATATTTATGTATATATATATATCCAATTTATATAATGAAATATAAATATTATATAAATGTAAGGTTAATTGACAGAGTTGAATCGAACCAAGAAACAGTAGTATTAAAAACAGCTCAATACACGTGTGAAAAAATAAAAATAACATCTAGAGCTTTTAACTTGAAAAGTCAGGTCAATTGCATCCGCTACCTTGGTTTCAAACTTACGGTATCCTCAGGCGATTTTTTATCAAACGACCTCTTACGGCTTTATTTAAAGAAAAAAAAAGTAATAATTAAACAAAAATTGTGTCTAATAGAAAAGGAGGATGGGGATGTAAAGAAGGATGGAGAACAGGACAAAGAAGTGGGAAGAGAAAAAAGGCAAGAGGATTGTAAATCTATCGGTGTGGAGGCTAATTGAAATGTACATTACTTATTTTATTTTTTTCATCCAGCCTCTTAAGTGGTTTAGAGGAACTTCCTGATATGTAAGCAAGGACTCAAGACTTCGGATTTCTGGTTCAGAAGGTTAAAACCTATGTAGCGGATTCAACTGACATCCTGAGTTTTAAAGTACCTATATAATACGCGCGTGTGTGTGTATTCTTTCTAATATATCCTTTGTTAGCATTCTTATATTATAGTCTTTCTAAATTTAAAGCTCTCAGCGTCTCTCTTTTGTGCGCTTGTGTAGTCACAACATAAACTTACGCAGTCCGATAAACTCTTAACGGATGAATGCGTCACAAGACATTTTTTGCAATTTGTCATATATCTCATATCTCTCTCTCTCTCTCTCTCTCTCTCTCTCTCTATATATATATATATATATATATATATATATATATATATATATATATATGTACGTGTGTGTGTGTGTGTGTGTGTGTGTGTGTGTGTGTGATGGAAGCCAGATTATGAATGTTGCTGAAGGCTTGAATGATCTTTTTCGTCTCGCCATTGCTCATTTGGGAAGACAGTGGGGCTGAGACAAAACGATCTTAGCCAGTTCTCTAAATAGCTGAATAATTCAAACGGTTTGTCAATTATTCTTACGACAAACGCTGTCAAGATCGCTAAACTTCTTATCTAAAAGCCTGGAAAAAGAAATTGAAATAGTTTGGTGGTTTTTAGATATTAAACATTTTGCGGGATGGAAAATTATCCCATGCTGTTACAGGATTTGGACAATTGTGCTGTTTCAGCCAGTGTGTGTACATACATATATATATATATATATATATATATATATATATATATATATATATATATATATATATATATATATATATGAAATTCTAATCGAAAGAATAAGTTAAAGAGCAATATAATAATGAAAGAAGAATATTAAAATATTCAGGAAATAAATTATAACCGAGATGGATTTTTAAGGTTTTTCTTGATTTATCATATATATATATATATATATATATATATATATATTAGTTTACACATTATTTTTCGTGGATGCCCGTATTTAAGCAGAACGTCCCATTTATTTATGTCTTTTTTGGTTCCTTTTTACAGTGTTTATTACGTCTACAGAAAAGTTAATAAAGATAATGAGTCATCAGGCAAGACTTGATACTTCATACGCATTCGTAGCGTAGGAGAAACTACCGTCTTATCGATCGTGCTTTGACCGCTCAGTTAAGTAGCGCCTAAACATCTCGCAACGCTATTTAAAATGAAAACATATTTCGGATTGTAAGAATATTTGTACTTTTTAAATTTTTTGCCAGTGAATAATGCATTAAAACTTTTTGTGGAATAATGATTTTTGTTTTGTTTTTTTTCCAGACGTCAACCCTACTATTTAACCCACAGTTGGAGGGAAACAGTTTTATACGTTACTCAAAGAATTTATGTGCAAGGCAATGTAACGAAACCGACCGGCTACCCGATTTCTCATTCCGAGCGGCAATCGATCACGTCGCCTATAAATCTAGTTAACTTAAAAATACCTGACTTGATACCGAGTTAATTCAGGCAATCATTTTGAAGTTGTTTCGCATGTAAGATCAAACAACCATTTGAAATATTGTTTGTCACGATGTATAGTTTGTGAAATATTTAGATATAACGGAGGTAGACAGAATTTCTAAATGTATTTTTCATTCAATTTATTTTAGCCATCCTTTATAGCCAAATGCAATTAAATTGTACGAATTGTTTCCAGAATTTTTCCCTTGTGATTATGGAAAAAAAACTTGAAAATGTTTCTCATAGAAGCTCATTGTGAATGATAATCCTACTACATAATGGCTGGTAAATCGTTTCCGAAGATACCCGTCTACTAGAACGGCCAGCCAATCCCTAATGCAAATGCCTGCTCTGGCACATCTGTGGTTGTCCGCCCACAAAGCCCATCTGAGGTTTATACTACAACTATGCTGAGCGTATCTTAGTTACCGTTTCTGGGAGAAAGCGCTTTATCTATCGTGATCAACAGTCCGGACAAGGTCAGCACTCAGCCAAGATGACTTATGACTTCGTGCTAACACAACCATCAACGGCTGGAGACGCGATTTACACCGATGCCTTAAGCGAGGAGAAGAGAAACGAAGTTCTTACTGCCGGGTAGAAGCGTACTGGACGTGGTTGTTACTTTTGCCACATATTTTGACTGTTTAAGTTGAATTTTATTTTTGTGTTGTAACGAAACCAAAAACAAACCCGCTTGAAAATTGGAAAAGAAGTGGCCGGAAGCTGTTGGGATAAAGAAAATTATGAAAAACATTTCTACTCCCTTACTTACAAAACGGGAAAAAGTAAAAAACTAAATTAAAAAGGAATTAAATCTTTCTTGTCTGCCATATACAATGAAAGATGTTCAAAACAATGGTTGCTTCACAAATATAAATTAATATATATATATATATATATATATATATATATATATATATATATATATATATATATATGAAGAAATATAGTCTTAAGTCGTGCTATATTTATGGGATAAACTGCTCAATATCAAAGATAGAGCGTGGGTAAATATAAAAGTGAACATAGAAGTCAACACTTAGAGGCTACAGTCTGTTTCATGCTAGAGGCAATGGTCAGGCTACGAGTGCTGTTATTTTTCTCGGGTATTTATATATACCGGTCAGTGGTGCATTATGGGTAGTCTATTTTGGCGGTTATTTTACCGGAAGTCGTTTATTTGTTTATTTATTTATTTGGGTTAAATTATATATATATATATATATATATATATATATATATATATAGAGAGAGAGAGAGAGAGAGAGAGAGAGAGGAGAGATAGAAAGAGAGGGAGAGGCACGTGAATGTGTGGTTAAAACTTTCGCATTCTGACCATGTAAATATTACTCAATTTGCCAGGAAGAAGACATCCTGTTGTTATCGGACTGAACGGGTCGATCCCAGCGTGTAGCACCTTTGTAAAGTGCCTGGAAACCATACCACGGGTTGACCCAAGCCATGTGTGTGAAATTGGGCGGACTGAACCCTTGGGGGCGTCGATAGCTGTGCTAGCACTAATTCAAAAGTCATCGTAGCCTAGAGCTTGGGCGTACTGGGCTTGTTCAAATTGTTGATCAGGCTAGATAACATTCTTTTTCGCAGAATCTGTAACTAAGGTCTGCTCTAGTATAGTGGCAGGATATGCAACAGGTGGCTTTGTGGGTGTTGAATAAACACAAATGCACCTGAGCAAGTGTCTGCAAAAGGGATTGGCTAGCCGCCCTAGTAGACAGGGATCCTCGAATACGAGTGGCCAGCTTTATACATATATATATATATATATATATATATATATATATATATATATATATATATATATATATACACATATATATATATATATATACATATACATATATATATATATATATATATATATATATATATATATATATATATATATATATATATATATATATATATATATATATATGCCTGTGTGCTTCTGTTCTGCGAGGTTTGTCTTTACTTATTGTGAGTGTTTTTTTAAAAATTCACTTCACCCATGTTATAGGAGTGACTGACCTAACTGATAGGTTCGTGTTATTCCAATGCAGTATTGCTTATCAGATTATACACTGAAATTCCGAACACGATTTAAGCAACCAGTCTTTGAATAGTTTGTATACTACGTATTGTATTTTCCTATACATTTTCATAGACTATTGCTCCGGGAAGTACAATCCTATTTGATGTATCATAGAAATTGCAATGCAGCAATATTCACATCATTATAAGTAGATTCGACGATATCTATCCGAGTTCTTCTTGTTTGGTTATGTCTTGGCTTAAACAAAATAGAACGACGATAGCCGCGGCTGTCGCCTGTTTGATATTCCAGCCTGTTTCACACTTTGACCTGTGGTCTTCGTTCAACCGCAGAGGGGGAAAAAAGTCTGACGCTTATTTATAGAGAAAATCAGTCGTACCCGGTGAAATGACTGATACAGCAAATTATTCTTGTCGGATTTCTCTTATTTAACCTTATACTATATTCAATGTAATAAACGTTTCCTTTTTTTGTACGAAATCCTGCGAACTGCTCAGGAAAAAGTTTTGATTTTGTAGACGTTAACAGAGAAACATCATTCCAAAATCTATTATATAACACGAAAGAGTTTAAATTTTATATATTTATTGTCACGCAAAGAGCTCTATTCATAATTAGATATTCTGTTGTGATGGAAACACCGAAGCATGTGGCATTACACTGGTGGCATTACACTGATACCTAGATTGCTAATATATTACTTTTTGCTTTTGTTTATTTCAAATAAGCAGTCTTTTATTTTAAAAAATGGAGAAATAAAACAACTCTTTGCTACATCCATTGCAGATACTATCTTTTCACATGGCAACTCCATGATGGTTGCACCTTTGATAACATTTAGCCCTGCTTTAGTGAGGAAAAGCTCTCCTGCATCTGCTGTATGGGTGTTATTGATGATTATCGATTCTCTTTGGAAATTCCTCTTAGTCCGTTGACGATCATCTCGTGAGATTTCGTATTCATCCCTGCCATCCGAAACCACCACCCCCTACGAACTCCAATCAAGTACTCAGTGTTGCTCTTTCGAGCATTTTATTTTATTTAGGTCCGTTTTAGAACTCTCATTCAATCGCGTTATTTATTAACATGATTCTATTCTTCATTCAGAAAAAATCCAAACTCTGAATTATCAATCAGTTGTGTGCCATACGTAATACACGCTTAGGCGATCATGTATCTGTCGATACATGGATGATGAAGCAGATATTTTCTCGTAGTAGGTTGCCATTGCTTTCTGATGTAGACCATTTGTCATCCAAAATTAGAGAACCCGGTCTGTCCTGCTATTTACCCATAGCTGGGAGGAGAAGAAGAGGATTCATACAATTCCCAAGGGTATTAGCACGTAAGTGGATGTAATGGATTTGACTGGAATCCGAACGCGGCTCTCCGATTCCTCAGTCCGAATGGCTATCAATTACTCCACCGTGCCTCCCCTACCCCCTCTCCCCCGTGCCTATCAATTATATACAACCATTTTCTCAGATTCTTAGAACTGGATTCAAGAGAATCAACACTGTAGATTTTGAAACCCATTGCCCGTCGTCGGATCACGTAGGCTGGCGATACAGTATTACAAATAAAGATTTTCACCAAATAAAAAAAACACACATCACTTGAAGACTTCCTGAAGGAGGAAGAACTAAAATGGATAGCAACATATAAATCTAATAGGAAATAATGACATGACCAAACTTGATTTTGCACACAACCTAAATAGAAAAGTTTAAGAAGAAAACAATCGTCTATATTGGAAAAATCGATAACAGTTTCTTATTTTCCCAAGATAACCTTTTTTAAGAGAAATATTTTAGAAAGTTAACTCTATTATAATAACTGTTAGGCTAATGAATGACGAATGTTCTCTTAAAAGGAAACGGTTAATCTCAACATTACCATACCATTTCTTGGATTCATTATCGGCTTTGTCTTATATGCAAGAATTTAATTTCTTCTTTGCTGAGTATGGCGTTGCTGACTACATTCACCGCCAACGTGCAGGTTCAGGACTAGTAGCTTCCATTTTCACAAAAGCCTCCTCACTTCAGCCATTCTCTTTCGTCGTTTGGCGTTGAAAGAGTTAATTGATGGTGAAAGAAAATCAGAGCAGAAGAATGTGCTGATGGCGTGTATTTGCTTAAGTTGGACTCGAACTTGCCAGAAAGTTACCAACACAGTTGATTTTCTGTAAATTTCTGTATGGCCGCCATTTTCACAAGTTGACCACCAAATCAAGTACACGCTGTAATAATCGTTTTTATTTTTTTATATCTATGTCCGTTTATTTATGCATTTATTTTTCTTGGATTATTCTTGATTTCATATACTGATTTAATATCTGAATATAAAATAAGTTACATCCCAAGGACATCATAAAGTCATCAAAATGATTAAAAACCAATGTTCATACGTATTAGAATTTTATGAGATATTTTACCAGAGATATCTGTCCAATATTACCCCTGAAAAAAAAATGAGACAAAGCTCATAGTAATGCTCTTATTGGTAACGATAATGGTGGAATTAACCTTTTTCATACAGAAAACATTCGGCACTCGTTGACAGAACCATAACCTTACTGTCGATAGAAATTTATGGGATTTTTTTAAAACAATTTTTATTCATAAAATTAGTCTTCTCAAACCAACTAATTGCTTTCGTCCTTTTCTAGCACTGATGTGAGTTTCCTTCCGAGTCTTTTGTTCATTTTCCCTTCTAGTTCATTTTTGTTATGTCATGAAGGAAAAATGTAATATATTGCTTTCCTAACAGCTCACCCATCACTTTACACACTGGCTAAACACTGGCGCTGATTAGATGAATATGGTCGAGATATATTCATGTTTAGCGAACGACATATCGAGAAGGGAAAATAGAAATATATTTGGTCTGCAGGAGAAGACGAGATAGACGAGTGACATCGTTGAAACCGATAGTCCCCTTCGACATAACAGATTCATTTCTGTTAGCTACTAATGTCATACGAGATCACTATATTTTTTATTCAATTAATCAAGAATGCCTACAGTATATCTCATTTTGAACAGTGTATCATTGATAACAAAAATACCAATTTGGAAGATTGGTAAGATGTTCCTAAGAGATTCCACAGGTACAATTCTGGGTCAGGAGTTGAATATTTCCATAATTTTGCGAGCATTTAGAGAAAGAAATTTCGTACTATATTATGAATCATTGTCAGAATTGATATTCTGCTTCTTTGCCAACAACAATGTCAGTTACGCACGTTGGTTTTCTATTAATCTTCGAAGCTTAAAGTTCCTAGAGAAACAACACCCATAATTCACTAGAGAATTACATAAGAAAAAAATTCGTTGTTCAAAATTCTGATACAGATTTGTTCACACTTAGTTATTAACCAAGACTGTGTTCTGAAAGATTCTATCACCAAAGGGACGAGGAGCTATAGGTCTTTGAAAGCAAGTGTTACTTGAATCAAAATAACGCATAAAGAATACGAATTATTCCCATATGATCAACCACCAAAAACTTAGAAGTTTCGAAAAACATTTGTGTGTTTTGTTCATTTTAAGTCTTGAAATATGGTAAGCATTCCTGAAAGATTATTGACAGCAAACCACCTGAGTACAGATAGAAAACGAATTCAGTAAATGTATAAAGAAACGTGTGTAAGACAAAGATGTGTCTTCTTGCAGTGCTTATTCAACCTACTAGCAGTAAACCCCGTCTTTGCCCGGGTCTTTCATTACTGGGAATCTTTGCCGTTCTATTGGAGCAGTCTAGATTTAAAGTCAGCCCACCCGAAAATCAATATTAGTAACATTCGGGTGCGGCACATCCACAAATGGTGGGGGGGGGGGTTAAAGTTTTGAATAGGGGGTAGCCCTGAAAAGGGAACTATATAATAATAAATGAAATTATTGTAATAATTTAAACTATTTAATTTTATAAACGTTTTTATGAAAGATATCGATCAAAGAACAGATAGCAAATAATAAAACGTTGCTGAGAGTTATGATGGACAGGAAGTAGTGGAGAGCCATTGTCAAACAAAAAAATCATCGAAATCGGATTAAAACTGGAAATGCATAAATAACATCCGATCACACTCACATACACACACATACATTTTGAGAATTATAGATATAGATATAATTAATTATATAAATTTAACTGTATAATAATAATATTATTGTAATAATTTAAACTATTTATTTTTATTAAAGTTCTTATGAAAGATATATATCCAAGAACAGTTGCTGAGAGTTATAATGGACAGGAAGTAGTGGAGAGCCATCAATTTGAACTCAAACCGACACTGAAGTATTATCTATCAAAAAAATCTATCAAACAAAAAAATATTCATCAAAATCGGATGAAAACTTTGGAAATGCATGAACAGCATCCGACCACACACACACACACACACACACACACACACACACACACACACACACACACACACACACACACACACACACACATTTTGAGAATTATAGATATAGATAGATACAGTGGGGTGATTCTAAAGAATTAGAAGTCCTACCAGGATTATTCTTAACATCATTAGATATGAAGTGACTTAGTCTTTATAGCAGACACAGAAAGAAAACTAAAGGAACTCCCACAGAAAGTAGTAAATGATAGCGATAAGAAAGGACTAATTACCAATTGTAAGAAGACAGGAAGTATGCATATCAGCAAAATTACTAATCGGCGATACCGTAATCATACAAAAATTTAAATATTTAAGAAGTATTTTAAAAGAGGTCAGAAAATACGATAACGAAATCCGAAGACGCAGTATCGAAAGATGTCTTCCCTAAGCTAAGCAATATATTAAGAAACAGGAATATTTCGTTAGAAACAAAGGAAAGAATACTCTGAACTGTTACGTAATATCAGCCCTCGTATATGTCAGTGAATGCTAGACGATCTTCTCACAGAAGAAGAGACTTGTGGAAACTGAAATGTGATTCAGCAGACGCATCCTGAGAATAACATAGACTGTGCATGTGAGCAAAAACCAAGTTTTAGAGAAAATGGTCACCTACACATAACATCAGAAATAAAACGGTTATGTCTACGTAGATTATTTTTTATTTAGCTTAATGTATTCGGAACTTACAATTTCAAGCCTTTTTCTTATTTCAATAAAGTTTATATTTAGTGCGTACATGTGTTCGAGTAAACATCCTGTTTTCCTTTCAAGCAGTGAAATAGACACCTACCATCCCTAGCAATTAAAAGTCTTGTTAATACTCAGATGGAAAATAGATTGGCTATTCACACACGTGTACCCATGATATATAACATTTATGGCAATAAGAAATGTTGAATTTTTTTTTCAATCTATGAATTACTTACATGTTATATTGTTTACCTTTCAGGCAGGAAAATACAGTTAGCGGATGTAGATTTCGAAGTGGCCCAACTAGAGAAGCGAAATATTTAAAAACGGATAACTGAGCTTTGCTGTACTGTGAGGTCTCTTGTGGCCGAACTGTTAAGCTAGCCTCGCTTAAAGGTGGTTTTCCAAGAATAAGGGAAATTCATTTTCTTATTTTTTTTTTTTTGAGAGGTACATTTTATTTAATAAATCTTTCGATCGTCCCAGTCTATATCAATTTCACTGTTAAAAAAGAAAGAGGGTTATCTACTCAAACATCTGCAACTACGAAATATACCGTTTATCAATATCATCAGACTCATGCGAGAGTCTGGTTGTACGGCCCCTGCCTAGCAAAGCATCTTACCTGTTCCCTCCATAAATTATGTTTGAAAGTCTTCATTCATGCGTAGCATGTCTTGAACGACTTAGACTTAGCAGGGCCCACTCGTTTCCTTGTTCAGGTAAAAAAAAATCCTCTAACCCATCTTGGTCACGGCATGCGGCAGTTTATTCCATCCTTGTAATCCTAAACCAGCCGTTGATTTCGGTCAAGTAAAATCTCCATCAAGCATGTATCGTGTCGTCACAGCACTGACTGTATGATTATCTACGGGACCCAGTCTACTTCATTACGATGACCATTGATCATACAAGAAGGTACACCTGTCCTTTGACAGACGTGCCAAGCCACCTTCTTTAACAGGAAGTCCTGGTAGTGAAACCTTTTTAGTTGCCAATGACTCGAGCATGCGGCAAATAGTAATGACTTACATCGGTGTTTCTCAACCTTTTTAAGCAACGGTACAAATGAAAATAGCACGACACACTTATCAACATTTCTAAAGGGTATGCAGTTAAATGTTATGAAATAGATTTTTTAAAAATACACACATATATATATATGAAATTACTTTTAAATAACATAATCGAAGAATAGTGAAAAGAATTATTTGAAAAACCTATTTATTTATTCAAATACACACGGTGTAGCATTACTACTGCCACACATACATACATATGTACGCCATTTCAAACTTCGCGGGACACTGCTCTCTATTAACCACCACAAGGATCCATCCCTGCATCCCATTAGAATGTCTGATGACCAGCTTCTTGAGAGCTCCTCTCTGCGGCTGCTCGGTCTCACGCTGTCCGCTGATCTGAGATGGAACAAATACATCGAGTCAATTGCATCATCCACCGCAAGGAAAGTTGGCTCCCTGTGCCGAGCCAGGAAATTTTTCTACCCGGAATCTATCCTCCAAATCTATAAATCGACCATTCGCCCTTGCATGGAGTATTGCTGCCATATATGGTCTGGAGCCCCTGCTGTTTGCCTCAGGGTTCTTGATAAGATCCAGAGACGGATATGCAATGTAATTGGCCCCGATCTCTCATCTCGTCTGCAGTCTCTCTCTCACAGACCCGACGTTGCCTCGCTCTATCTTTTTTATAAATACTTTCACGGTAATTGCGCTGAGGAGCTGCTTTCGCTGGTTCCTAAGCCTCATGAATTTAAACGTCCCACGAGGCCGGCATCCCGTTCCCACCCTTTCACCGTTGAAACCGTTAGATGTAGACGTCTCTTCTACTCCAATAGCTTCATGTCTCGCACATCTCGCCTGTGGAACTCCCTTCCTTATTCCTGTTTCCCTGACAAATACAATCTCCAACTATTTAAGTGTAACGTCAATCGACATCTCCAGCTGCCTTGATCTATCCTCTTCCCTTCTCTACATCCTTTCACCTTTCATTCCCATCTCCTCTCGCTCCAAATCTTCTGTAACCCCCTAGCCTTGATCGATCCACTATCTTTCTCCACATCCTCTCCTTTACCACTCCTATCTGCTCTTCCTCCAAACCTTCTGTAACCCCTTGCGTGCTAGTGGCTTCCAGCCTTGCTTGGGGTGATATGCTTAAAAAAAAAAAAATTAAAAGGACTGCATGGTATTGACAATCACCGAGTTACATGATACCGAAGGCAATCGGAGAGTAATCTGATATATTCACGGTTATAGCAATCTGAAATAATGTCTAAATAAAACAAATCTATTTGTTGCTTAAACAGTAAAGTTTCTAACATTGTGCATGTTAGGTCAATGCTTAATTTGAGTATTTTATTTGTTTGTGGGGTAATATAGCGTTAATTGTTCTCAAACGATGGCTTAAATTACGGACTGTAAACCCTAATTATTCAGCCCGATCGTAGATGTTCTCAAATCTTCGCCACCTGTTCGACCATTTACACTACATAATATTAAGAATCATTTTTAAAGGATATTTTTGTTATATATAAATTTGTTTTTTTTTGCATAAGTTTTTGAATGGCAATTATATATTTCTGAAGTTAAAAATCTGTTAGAAACAATAAAGAACATACATTAATTATGTCAATTTAAATAGCAGGTTGACATGACAGCTGTCAGAACGCATCCAGTAGCGATCGTTTTTAATATATATTTATTTAAATATGGATGTTCTTAAGAACATCTAACGCAAAAATCTTCTGAGGCTATCCAATATTAATAGTCCTTCAACATTTTCGAGCGAAATAACAATAAGATGCCTGGAAAAATTGAAATTGAATTCCACTAAATCTCATTTTTTTTTTATCTTATAGGAACAATTTGATAAGACAGAAATAATTCTATAGAGACTATCTACAAATGACAAACTAAATAAAAATTACAAGAGCCAATGAAGTCTCCAGCATTGAAGAGTGAGATAAGATTTTATAACAAAATTAAAAATAAATAATAAAATACTGTAATTATATTCATATGTCAGAGACAGAATTTGTTCTTTATCTCGCTCTCTCTCTCTCTCTATCTATCTATCTATCTATCTATCTATATATATATATATATATATATATATATATATATATATATATATATATATAAATTTCTGACAAAGTACTTCGATTTATTTTTTTTGTTTATTTTTTCCTGTCTTTTGTGGACATAGATTATGTAGAAATTTTCCGAATGATCTGTCTGTTCGAGCGCTTATGGTTATGCTATATGCTGACCGTGTTTGAAAAATAAAACATTCCTATAACTCTAGATACATACTTAAAATAATCCATGCAGTTACTTAAAATTAGAAATAAAATCATCCTTCATAATGGCTAAAAGTATATAAAAGTTTATATATATTCTCTTGTTTCCGTTCATTCGACCGTCTCATTCTTTCTTTTTATGTGCCGTGTCCTTTCAGGACGGAGGCGATCATGGCTCTCCCCTTCCCCTCATCCCTTGTAGCTCTCAATAAGTTCCTTCCCTCTGCCACCTCCCCCAGACCACGTGCTGCCATCCACTTGCTTAAGCCCGACAGGTATGTCATGCATTGCTTTCCCTTGTCTCTCATTCCCTCTATTCGACCTGTGGGTATCAGATTATATAGGTCCTCCTTTCTCATTACGTGTCACAGAAACTTCAACTGCCTCTTCCTGGTGTTAAGTATAAGGCTCCTCCTTGTCTGCATCTTCTCCAATACGTCACCGTTGCTCACAGGATATCCTCAGCATCCTTCTGTAGAACCATATCTCCGTCGCCTCGAGTCTCCTCTTCAACAGCCCATGAACTTCGAACAGTTTATCGACGATTTCCAACTTATTCGAAAAAATAGACACACCTTGTCGGTTGAATTTAATCAACCTGACGAATACCTTCTGTATATTGTCGAAAGTTAATTTAGGAAGAAATACGGTCTAAGCTATCAACTTGCTTAAGTTATCATCAAGGTAGGTAGGAGCAAACGAGTAATTTTGTCGAACCGGTGAGTGTAGTGACGGTGGCAAAGAATGTTGTGACGTAGTTGTGGCGTGATGTGTGTGTGTTTATTTCATTTATTTTTTTATATACACTTGAGCATGTATGCCCTTAAATTATAATTGTTTTTAATTATAGATGGTTGTTTTTGTAGTAAGAGTATTGCTTCAATGATCATAAGTCTGCTTTTTACTGTTTGATTTTACTAGTATTTTGGTATTGCTTGTGAGTATGTTATTCTGCTTATTAATGTGTTGTCTGATGGCACTCTGGTCCAATAGGTAGCAGGTGCATCTCCGTGACAGGGTGGTTGTGATGTATCCTATATAAAACTTTTTTGTTTTTTTATTTATGGAGAAACATTATCGAGCGGTCAAGTATATTCATGCACAACATTGGTCTTGTATAGGGGGTTGGAAATTTGGGATATATTATTTTTAAATACTATTTTCCTAGTTTTGATTTTTTGTAGTAAATAATGAAGCTGTTGTATTTGCTTTTATGGACTGGCTTTATATATCAATGTATGATTGTTTTTTTTTATATTGCTGTTTCGTTTTTTATAATTGCGACGCAATTGAGTTTGGTAATATATGTTAATTGTGTTATTGTCAATATAATGCTTATGACGAGTCATTTTCAAAATTATTGTTATTTAAAATTAAATTTTATTTGCTTCTGCGCTATGATCCTCGAAGCAATACTCGTACAACAAAAACAACCATTTTCTGTCCATATCTCTGAGATGAGATATTATGATAAATTACATTCTCCGGCCTTCTTCGGGTGATTGGAATTTGGCCATGTGCTGACAGGTTTTGATACAAGCCTCGTATAACCTTGCATGTTGTGTCCAGTTAATCTATCCTGCTGGACGAAATAAAGGGTTCGATCCGAAATTCCAATCATCTGAAGAAGACCGGAGAGTACAACGGGCGAAACTTTGTGAATATGGCAATGAATATGAGGATAACAGTCCAAATAATGGAAGTAACGTAAAAACAACCATATACAAATAAAAACAATTATAATGTAAGAGCCGATTTCCTCAAATGTATATAAAAAATAAATGAAATAAACACACACGCCATATCTCAAAAAACTCACGATACTACACTCAACTTATCTGAGAAGGATTATTCGTAATTTGGAAAAGTCGATGAATAAAATTAATCGACACAAAATGTCTGTTGTCTTTAATAACATTTGCCTCATCATTTACTGGCTAAATACACACACAATATATATGTATTTATTTTCTTATATATGTGTCTGTGCTAGTGTGTGTATCGTGTGCGTGTGTCTGTTTGTGTGTGTGTGTCCTAAAATCCACCTCAGAATTTAAAAATATAATTTTCACACTTTTTTACTATTCTAAAATAGGTTTAAACAGAATGAAAATACTAGAAATATATAGCCATTTAATCATGAACAAATTACACCACGGAAATATCTTCCATTTTCGATTTCACAGAGACGCGCTATTTCGATAACATTACCTATAAAAGCGGTTAATAACACTGGCTGCAGCCCTCGAATTTCTTTATATATGTTATCCTTCAGTTGTTGAATTGTTTGCTGTTTATTTATCTATACACGTGGTCTTCCAAATCTAGGAAAATCACTTGCTAAGCCATACTGCCTAAAACGTTGAATCAACCGATGAAACCGGTGGTAGTTTCCTGGCATTAAAGCGCCGGCAGTATTCCCTTTGGATGTGAATGTTGGATTGGTTAGATCAGAAATACATTTCCACGCTTTTGGTTCTTTGTTCAGTCTTGAATTTTCCCACGGGTAATTTCTTCATGTTAATCTGCAAACAAAAGAAATATAAATTATGAAAATCTGACATGTTATACATTGTTAGCAATGTTGCTATCCAGTACTTGATAAAGCAAAAAAAAAAACACCTGTAATAAACATTTACCTATCAAAATGATGGATTGAGATTCACATTAAAGAATCTCCTCGGAGGACATTTTGCCAAACATAACAATCTCAATCTGTCGGGTAGACGCAGGGTCCTAGGAATTTCATTAGTATTTTTGTTTTTATAGATTGACTAACATTCAAAACAATGAACATAATCGACTCTGGTATTTAACCCATACCTAGGGAGAGATTCATGTCTTTTCCAAGGGCATATATTTGTGCGAAGTGAACGTATGATGGCGAAATTACACACACACATCGGCGATAACTAATATATATATATATATATATATATATATATATATATATATATATATATATATATATATCAATAAAAAGAAAGAACAGTAAGATATAAAATCCGGTGTTCTTATAGATATTTTTATTTTTACACAATAGTGCTCAATGTAAATTTACAGAGCATTAATATTATAAATTAAGTGATTTAAAATATGTTTTTTTCGCTACACGGTGATAACCATGTTTCAGAAATGGAAGCTAAAGACCTTGAATTTAATTTTGTTATTAAACCAAAGTCGCTTGACGAGGAAATGGAACTAATGTATTTAATTTAATAACAAAATTAAATTCAAGGGCTTTAGCTTCCATTTCTGAAACATGGTTATCACCGTGTAGCGAAAAAAAACATATTTTAAATCAATTAATTTATGATATATATATATATATATATATATATATATATATATGATAAAATATAGTTTTAAGGCATGCTACAGTTATGAGTTAAAGTGCTCAATATCAGGGACAGAGCGTGTGTAAATATAAAAAATGAGCATTGAAGTCAACAGCCAGGCGCGACAGTCTTTTTCATGCTAAACGCAATCGTTAGGTCATGTGAATGATGATGTTTTGCTCGACTATTTATATATACGCGTCAGTGATGAATTGTGTGTAGTTTGTTGTATTGCATTGTGGGTAATCTATTGTATTATTCTTACGGCTATTTTGGTGGGCATTAACGGTTGTTTTGAATTATTCTAGAGTCTATTGAATGGAAATAATTGTGGATCCGAATTCAGTTTTTTTCGCTATATATAATGTTGCTTGTTTTATTATTATTGCTGATTTTATCATTGGTTTTCTTATGTTTATCTTCAATACAATAGAAGATATACAATGCATCACTAACCTGTATATATAAATAGTGGAGCAAAAACACAACGCACATTGTTTGACGATTGCGTTTAGTATAAAACAGTGTCCCTTCTGGGTATCGACTTCAATATTCACTTATATATATATATATATATATATATATATATATATATATATATATATATATATATATATATATATATATATATATATATATATCCGATGCGATGAGAACGAAAGTAATATATAAATTCCAACGTTCGCAGCGTTAATTCAAAAAAAGAGCTCGATACAGATAGTAGAGCGATAATTATTTATTTATTATAATTTTATCATATAGACAAAACCATTTTACTCACTACAAAGATGCAACTTGGTTTCGACCTTCACCCGTAGACGTGCAGTTGAAATGCACTGAAACCAAGTTGCATCTTTGTAGTGAGTAAAATGGTTTTGTCTATATGATAAAATTATAATATATATATATATATATATATATATATATATATATATATATATATATATATATAACACTTCTTGTACAAGCTTGAAAAGAGGCCAGATGCAAAAGAAATTTGTGTTACTTCAATCTTTGAAATAAAGAAATTTTGGCTTTCTTGAGACTCGTTATTGGGAATGTCGATGTTACATCGTGAACTTGGAGCTCCACAATGCTTTTCTTGTAAGGAGAGGCTCTACACATTGGTTTGGAACTTTATTTATCGGTGTCCTGTACTGTTTGCCAGCTGAGCCTAAATAGACAGATATATCCTGCTAATTTTACCACGGCTGTTTTTGAGGGTATGAGCAGGGATGCCTTCCCGCTTTTCCAAAGGTTTTAATAGACAGTGAATAAAAACTTATTTCAAAGAGAGGTTAGCCTCTGTCTGAATTTCCGGGATCTGGTGTTGTCATCATGTAAATTATTTACAATACGGACTATTGTCCTTACCTTTGTTGTTATCACAACGTGGAAATGGGGCGAACTATAAGAGAGCGGTATTAAAATAAGAATTAGACGAGATATCCCTAGACGTGGGCAGTGGAACGAGAACTATCTACTCCTATAGATTAAACAAAGGGGTCAGTTCTGTTCGAAATTATCTGAAGGTTACCTGGATTGACCTACACTTTTATGAAACCGTATATTTTGCGTGAAAACTGATCATAAAACCCACAATACACACGAGCATTTACAGCATATTTTTTCACATAGATACATCATCAGGGTTGATTGTTTAGCTCTTTATTATTATTATTATTATTATTATTATTATTATTA
Source organism: Acanthosepion esculentum (assembly GCA_964036315.1). Lineage (NCBI taxonomy): Eukaryota > Metazoa > Mollusca > Cephalopoda > Sepiida > Sepiidae > Acanthosepion > Acanthosepion esculentum. The sequence continues at coordinate 72,768,768 of OZ038497.1, read as the reverse complement.
TTATTATTATTATTATTATTATTATCATCATTATTATTATTATTATTATTATTATTATTATTATTATTATCATTATTATTATTATTATTATTATTATTATTATCATTATTATTATTATTATTATTATTATTATCATTATTATTATTATTATTATTATTATTATTATTATTATTATTATTAACTTGCGTGTACTATCTTCGATCACATGGATATTATTTATTAAAACATATTAAAACTTTTATTCAAATTCATGATAACATTGATATTCATATGTTTGATAATGAAATCTTAAAAGTATGTGTTCAAATTAAAATACATCAACTCTAAGTAGTGTGATATCATCCAACGGTAACTGGAGCAATAGTGACCTAAACGTCCCACATTCTGACAATTCCATTCCACAGGTCCGTGTACTCCATTATTTTTATTATGTTATGGCCAGCAGGAGACATACTAATGACGAGGCAGTATTTTTTTTTGTCTGCGATGGAGATGTCCCGTTTGGTGACCTCAGTGGTCAGTTTTGAAGCTGAAATCCCACAAGACCTAGAATTCGAATACCATCTCTGGCTTGTGTCGGTACCATTTCCCATCGACTTCATACATCTTACATAGGCATCAATGCAAACCAGAGCCCACTTCATCATAACGCTGGAAATATTCTTTCTGTACCAGCATTCTATAAGCGCTAATTATTATATTTGTTACACTAGTATTGTCTAGAAATCAGACAAGGTTCTTTAGTTCTGCAGAATTCTCCTCGCTATTCTCAAAGATTTCAAAAAAGATTGTACATAATGTCGCTTCTTACTTGGATTATTATTTCTTCAAGCCTTTTTCGAATGGATTTTGAGAACTTTGACGTAATCCAGTGATTATATATACAATAGCAATTTTGCCAGGTATAGTGTATTTAATTTTATTAACATCTATCAAACAAATATTGATTTCTTCAGAAGTCTATTTTCTTCGGAGAAAAGAACAATAGTTTTGTATTGCAAATCAATTTATTGAGTTAAGATTTCGAAGAATTGAAATTAGAAAGGTTAAATCAAGTCATTCAGTTCAAGTAAAATGGTTTGATTTCTTTGCAGAGAATTGAATTAGAAATCTGTTTCAAGTGTGAAAAACTGAACTCATTTGAACCTTCTTTCTCTGTTGCCAGCTTTTTGAAAAGTTTTACAGAACAATTAACATTTTATTGTTACCGAAAGCAACATGCACCTGTTGAATGACATTTTTGTTTAATATTAAAAGTGAATACAAATCAATTTTAAAGGGTGATTTTCTGTTGTACACTATGTAACTGTACATTATTTTTATTATTTTCACACACACAGATATATATATATATATATATATATATATATATATATATATATATATATATATATATCGGTTGAAAAGTTCATAGGCTGACAAAAAAGATATTCACATGTCATGTGAGGTTTATAAACATGTCATTAACAGCAAACTCAGTGTCACCATCATTGCGATATTATTTCCAGCTAAATCTTTGTTTTTCATTTTGATGAATAGTTGATAAATGTGGCCAAGTCAGAAGAATAAGAAGGGTGATTAACCAGTTCAAAGCTATAATCACGCCCAACAGCCATGGACACTAAGTACGTGTGCTCGAGCATTGACCTAATGAAAGTTCCCATGTGCTTGGTCTTGATCGCCTTTCGTATCTGCATTAACAATTTGGCATAGTAATTTTCATTGATGGTGTGACCCTTTGAAAGATAGTCAATAAACATAATGCATTTCATATATCATAAAACTAAGGCCATCACATTCCCTGCAGAAGAAATGACCTTGGACTTCTTTGGATTCGACGAAGAAAGCTGTTACCACTGCATAGATTGGCTCTGGCAAACGTGATGAACCCAAAACTCATCCTGGATTAGGTAACGTTAAACTAAACCAGCTGGATTTGTCGCAAACAATGTTAGAATTTTCAGTGAATTTTCAGTGAATTGATCAACCGTTTTGATCAGGTCTCAGAAGACGCCACGGAGCAGAAACCTTTGTCGTGACATGTGCAGAATATTCAAGACCCTATCAGGGAATATAAAAATAGCATTGGCTATTTGATTTATGATCAATCGCTGGTCATTTATTACCATGTTTTCATGAAAAAGTATAGAAATATTTTCAGCAAGAATTTGTTTTTCTAAATTGCGAATGTGGACAAGTATGATTTGTAAATGTTTAAAAATGCTGAACATATCATTCAAATGAAAACCCAGCCGCCCAGACAGCGTTGTCGTAGTGTGTCCAACATAAATATACTTATATAATTTTTCATGAAAACAAAAATCCACCAACTAAAAATTTAAAAAATTTAAAACCAAACCTTAATAAAATGAATTATGAATAGTGTACAAATGTTTTAAAATGTGTACAATAGATCAAAGTTTGCACTAATAGTTTTCACTACTTATTTCTTAAAATCTATCTACAATCCATCCACAGTTACCTCCCCTGAAGTGGTGTCAAGCGATTACGCACTGACTCAGTGTTCTTCGATTCACAACTAAAACATTTCATTTTCAGATGAACACAGCAATTTTTTTGTTTGAAAATGATGAACATTAAAATATTTTTCTTGAAATAAACAACATCCTGATGATGACATTGGGCTAATGTCGAAATAGTAGGAATAAAATAATATGTATCAACATGTTGGTTTTCTCTCTTTCTCCCTTCAATAATGCCACCAAAAAGTTTGTCCGTGAATATGAGTTTCCTTACCCATAGAACTGTGCCTCCACGAGCCACAACTACTCTCCCCAACCCGCTCCATCCAGAGCATTAGAAGCCGGTTCAAGCAATGACAGTAAGGGAAACTCGGATGAGTTCCACCAGGGAATATGTGCTCGAGCGGCGCTATATCGAGTCTAATTTGTTACTTCTTCGTCACCGAGTCCCGTTGGTACAATTGATATGACGTTTGTCTGATATCGTAACTGTCCGAGTTTCAATTCTCGGTAGTCGATGCGCACTGCTGATGAGTCCCAAATATAGGACGAAACGTCCATAGCTTTCTGCATTCTGTTGAGGTTTCTTCTAGGCTTGATAAATTAATTATGATATATATAATAAAATAATAAATGCAGCCACAGAGCCAAAAATAACAACAGTATTTGTTGTAGCATACCGACGGACAATAATGGGTATGTCCCCATTCAAATAAATACAGTAGTAAATACTGTATGTTGGTCTGCAGTTGGAGATTCATTGTGGAATTCACTTGACTCAATTTTAACACTTCTTCTAGGCGCCGCTAGCGAATTTTATATGTGTTGTTCTTGTCCTAAGTATTACCAATCTTCGTGTGATTATTCTATTCAGTAACATTCTTTAGGTTACAAAAGTATTATTATCCAACGAGCTGATAAATCTAATACTTTTGTTAATTTACCAAATATGAGTACCACTCAAAAATACAGACCATTTTGGGCGATCAGAATAAATGAACTTATTACTTGTTAACAATGCTGAAACAATAACCTATAAACTTGAAAAGAGTGACACTCTGAAATGTTCGTATTGGAGCTTCCGGTCCAAATGCCAAGCACTACAAATGCCGTTTAAAAATATTTCTAGCGGAGTGAATTGTGTCATGGCTTTTTTTTCTCGTAGATAGTGCCCAACTACACCTTGCAGTTCAGAAAAGAGGTAAATAAAGACCAATGGGAACTATTAAATCAACGGAGAGAACTAATCAGGAAATGGAGACATAGAAACAAATTTCAAATTACATAAGAATACATGTGCATATATGTGGGTCTGTTTGTGCACGTATAGTGGCATATATATATATATATGGACATGTAAATGTACATGTATGTATGTATGAAGATATGTACGCATATAAGTGCGTTGGAAAGGATGATTTATTCCATTGGGTGCTCTGGTATTACCCACAATCTGTAAATGTATAACTCAACTAATTTACATTAAACTTAACGGGTTTAAGTTTAAATACCCGTCCACTTATTGATAATACTGGACACCTGTAGTAAAAAAACTATTTACTGTGAATCCTAGAAAAACACTTGGACCTGTATAAGAAACGCCACATAGTAGGATCTGTTATTAAACTATAAACAACAAAGGTTCTGGCCATAAATAAACTCCAACCCCAGACTGCTGCCCCCGGGATAAGATATCTTACGCCACCACCAATGGCTAACACAAACACATTCTCATTAACAACGTGTCTACCAGAAGACTGACATTGCAATTAAATTTAAAACAATGCTCTGGGACAGACATTTAGAGGCTGATGATAGCCGCGTACAGGACGGCTTGAAATAAACTCTATGTTGAGATAATTTTTGTTTTTTGCACTTATAATACATATACTCTGTTAAAATATAAACATCGAGCTCTCTTCGGATCAGTTTTAATTATTAATATTACTAGGATCCACCCGGTTTAAATACCAAGGGATCGATTACCTATTCTCTCTGTCTCTGTTTCCGTCTTGAGATCTTGAGGGAATTTGAATGTACTAAAAACGTGGCTGTTACGCTTTGTAAACAGTATGCTAATACCTAATTTCTAAGGTTTATTTTTTACGTAGCATTACGAAGGATACAGGGGAAACTAGGCGTTAGGTTAAGCAATTTTCTCTGCTCTTGTCCTCCAAATATTTATTCGGCTGACTCCTCGTCTATGTTTCAACAAATTCTCTTAATTGCAAATTCTTCTCTAATAGAGAAGACATTTTTTAAAACCAAAATTGATTTTCTAAATTTATGCAAACGTAACTTATTAAATGCAAATTAAGATCTACAGTTTTGTATGGTATCAAAGAGTGGATCGAATTAATGCAAGCCTATGGCCGAAGACAACATCAGAGCGACAGACGTAAAATAAAAGAAGCTTTGCACAAAAGAAATCGCGTGAAACAAATACATCAAAAGACTTTGATTCTGATTTCACTAAAATTATTTTGCATAGGATTCCCGCTATCAACTGTAAAAATAATAAGTCATGTTAATTAGTTTTAGTTTTAGTTTTTAATGCTGAAATTTTAAACCTTGTTTTTTTATTGTTCTGATTACTCTTCTTTTAGTGTCCGAAAGTGGTTATGACGAAAAACTACATCCGGCAGCAAGGCCTCTGATCGGGAGATTTTGAGGAGCGTGGAACCACCTCTAATTACTGTTATTCCCAGGTCCAATCTGAACCAGGGTCACAGCTATAGTCAAAACAATATGAAATTATAACTATACACTCTTACAGCAATACATCGTTGTGAAAATGTTAGCAGCAATACATTTTTTCAAAAAAGAAGAAAATACCAGTAATACATTACCAGCAATGCATTTCTTTTAATAAAGTTACCAACTTTTGTTTAAAGAAAATTTATCAGCAAAAAAATTTTTGTAAAAAAACAAAAACGTTACCAGAAATACATTTTTGTAGAAAAAAATATTACTAGAAATGCATTTAAAGAAAAACAAACGTACCAGCAATAGATTTTTCTAAAAGAAAAAGAAAGAAAAACAACAAAAAATGCCAGAATTGCATTAAAAACGAAAAAACTTACCATCAATATATTTTAGGAAAATAAATTACGAATACACCCAAGAAAATTAAATTTCGGCATTAAATGATCCATCAGGAGTTAAATATCTCGCTAAACAAACTTTTCTTTTTTCTATACTAAATATTTTTGTAAGTTGTAAGTAATTGTAGAATTGTTTCAACTAGTTTATAGTACTTTAGACTAAAATACCACCTTGAGAAGGACTGTTAATTAATCAAACAGAACGTTTCTGAAAATAAATAATTAAAAAATTAATAGAAACGCAAAGATCGCAAAATTTGTTTAATATCTTTAAATATCTTAATATAATTCTGCTTGTTCCCCCCATAGTCCCTTAGTTATGACGTACGTATATTACGCCTTTCCAATGTTTCATGAATAATGAACTATTCCATTTCCGTTTTTAGCGTTTGGAAAAACGGAAAAGACATATCCAAGACGCTACCTGGTTTCAGCAAGAAAATGAAAGAAAGAAACATAGAAAAGGCGATAACATTCATGTATTTAACGTCTGTTTCCTTGACATAGGAAATATTGACAATTTCTAATCTTTTCATTTGTACCCACTTCTTCTTTAAACCAGTATTCATATTTATCTTTGATATTGCAATATTTTGTTTAAGTTGTTAAGCTCAAATATTTACTGATGCGATAGTGACATTCGCCATGAGCTTATTCATTGATTAAATTAATAATTAAGATTCAGCAGAAAATTCAAATAGGACATTTTCACGGGTATTTCTAGTATATCTTTAAATATAAAACACAATTGAAATATCTCACAGATGTTCGTCCAGAGACGTAAGAAAGGAATTGTTTAAAGGCTTGAAATTATAGAAGATGCTTTCAAATAAAATATATTTTCGGATTAAATTTTCGAACATGAGGTGGCAATTGCAATTTTCCTCGATGTCACAGAGTGCTGTCAGATAGGTTTTAAATGCAACGGTCAAACTTTCTCTAAATAAAAATAAGTCTGTAATTATATTTAATTTTCTTTAGATGTTGATGAGAGAAAAATAATTAGTTTGCAAGTAGCCACATTTATAATTGGGCCGCTCTATTAAATGCCTCAACATTTCTGTCAGGATTTATTCACAACAGTTGCGATATCTCCACAGGAGTGTATTTACGCATTCACATATGTATGTATGTATGTATGTATGTATGTATGTATGTAAATTGAATTGTGCATGTGATTATTATTTTCTATATATCGCGTTATATGCTAAAATTTAATACTGTCTACATCACCTCCTTCTCTCTCGCATACACACACATACATGGATTATACTTTATAAACATGTTTGAAACTATTCAATGTTTATTCATTATAAACATGTTTAAAATACTGAACATTTCCAATTTATCAAACTGTGTGTATAAATTGGTAATATTAATAATAATAGTATACATCAAAATAAAAATATCACTATTAACTATTGTAACCAAATGCATAATAATTACAAGCATGATGAAACAACACTCCAAAACATAATAGGTAGAAATTTTAAACCCATTAATAATAATAAACAAGTTAAGCTCATCAAATATTATAAAAAAATTAAAACAATTGACCTCATAGTCTCTAATAACCCTACAACTACACAACTAAATCCTCTACAAAAAAAAAACAATGTAATGTATCAATTTACATGCCCGTTAAGAGATTGTATCTCTGAGACAAATAATAAACGCATTACATATATTGGTTTTACTACGACCACGCTCTCCCGTAGACTTAACTGTCACCTTTCTGATCTTAATTCCATTAAACAACATTTCTTAGAAAAACATAGCCATGTACATAATATTAGACAGATATTAGTTGATAACACAACAAAACTCACACATACACACAGTAAAATGAACCTTCAGATATTGGAGGCCATCTACATTAAAACAAAGCAACCCACTAGGAACAAAATTACATTTCAAACTAGTCACAACACATTACATAGCATCTAAACATATAGTTCTGTTGTCAATAAAGTGATATGAGCTCATCCAAGTTATATGACGTCACAGAACGGTATCATGAACTTACAAATTGCGTCTGCTATTCTGCGACCGTTATCGTCGCATAGCAATCTTCTATGTCAATATAACAGTATATCATCTTTAATGCGGAATATATTTGTTTAAATGTCCGTATAACCACTCTGAAGATGGCTCATGTGACCCGAAAGCTTAGATCAAGGACGAGCTTAATATCTATCTATCTATCTATCTATCTATCTATATATATATATATATATATATATATATATATATATATATAAAAGTGAACATAGAAGTCAACACTTAGAGGCGACAGTCAGTTTCATGCTAGATGCAATCGTCAGGGCTGACGATTGCATCTAGCATGAAACAGACTGTCGCCTCTAAATGTTGACTTCTATGTTGACTTCTATGTTGACTTCTCGGTGTGTTGATTGATTATATTTTCAATGGCTTATCAATATTTATTTAAAGCCAGAACTACGAATTCTTGCAGATAATAATGAGTCGCAAAGAAGTGTATCCATATCATTTTCAAGGGTATTTGCGCGTAAGTTACCAATATCGACTGGAACTGGAGCTCGTTTCTCCTACTTCCACTTCTGGGTTGTCATCCAATATATCAACCGTACATTTAAGCTTACAGTACCTCGTCTTCCCAAGCGGTTAATTATCTAGGCACTAACCAGATTGGTGACTGTCCGAGTACCGGTGTTTCAACGTGATATGACAGTAACTTCTGTCTGTGTTGACATGTTCTGATAATCTGTCAAATTTATAGGGAATAAACCTCAACCCTTATTTTAGAAGAAAAAATATTATGCGTTGGTATGCATTTTTTAATCATTTTACACCAAGCAAGGCAATAAAACCACTAAGACGCAATGGGGTTACTGGGTGTTAGAAAATATGAGTGAAACTACTATTAAGGAGAGAAGACAACAAAAGAATAAGATTTAAACATACAGTAGATAACGTAATTTAAATTTTTGAAGATCAAATTTGACAGAGAAGCAAGAAGCCGAAAGAAAGTTCCACAAGCAAGAAGTGCAATAGAAGAAACTTTTAGCATATATCAAAATATATGCATAGACATGGTATGCAAATATTTTTCAATATATGAATAACATAGATATGTAAAAATACACACACTCATCTGCATATACGTATACATATGCGATTTTATCGAAAGGGAAAACTTCTCTTGCATAATGTTCTTGCGAGTAATCAATATTTGATTAAGAAGCAGAGATATATTCTTGATCTTCTTTCTTACTCGAATATTTATTAGAATTTTAACATTTGCAATTTCTTCGCTTCGTTAATCAACTGTTTTACATATCAATGAGTTCATATCAGTACAGAAAATTAACAACTCAATTTGAGATTTACGAATTGGTTTCGTCAAAATCAAGCATGTACAGTAATATATAGGAAGTTTTTTTTTTACAGGCGGCTGAGAACGTGCCACAGAAATCTGATAGAGTATTGGAATAACGAAAGACAGCTTCCAAATACTAAATAGTAGTAAGCATGGGTTTATCTCGCGGTAAACGGTTTGGTCAAAATTCACTGTCATTGATGGTAAAACTGGATTGACCGCCGCATGCCTGGATGATTATATATGGAGCCTTGCGCTGCCTAGATTAGATACCTCTCCCCAACATCGGTCGTACAGGCAAAATCCAAAATAATACAGGCTATTACATTTGCAGGAGTTACCGGAAAGTTGTCAGAATAGAGCCAAGCGCCTTTCATAGCCCCTCTCCGGGTTTTCTGTCTGTACTTCAGTAGCCTTTTCCGTGTTTGGATATGACTTCAAGACAGCGGAGATTCAAGATTAGGGTTTTTCTTCTTCTAGATGGATTGTTTCCTCTGCTGTTGTACTCCATCTACCTGAAGCATCTTGTCATGAGGCGCCAGTTTTCCGCCTTCGTCAATAAGTAAAAACAAGCAAACAACAACGCTTCTTTAACAACAATGAACAGAATTCTGAACGACTGTATAATATCAATCCTCCTATGTACCAGTGAATGCAGGACAATTTCCTCACAGATGAAAATGAGACTTGAGGCAATAGATATGTGATTCTACAGAACATCATGAGCTGTTCATGTTAACAACGATTTAAAGGAACACAGAAAAAAGACACATATTTATAATCAGAAACAGGCCAGTTGAAATTTTCCTGATATATAATAAGGAAAGAAGGCTTATAGCGTTTGACACACATGCTGGAGGCAAGACGGAAGAAATAAATAATGAGTAACCTAGCTAATAAATGGGTGACATAAAAGGGCAAAGACGGGATATTAAAATGACAAACACTGATAAGAGTAACACAGGAATATAGCGCATAATAGCATCCAAGTTATTTTCATATTTGTTCTCTTGCTTTTGTAAAGACTTAAGCATACATGCAGTCAGGCAAATGCTCATGCACATCTGCATGCCATGCAGATATATGGATCTCATTCATAGCGTCAAAGACGTTCAGAAATATCTAAACTCTCAGCTTTATACGCCTACTTTCTCAAGTAAATGGTTTAAAATGTCTTTGGAGGAATGAGCCCTATAGGCCTCAACGAGGACCACCATTCTTCGAAGTTTATAGGGGCTACAGAATAAAAACAAAACAAAAACAAAGAATCAAACCAAATGAGTGAAACAACATTACTTCAGGACTTTCAACAGTTGTTAGATATGCTGTCTCGAAGAGAGACTGTATAATATATGCTCTCTCTTATATATGCTCTCTTCATATATATTATATAATATTATATAATATATGCTCTCTCTTACATATGCTCTCTTCATATATATATTATATAATATTATATAATATATGCTCTCTTATATATGCTCTCTTCATATATATTATACAATATTATATAATATAGGCTTTCTCTTATATGTGCTCTCTTCATATATATTATATAATATTATATAATATATGCTGTCTCTTATATGTGCTCTCTTCATATATATCATATAATATTATATAATATATGCTCTTTCGAAGCGAGCATATAAAATCAAGACGTTGATATTCTACACTATTCCAAACTAATGGCTAGAAATTGAAAAGAACGATAGCAGCTACTGAAAAGAACCTAATTTCCTTTAAGAGAAATATTTATGAATTTAAAACGATAACGACACTAACAGTCGGTCAGTGGATGTCGAATGTTTCCTTATAATGAAACAGCTAATATTACTGTTACCACACGCATCAGAACATATATGTATACAAAGATTTTTTTTATTATTTACGTAGACTAAAAATAAATATGCATTTATTTTACACAAACATATTTATTTTCTAATCATCATCTCGTTTCATGTTAATGTTCATCACCCATTATTTCCACGAGGGTGGGATGAACAGTTCATAGACTGCCTGCAGAGGTAGTGATGCTATGAAAGTAAGCTTATATCTTATTATTCGGTATTATTGATCTGTCCTTTTACACGCATCTACACATATATGTAAGAAATCATTGAATATTATATAAACTTATCAAGTCATTTCTCTTTTAACAAATATGCAAGCAACAAAGCGATATATCTTATAACCTTGTCCTCTCTTATTCCGTATTATTAATTTAGTTAGATCAGATATTTCCAGCTCGATATTGCATCATGGAAAAAATGGCTTTTCCATTCGTTGGCATCTAATCCAAGATATACGCCAAAGAAATTCAATTTGAAATATCATTTTCAATAAGTCTTTCTGCAGTTGGTAAATCTATCTGGGTTTATTTTCCCGATTCGTATTTTTTGCCTGCGGCTATCGTACTGTTTCTTCAGTAGATGGACTCGACTTCCTGCTAAGAATTTACATATGAGTGTCTCTTGCTGTTCAATTTTTATTCTTTCACTGAAAGCTTGATACATACCATATTTATTGACCACATCTAATAAAAGTGACAACACAGTTTGCTGCCTTGCTTTCCCAAATGAAAATAAACTACAATGCCATTCAAAGACTTGCATTCCTGTATTCATAAATGACCAAGAATTATATTTTTTTTCAAGTACCATATCCCTCTAGGACGTAGGTGACTCTAGCACTCCACACATTTCTTTTATTAACATTCTATGACTTCTTGCAAAAGATAGATTGCTTTTCCATTACCTACCATATGCTTTTAAATTCAAAACAGTTCTACTTCTAGATTGGTTCTGATTCAAGAGAAAGAGAAAAGGAGTGAAAGAGAGAGAGCTTGGCCCACAAGAGAGAGAGAGAGCTTGGTCCACAAGATAGAGAGAGAGAGAGAGAGATTGGTCCACAAGAGAGAGAGAGAGAGATAGAGAGCTTGGTCCACAAGATAGAGAGAGAGAGAGAGATTGATCCAACAGAGAGAGAGAGAGAGAGCTTGGTCCACAAGAGAGAGAGAGAGAGAGAGAGCTTGGTCCACAAGAGAGAGAGAGAGAGCTTGGTCCACAAGAGAGAGAGAGAGAGCTTGGTCGACAAGAGAGAGAGAGAGAGAGATTGGTCCACAAGAGAGAGAGAGAGAGAGCTTGGTCCACAAGAGAGAGAGAGAGAGAGATTGGTCCACAAGAGAGAGAGAGAGATAGAGATAGAGAGAGCTTGGTCCACAAGATAGAGAGAGAGAGAGCTTGATCCACCAGAGAGAGAGAGAGAGAGAGAGATAGCTTGGTCCACAAGAGAGAGAGAGAGAGAGGAAGCTTGGTCCACAAGAGAGAGAGAGAGAGAGAGCTTGGTCCACAAGAGAGAGAGAGAGAAGGATAGAGAGCTTGGTCCACAAGATAGAGAGAGAGAGAGAGCTTGGTCCACAAGAGAGAGAGAGCTTGGTCCACAAGAGAGAGAGAGAGAGAGCTTGGTCCACAAGATAGAGAGAGAGAGCTTGGTCCACAAGATAGAGAGAGAGAGAGAGAGCTTGGTCCACAAGAGAGAGAGAGACAGAGAGCTTGGTCCACAAGAGAGAGAGAGAGAGCTTGATCCACAAGATAGATAGATAGATAGATAGAGAGAGAGAGATTGGTCCATACTGCTATTTAATCTACGATTGAGAGGAGAGATGAGAGTTGGAGTGGTGACTTTCTCAAAATTATAAGTACGACAGTGAACTCTACGAACTATACTTAAATTTGAACACGGGTCTACGATTTCACTTCCCGGCCTAATATCTGTTACACAAATCACATAGCCAATAAGTTATATTTACTAAGCACAGCTTCGATATGGTAAAGAGCCAGAGATAGAGCGGCCAGTAAGGATCGAAATCACAACTCAGTCGTAATTGATCTAATGAGAGAGGCTTGCTAAACATTACACCAAATCAATATCTTTGTAATAATTTTCTAAACATAGTTTAGATGTGACACAGGGCCAAAATTGTGGAGCAACCAATGAGAATTGAACTCACTACTCAGTTCCCTTAGCCCATGTACGTTTTATGTGACTGTGCTGATGAAAATGTATGAAATGCGACCAGTTTGCCAAAGTGGTTACTGAGGTCGAGCAATAAGTGTGAGTGGTCTTTGTCATATATCCGCGCCGTTCGTAGGTCATTGGACGATATGTGTTCCGTGACTAACTTTCTCCTCCACATATCCATGCCCACATACCCTCTCACACCACAGACAGATTTAACAAATTTAATTTAATATGTAGAATGCAAAGAGGTGGTAAATGTATTTAGGGGATTATTCAGTGTGCCCACGTCGCTACCGGATGTGACACAAGGTCGGGATTTAAAGTATGTTTAACGGCAATACCGTAGAAAAAATTAATCAGAGCTCACCGACTCTTCCCATTTTGGGGACGAATCACGAACTTGGTAATGACCTCAGTCTGCCCCGTAGTTCGAGCTAATATTATTTTCAAATTTCCTGACAGAAGCAAATATTTGTGCCAGGTAAGTATGGAGTTAAATATAGGTAGATAATATATATTACATCAATCTTCTAAGCGTAAGTAATTTGCTTGCTTTGAAAATCAATTTTCAAATGTTGCCTGAAATTGAACCCGGATCCAGGCAAACGTGGGAAATATGCAACTTCTGTAAATACTCAGCGCCTTATTAGTAGTTTTTTTAACTTAGTTTATTACAAATACAGTGGAATTGAGAAATATTTATTACACCAATCCTAGAAGGGAATGTGTGCGATTCAACCGATCCTTATACCAGTCCTGGCAACCATGCCACTGGGGTCCACAACTGGGAGCGAACATGTGGAGACCTAAATTACTACTACCTAACATTTACTGCGAGCATTTTTAACAAGGACCTTGTCAGTAATATCTAGTAATTAGTTATATATATTAGGACGCATCTCCTTACAATTATTGACTTATTTCCATAAATGCAAATGTATAATGAAAGAATAAAAATACCATAAAACAAATAAATACACAAAAATCACTTTATTCACCACAAATTAGACATTTTAAATGATATTGCAAAAATGAGTTAATTTGTTTATGTCAACTGAGTACAGAAAATGTAATTGTATTGAAAGTATTTTCAGCATTTTACGAAATCGTGTATCAACAAAGTCTGAAAATACTTTACAAAAAATGTTAATTACAGAAAAAACAATAATTCTGATAATCTTTACAAAATTTATTCTGATTTTTGTTCACAGAAGATGAAGGAAATACTTATTTCGCTATGATACAATAATAGATATTATGAGTACACATAATTTTAAAACTTAATATCAATTTATATAAATTAGAACACAAAATGAATTTACAGGATAATTTGGGGAGTTAACCAATTAAATATATGCAAATGTGGAGAAATTGAAAATAAAAAAATATCTGGTATCTCTGTGGTATCCAGTGTAATATTCAACTTATCGCAATGTATTTATATCAAATGTTCACATTCTTGAAAATAAAAACTAATATTATTCAATATTTCCTCTTATGTGGAGCAATATTTTCTTGTAACATAGCCTGTTATATACAAAAGTGACACTTTAATATCTTTATGGATCCTAGTTTCAAGGTCTGGAAAGTTATCGAATGTTTTACATCCCATTTCATCGAGCAAATGTCCTGGATCAAAATTGCGTTCTTTGAAATCAACATTTAATTTAAGTAGTTTTTTTCAGTATGAAATTTTTCAATAACATTTGGAACTCTTATAAAATGTGCACTTCCAGAACTTTGTCATAAATTTCCAAATTCATTTTCTATATAGTCTGGTAAATTCATCAAGCATAACAAAATTAAACCCATAACTTAGCAAATATCTACAAACATCAATTAAGCCATTGCATGTATGGCGAAACTAGTATCACTAGTTAATGATTTCATTCTTTTTCTTTGCTTTTATTCCATTCTTTTTGTCATTTTTCCAGAATTAGAATGAAATAACAGATGTTCATCATATAAATCTGATATATCTTTTTCAGTGGATCATTTTTCTTAGTTTTACCATATATTTCTATGATTGACAATTTTCCAAAATTTTAAATATTTTCAATGAAAATAACTGTGTCTTCGGTACCCTCGCGATTTAATTAATAATGGGTTTGTTTTAATGGTAGCTAGTTTTATCAGAAATAAAGTTTTAAACAATAGAAAACATTTTGTCACTCAACAGGTTTTGGCCAAACTGCTACATCATTTAACTTCGACAAATTAACAAATTGAGTTTTTCTAACTCAAAAAGACCTTTTACAATTTACAATTTTGCTCTCATGTTTTTACCTTCAGAATAAAAAAGTAATTCAGAAGTAGGTTTAGTAATAAAATTAATCAGAATATATTTGAAAAAAAGGTGGCCATAAAGGAAAAGTAAGTACAAGTCATTTGTCGCTAGCTGAGGTTTATTAAAAACAACGTCAAATTTTTGGGAAAGTGATTAATATTCTTGTTGCATACAATTGTAATTACTTAACAGTTTGATTGCATCAAAAATATATAAAAAAAATTCATATAAAGATGTTGCCTCTTTTGCAACGTAAATAATTTTTTTTGCCCATCATTTAAACATTTTCCCATGATAACCAATACTGTACTTGCTAATCCCTCAAAATTTTCAGCCAAACCAAAGTTTCCTCCGTGATATTGTAGGGTAACATTTATCAACTAAAATAATTTTTCTGATTTTAAGAGATTTCACTAAAATATTACCTTGAAAATTAGTCATCTAATTTTAAAATTCCTGACATCAAAACTGATAATGTTTCCACACTGGATAACTTAAAATCATACTGAAGTCTATTATATAATGACCGAGATGTAACAAAATATTCAAATATCCTGATAAGAATATCAGAATCATAATGTTTTGACCCAATTCTTTTTGGTGACATAGGATTAATATGCTTTATTAAGTTTTCTCTTATCAATATTTATGTGACTTATATAACGAATTGCTTCATTGATTTATGACCAGTGTTGAAACATGTTTAACTTTTTGAAAGAGAAAAAAATTGTATATATGGTATACAGCATGGTAACGTTCAAATGACAATTTTTCAAAAATTTTAATTAAAAGCATTGGATTACTTCCAGTGAGAAAAAAAAACAATCAACAGATTCGGCGAACAGCTGATTATCTGACTTATAACTGCTGACACAAAATCGTGCTGATAAATATTCTGATACAAATTTTCATAAGTAAGGATTTTCTCTATTTCTAGAAACTGCGCCAACTCATCATTTTGCACATTTCGCACAGCAGCGGCAGTTTTATTTTTTGCTTTTGGTTGAGGACGAGTTAATACACTTATGTCAAATGGGTTATACTTTTCTTGTAATAACCACTGTTTCATAATTAGATGGAACATGCCTTTCACAAACTAGAGTGGTGTTGTCTTTAACCATCTTTCTCGATCATTCTGATCTTGGGGAAGACAAACTACACAAAACTCATTATTTTATTAATCATAGTTATCACGACAACCTGTTACTCAGAACTTTGTGACCATTTGAGAAAGATTTTGGCGTACTGCAATTTAATAATATTAACTAAACTACTATTTTGTAAAAAATACGTGAAGCTAGTAAAAAGTGTATGAACCTTATATTCTAAGGTTATGGGGAAATTGTTGACTCCCTATATGAGTTGTAACAGAGGAAGAAATGAACGAGAAAAATGAGCAGTTTAAAAAGCAAACTATCATCTAAGCAATACATTATACAATGAGAATGTAAAGTGAGAATTGTTAAACATATTCATTTAGCGTGTCATGGCATCGGGGACGAGGTCCAAATAAATGTATCTGTTTGAAACTGATTGAAAAACTTATCTGAAGTTGATCGTACCTCTTCTTCCGATATCTGCTTGTCGATGCATTAAAACGTCAGTTTTCTTGTGGCCAGCATCGCCTGTCCTTTGGAGTAGCTTAAATGTCGTCCTTTCACCTCGGTGGTCTTCAGGCTGATCACATTTGGCGCTCAAATCAATTTGGCGCCAAAATGGGAGTCTTACGCATTATTACCAGATAAATGATCTCATCTTACTTCCCAGGATCTTAACCACCAAGGGGAGATAAACGATATTTTCCATATCGTCCCAACACACGAAAAAAATATGCAATATAATGTTCCATTACATGTTGCCAGTTTATAGCATGAAATGCAATATTTGGTATATGACCATAAAGTCATTTTTTATAACATTTGGTATATAAACATAAAATCAATTATTTTATTAATACAATAAACATTTCTACAATAACAAAAAGAAGTCATTACCCTAACTATGTTAGTTTAAACATGATAGTTTGGTGTTTACTTGACAATTAACTTTGTTTAACTTTTTATTCGCTAAGAATAAGTTCACTGAGTGTGAAATATCAATAGTAGGACTATCATATATCCTCCAGCATTATTATGGCCGATTACCAGTGAATACATGTACAAGTGCCCACACACACTTCTTAGACACTTATAAATTTGTTGAATCAATTCGAATTATGCCCCTTTTAGTGGCTACGTTTTAAGATTATGTGCTATTTGTATGCAATAAAACTTTATTAAACAATAAATGTAATATTTTATCCTTCTTAAGTTTCATGTATTAATTATAATTAAATTACCCATTCTTTTTTCATTTATATTTATTTTCATGACAGATTTTATTATTTAGTCATTGTATAGTTTATTTGTGTTGGTCCCGATGTATGCTTTTATGAGTGTGCATGATTTAAAATATTCGTTTGTGGTTACTTCAGTTGAACTATATAATTTTGATATAGTCTGTCGCCATGTTCAAGAGTACTTTGTCTTCAAGACAGAATAATTAAACCTGGGTAATTTGAAGAACACTTGGCTCAGTTGCTTCTTTTGAGAAGTGTTTTCTTCAGTTGGAATAATTATTTGGGCCATGCCCTCTTGATATTGTTTATACACCTTGTTGAATCATTTATTTAAAGAATTGGCAAAGTTCAGTCGTGATGATAAATACAACTCAGTTAAAATTCAACAGTGAGTTGGATGTTTCAACGGATTGCATGTAAACAGGTTAATATTTTATCAAGGACAATCCAGAAAGGTACTACTACTCCAGGCCAGCGTGGACCTGCGAGTATTGACAACCATGGGTGAATCCACACTAACCAAATCCCGCAAGCGAGATTTCGTCATTAAATTTAGTTTAAAGTCTTTACCGACACTTGTTGATGAATTCCAGATAGAATCCTTAACTTTGAAGTACAGATGAACAGTAGATCTTTGCATTATTTCAAGTGCATTTTGCGAAAATAAAGTAATTTTAATTTAACTCTTTTCTGTACTGAAGTAAATTATTTTCTTATATGCATGTTAGAAATTGTTTTAAAGTTTGTATCTGTTCTCAATTTCTTCTTTATAATTTAAGATTTTGTATTGAATCTTTATTCACTAGTAATTATTATTTTCTCTGCCATAGGTACAGTTTAATGTCTTGATCAAGGAAACATTTAGCTGAGATAAGCTGAAGCAGGATAAAGTTGCAATTTAGTCATACTTAAGACAAGGTTGGCCAGAATTGGGATGACTAATAAGTGGTCAGAAATTGGCCAAAAGCAATGGATACAGTTTACAAATTATACCCAGGAATAGAATGGTCATAAGTGATCATTAAATGGATGCAGGGATTTTATCAAGGGGAGATAACCTATATTTTTCAAAATGCCTGGAGAGTTTTGGATTCGGAATTAAGAATTTAAAAGTTACTTTCTGTTGTATTTTATGTGGTTCCAAAGGATTTCCAAACTGTTTTACTGGCAGGGGTCCGTTCTATGTCGAAGTTACATAGCAAACATAAAATCCTTCATTATTATTATTATTTTTTTGAATAATCGTATTTTATGGAGGATGCGGATTGATTACCTTCTCCACCATAAAATACTATTATCCAAACAGAATTAACCAGTTTAATATTTTTACAGTATAATTTTTAAAAATATTAAACTGGTTAATCTTTTTTGGTATTTTTTACATTTTTAGCATCAACTCTATTAAAATTCAACATACATTTTTAAAAATAATAAATGACATTTTTTTTTCAAGTCAATGTTTGTTATGTAGAATAGTATCATAGAAAAACGTTAAATTAATTTTTTATTCAAATACACAAATTTCTATGCTAATATTTAAAAATTATCAATGCAAAGAGTTACATACTTTTTTTTTAGTTTTCTTACAAGGACAATATCAACATATTATTTCACGTGTTATAAAGAAAACGCGAATTATTCCCTAAAAATTAATTTTTATAATAACAATATTCGTTATTATAAAGAATAATAGTACAAAGAAAAAGCTTAAATCAGCTTTATGTGACAAATTCTTAATAATGAATTTTTCATTGTGAATTTGTGTTTAATATAACCAAAAAAAGTGAAAGAATATCGAAAAGATATTGAAAGCTTTCTCTATATTTTGCGGTATAGTTTTAAGTATATTTGTAGAATATTAATAACTTTATTGAAT
>OZ038497.1:72739296-72744296 GCA_964036315.1 Acanthosepion esculentum | reverse complement strand
TGCAAGATATTTTGAAGGATTATGACGATTTACGGATGCAAGATCTACTAATTACCCTATAGCTGGGGGAGAATGAGGGGGAATATGTGGAATCCTATCTTTCACACGTTTATTTGTGCCTAAATGAATAAAACCAACCCGACTAGAAATTAAATTCGATTTCCAATTCCGAGCCGTTATCCATTACATCACCCTCACATCTAAGCTTACAGCATCTGGTATTCCGAAGCGGTCACCCATCTAGGTACTGACCAAATTCGATGTTGCTTAGCTTTGGTGATCGCATGAGAACAAGTATTTCAAGGTGATATTGTCGTAAATTCTCTTGATACTTTTATTTCAAATGCAGCATTTATCATGTCGATCGATTTTCTCAAGAATGACACTCTTCCACCCCGTGCATAGACGAAGTTTGATGCTTGGCTGTTTGACAAACTTAACTTTTTACCTCTGATTTTCGGAAAAATTTCACTTCAAACTTGAAGAGGTTTTTATGTACTGCCTCCATTCGGGGTTATCATTCCAAGGCTATCGTTTCCCGATGTTCCTCATCTCTTTTATAACGTCGTGATACGTTAGTTGCGAGCCTACCCAAGAGGCGCATTCCCTGAACCAGCACTCTGAACAAAGTGCCCCTGGATATTCAAGCACCGTCCATTCGGAAGATGCATCTGAGTAAACGCCAGCGTTTTACTTTAAGATGGTGTACATGATAGGAATATCAGCCGTCTCCAGGACAGTCTTGATAATTGACGATCCTGGAAACGTGTATATTGAATAATCTATATCTATTATAATAATTTTATGCTCATTCAAAATGAGTTATAAACATTTTTTATGTGGAGAGAAATATACTTCAGTTACTGACGGTTGTTAAACCGTGGCTCCTGTGGGTTTAATTAAACTGTCTGGTTCCGGAAATCTACGTGGATGTACAAGTGGTGTAATAGATAGAGACTCGGAATGAGAAATCGGTGATCAAAGTTCAAATCACTGTTGAGTTCCTTACATGCACTTGGAAAATATATGGATACCCTTGGGAAAGCTATAAATCATCTACCCCTCAGCTATGGTTTAAAGAGTTATAACGTGTATCCTAAAACCATTATTCGTATCAAAAAATAATGTTAATGCAATATTCACTCGGAAAAAAATATTTTTTTCCAATCTAAAACATGTTTTGGTTCGTAAAACGCAAAACATCAATCAATCCTGAAAAGTACATATGTGAATAAATGCTTGTAAAATAGGAATCCAGTTGTGTGCCTTCGAGTAAAATAGTGCTGTTTTAGAATACGCAATTATAACGGTGGCGACGGACGAAGTACTTAAAAAAGGGTCAGTGGTCCAGCAATGAACACAAATCTGGCAGTTAATATTGAATAAAATGAATTAAACAACTCCAATTTCCTTTGCCCCCAGAAGCGTGGCTAATTCTATTGTAAAATTCAACTACTCCACTGACGCGGAAATAACATTTGAAGCATACATTCCACACCTTGAAAAAATATTTAATAGACTTAACTGGACAGATGTGTAAAAGTTAAGATCTTTAATAAGAAAATTCGGCCCTGCAAAATATTTTTTAAAAAAACTGTATTTATATTTTGCCATTTACATCTAGAAATGTAAAAAAAACAAAAAAAAACTGTATTTATTCTCATTTACATTTTCTGGGAAATAAACTTTGCTCTTTCATCCGAGTTGGCAGTTACATTTTTTTTTAACTTACGCTGGTACTGGAAAACGACAGTATGAAAGTTTAAAATTTAGAGTGTCAACACAGGATAAATTTAAGTTTCTTATTTTTGGTCTGAATTTGAAATCGCAAATCAATATAGAAACAAGAAGAAAAATTCTATCGCGGCTAGAACAGAACGACGCAATAAATTTACAGCCATTTGTCGAAGAATGTCAGAAGCTATTAACTTTTAAACATCACACTTCTCAAACAGAGGAAAATGAATCATCATTGAATATGCAGGCGATGCATATAAATAGATTTTCCAACAAAGACAAAATTGAAAAATGCAGAAATACATAGAAAATCTGATATATAACATCCAAGAAAGAGACGCTTTCAATAAAAGGCACATAAATCTGATTCAATCGATAAATTCTGATGTGGAAGCATGACGAGAAAAAGTTTCTCTTAGATTTTCTTATGTGATAATTTAGCGTATCGACTCCAAGAGTCTCCTCAATATGATATTACATAACCGTGACGAAGTAAGTGGAAACATGCCATAAAGGTCTTTTTTATAGCTTTATATATCGAGATATTCTGCAGTGTTATTGGTTCTGACCTGGAATCTCGGCTTCAATCCCTTTCCAACTGCCGTAAGGTAGTTTCCCTGTCTTTTTTATAAATACCTTTTTCTTCGATAAGGTCAATCTCTTGTTTAATGAGACAAAGAGTGGCTTCTTAATTCTAACGCCGCAAAACGAAACTGCTTTCCTTTAATTGTCAGAGAGAATCCTTTTTAACTTCGATTAACATGGCTGATTCTAACCTCCTCAAGAGTGACTCATCGTGACTTCTCGGACTTCTAGGATTTTTCCTTATCCTTATGCACACGGACGTATTTCAGCCTGGCATCTCTGTGTCTTTTCAATAGCAGTGGAGTGACTTTAGTGTGTTCTTTTGAATTTCATTGCTTATTATCAGTTTAGTGACAAATATTACTGATAAAAGGCAACAACACTTGACGAGTAACCATTGGATTTTGTAAATTTGACGCATTAATTTCCTCGAAGATCTTGAAAACTTTCTTGAGGCAATTGTTCTTCTTTGGTTTTTTAAAAATGTTGAGATTTTTATACCTTGCGATGAATGAACTAACAGTAGCAAATTGAATATTTAGGTTTTCTGAGGTTTTTCTGTAACTTCCACCTTCTTTCCTGTGCTTAACAATTAGTTCTTTTGGCGAATTTGTCAATTCTTTACCTCTTGCCATGATGAAAACTTTCTTACAAGAATATCAATTACAGAATGTCCTGTTTGTATATTTTAGGCTAAAAATAACGACTGATAACATTATTAGAACATTCTAGAATATTCCATTTAAATCATCTTGAGTATTAAAATAATTTAAAAGTTTTGAAATCATTGTACGAATACTTTTTTCACCAATCAAAATGGATAAATGGGATTTATTTGTATTAAATCTTTTTTTTTCTGTTTTCTATGCATATTTCGTTATTATGCATCTGTGTACAGTTAAGTATATGAAAAGTATGTTTGTTCGAAATACAATAAATTAAAAATATGTCTGTGTCCGAATATATATTTTGAATTATTTGAATTTAGAGTTGTCCTCCTAGACCAGTTTCCATCCAAGCACTTTACCCATAACTGGAGGGAGAAGAAGAGGATTAATACTTTTCCCAAGGGTATTAGCACGTAAGTGAATGCACTGGATTCGACTGGAATTCCAACTTGCTCAATCCGAGCTGATATTCACTACTCCACCGTGCCGATATATATATTATAGATGTGCTAGCACGAAGTCACAAGTCTTCATGACCGAAGTCTGCTGGCTTTGTTTAGATTGTTGATCACGCTAGATAACACACTCTCTCCCAGAAACTGTAAGTAAGGTCTGCTCAGCATAGCTGCAGTATCAACTACCTGTGGGCTCTGTGGGTGTTGAAGAAACACAGATGTCTGCAATAGGGATTGGCTAGCCACTAATATAGACGGGTATTCTCGAATACGAGTGGCCAGCTATATATATATATATATATATATATATATATATATATATATATATATATATATATATATATATATATATATATTTATATATATACAGAGAGAGAGAGAGAGAGAGAGAGAGAGAGAAGGGGGAATGGTGATTTTTTTAATTTACGAACACGGTCAGCAAAAGATTTTACACACTGCATATGCAGAAGAGAAAATGTTTCTCAGAATATAAAAAAAAAAATTTGATAAACATTTAATCGCAGTGCCTTACCCTTCATCTTCAATAAAACTTGTTTAAAAGAGGGGTTACTGCCCAATATATATATATATATATATATATATATATATATATATATATATATATATATATATATATATATATATATACAAAGAAACAATCACGCATAGAATCAATCAGCAATATTAATGCGTTTATAATCGCTGATTGATTCTATGCGTGATTTTATTTTGTATATAAAATACATGCTGCCTTATGTATATATATATATATATATATATATATATATATATATATGTACGCAGTCTTGTTAATGTATTTCATTTCAGGCTACTGAGAAATTTTTGTCTGTGCGTGTTTCATCTGTGCTTAAGGTATTTTTGCTGATAGACCGTTTTCATGAATTAATTTCGCATTTATGAAAATTCAAATTCTTCATGGCTAGGTAACAACATTTTATACGTTAGTCGTTTTTGAAATTCACTTTTGCAATTAATGCTTTATAGCGATTCTGATTCACATTAACTGTAGGGATTCCGGGAAACATAGAGTTTTCATCGTCATTTGAATAAATTTTATATAAAGTGGACAAAATTTCTTCAGACGGAAATGCCTTCAGAGTTCATCGCCGGGTATTTATTCATGATTAAGAAACAACGGCGTTATTTCAATATACCACCACTTCTAATCAAATTTATATTGGAACAATATAAACTTATATGGAACAATATGGAATTACATTAGAATCTCTGACAACCGAACTAAGAAGGTCTTCCGGATATGAGGAACTGGTTACAAAGTCCGGATATGAGCGGTTGTATTTAGATTAAAATAAAAGAACTGAAATCAGGTTTAACATTTATTTTCAATGTTTATAGTAAATAAAATAAGTTATCGTGAGTGAAATATAACGGAATTGATTTTAAGGAAAAAATATAAATTATATAATGTTAATGAAAATTCGTCAAATTAATTATACCACGTATGCAAAACAAATAATGTAACGAGACAATTTTTAACTCTTTGGGCGTTATTGCAATTAACATAGCTGAATGC
>OZ038497.1:72696796-72734296 GCA_964036315.1 Acanthosepion esculentum | reverse complement strand
AACAAATTCGGTTTTCACGGTGCAGCGTGCTTTTCGAAGGCATTTCGACATTAATCCACCCTCTCCATGAACAATTGTCTGTGTTTTAAACAATTTCAAGAGAGTGGGTGTCTGTGTAAAAGAAAATCTCCAGGTCGACCACGAGTTTCGGAGGAACAAGTGGCGAGAATCCCTGTTGCGTTTGAGAGGGAGCCCACGGAAGTCCACATTTCGAGTTAGCCGTGAGCTTGCGATATCTCAATCCACTATCTCGCGTGTGCTAAGATGTTTACATTTTATACCTTACTGACTGCACCTCGTTCAGGCACTTATCAAGACCTTGCTCTTTGTGCTTGGCCTGCGAGATCCTCAGACTTCACATTGTGTGATTTTTTTTCTTGCGGGTACACGTAAAAGATCGCGTTTATGTTCCCCCGCTACCCACTAACCTCGCTGATCCTAAACATCGAATAACAACAGCGATCGACTCAGTGTATTGTGATATGCTGATACGCGTCTGGGAGGAATTCTCTTGTCGCATAAATGTTCCTGTGTGGCAGGTTGTGATCACATTGAACACTTGTAAGACAGGAAATATAAGTTGATTGTGAGTAGAATACATTTGATTTGGCTGGAGATTTTCATTGATTTTCTTTATGTTGTGGTAGGATCCACCTAATTTGCATAGTGGAGTACCGACGATGTAAATATGGTTGGTACCGGGAAGACAGGAGAGGCGAATCAAGAGATTCAACTAGAGACTTTGCCCGACTGCGACTTAGTCAACACATTCTCCAGGAACGGTCTTCCCAGGAATATACAAAAGACTATATGTAAATATTGTGTACACTTTCTTGTTTCAATACATTTTGTTCTAAGTACATTGTGTGTTGCATTATTATTCCATGCATTCGTCAAGTTTCAACACTTTATTAAAATATTTCGTAATGAATTCATTCATTCGTTTTGCATAACCCTGCATATACACACACACACACACACACACACACACACACACACACACACACACATATATATATATATATATATATATATATATATATATATATATATATATATATATATATATACACTAATTACATTGTTCGGACTGTTGTTCATATCTTTATTGTCATATTCACGACCTTTCGGCAGTTGTACACTTCGTCAGATGATATACGTCAGAATTGTGAATTGAATCGTTTATTTCGCCCAATGAAGAATGCCAGAGCGTACAATGGCCGAAACGTCGTGAATATGAGAAAAAAGATGAGGACAACAGTCCGAACAATAGAAATAGTGTAGTTATAATACCTCTTCTGCAATATAATAATAATATAATAATACCTGGCCACTCGTATTCGAGTATAAACTTTTCCTAGGGCGGCTAGCCAATCCCTATTGCAGACTTTCGCTCAGGCACATTTATGTTTGTTCAACAGACACAGAGCCAACCTGTGGTTTATAATGCAACTATGCTGAGCACACCTTAGTTAGAGTTTCTGTGAGAGAATGATCAACATTCTGAACAACGCCACCACACTCAAACCCTCGGTCACGCTGACTTGTGACTTCGGGATAGCACAGCTATCGACATCCCCAACTGTTCCGTCTACCCAATTTCACTCACAATGCTTGAGTCAACCAGTGATATGGTTTTCATGCGCTTTCCAAATGTGCTGCACGCTGGAATCTTCCCTCACTCCAGACCGGATAATGTCAAGAAGTCTCCTTGCTGAAAAATCGAGAAATTGAAATGATGAGATTCGTACCCGGGTCTCATGGTCAGAAAGCGAATACACACACACACACACACACACACACACACACACACACACACACACACACACACACACACACACACACACATATATATATATATATATATATATATATATATATATATATATATATATATATATATATATATATATATATATATATATATATAATTAACGTACAAGCAAAAGAAAGAGGCAGCACGAAGCTAATGTAAACAATTTCCTTAATCTTTTACTAACATTATATAAATGTACTTTAGGAGCAGTATCTATGGTTATTCAGGATTATAGTGTAAGTTGCCGCATTCCCATTGACGCAATACGCGGATAGATAGAGATCTGAATGCATGGTAAAGCTGAAAATAGTGTATGCAAATGCTATTATCCACGAGAGGAAAAGTAGCAATATATGTATATATTTAGAGACATTAATATTCCTAATCAGTTCTTAGTATTGCTCCCACTGGCAAGAATACAGCCTCAGATCGACGTGTGATGGCGGCAAGGCCCCGGGCAGGCTAAACATACAATATTTCAATACTTCTGTAGCGAACAAAATCATTGCTGCATCAGCCGTGTGTCAAGGTGCTCCATCAAGTTGGCATATTGCATTTTCTGCTGTATCAAATAATAGGTGAGACGTTAGAAAACACTTTTGTTTCGCTGTTCAGTTTGCCATCGATTTTATCAACTTTCTTGTACCATTGCAAATAGGCACCACAAAAGAATGTCTGTTGAGACTATGAAAACTAGGCAACACTAATATTTTGCGATGAAAAGAAATTGAAATGCTTTATAATGTAAGAAAATGTGCTCGAAGATCATTTGGTACAGGGAAAGCTCCGTGATTTACAAAGAACATCGGGGTTGCATTTAATCTGATGTAGAAATATGACAACAAAGGATGCATGAAATAACCAGATATAGGTGATGCAATATTCTATTATGACTGAGCAGATAGACATACTTGGAGACATTTCTCAGATAAAGATATTAGTGCTACAAGCTCGACCGGCAAAAGATCCCTAACCTCCTTCCCACGTCAATCCGAAGCTGTTAGTTCATTTCAATAAGAACCATACTATGTACAGATTATGAATTTAAACACCCCTTAATATATAATTTTATGTTCACGTGTCACGAAAATGACAAATCGGGTTCAAATTCTGTCCTGGGCTATTGAGATGACTTCTCCAATAAGGACTTTGATAAAATTACGAATCCGTTTCTTCTCCCGGCCAGATATTGGTTAACGTCTTGGCTTTCTAGGTTTGTTTGGTAGCACATCCAGGAGAAGACAATTTTTGAATTCAAAACCGATTGAACGTATATATTTTACTCAACCATGTGAAAAGATCGTTGATCCTTAAACCACAGCAGCAGTAGCACCTACATTGGTTGCGGACCTATACTCCACAAGAGGTTTACATGCACGAGACGATGAAATTAAACTATGATTATTGCTCCTAACTTTTACATAACCTATTTTCAGCACCACCATGCATTCAGATCTCTACCTATCCTTGTACCGTATCCATGTAATTAAGAGAACTTTCAACATAGCTGAGAATAGCCATAGTGACAACTCCCAAATTTACATTGTCGAACGCCGAATGACAATTAAACAAATCCTATTTACCTTAGTGGATCATATCTTTTGCTTACCTCTCTCTCTCTCCCTCCCTCCCTATCTCTCTCTCTCTCTCTCTCTCTCTCTCTCTATATATATATATATATATATATATATATATATATATATATATATATATATATATATAATTTCTCCTTTAAAAACTTCCTCAAAATGAACCGGTATCAGAGTTAATCAATGAAAACCACTTCACACTCTGTCGCTCTGGACTTCAGTCGATTAATCAATATAATTTTTAATGGTTCTTCGATTCTTACGCCGACCCTTAAAGAAATCTGTTAGCATACAAACCTATACCATGATGAATTCGATGCCAATTTTAATATTGATATATCCAGATCAATAATCCAATTCTAAATATGGCAGGTTCAGCAACTTAGCTAATTGGACATAGTGCACCTGTTCCATCACGTATACTTGTAAATCTGATTGGGTATTAATCAATACAAACACTCACACCTTTTTCTCGCGCACACACAGGTATAACCCATAGATTAAATTGAATATATGAACATCAATATAAGTATTAATATTATTGTAGCAATCAAGTATATGTAAATAACAGATATATGTTAACCCAGACAGTATATGCATATACAAACATATTTATACATACACAGGTGTGTTAGGACATGTTCTCTTTCCGACTTTCTAAACTCTGACCAAAAATAAAAAAGAAGACAGTAAAACGTATTTATATATTTATGAGCGAAAACTTCTATCAGTTCTAATACACACACACAAACACACACACACAAACATATATATATATATATATATATATATATATATATATATATATATATATATATATATATATCGCATATTGAGTATTGGTGCTAATAGAATAGTGATCGATGCCATATAATAAAGCTATAGACTATTAATACATATACATTTTTCTTCACCGACATTTTTATACATTTTTCTAGACCGACACGGAGTTTCATACACGACACAATCATCAACACCTGAAGACTGCGCTGTGCATGGAACTCCGAGTAGTGCTGGTAGGAAAAATGTATACTTATTAATTAATATATATATTTATATTATGTTTAACGTTCTTTTTATAGATACAAGTATTTAAGCAAATGCTCTGTTTTATAATAAACAGTATTAAATAACATTTACCGGAGAGCGAAAATTTTCTATGAAAATTTCTCGGACATTCAGGCCGGTAAATGTTATTTAATACTCTTTATTTTAAAACAGAGCATTTGCTTAAATACTTGTATCTATAAAAAGAACGTTAAACATAATATAAATGTCTTTAAATAAATTGGCGGACGATGTCCAATTCCAATATATATATATATATATATATATATATATATATATATATATATATATATATATATATATATATATATATAGTACACGTAATCGATCCGTTGATATATAATCCGGATGGATCCTAGTAATATTTATTATTAAAACTGCTCCACAGAGAGCTCTTTTTTTTTAACAGAAAAAAAAAATCAAATATTGAATATACCTTTATATTTTTTCCTTTGCAACAAAAGAACAAAATTCTATGTTGAGGCATTTTTGTTTTTTTGCTGTAATATATATATATATATATATATATATATATATATATATATATATATATAAATTCCATTGAACAGTGGTCGAAAACCACGATTAATCATTTCATGCGTTTTCACGCAATCATCTGGCGGTCGGAAACAGTTACGTGATAAAATGGGAAGGTCATACCCGTCAGACACGATGAACATATGAAAAGTGTAGTTGATGGTTGCATTGTATGCACACAGCAAACAAAATCACCGAAGAAAGTTCACTCATATCCCGAAAGAGTGTACGATACTATGGGGAACAATTTAATCTCAGCAAAGGAGCTTACTGCTAAGAGCAAAATAGTGCTCAACAATATCATTTCCACAGAATATCTTCTTCTGGTGATATATATATTCCAAAATTTATCACCTGAATAAGTCCAGAGCTTAAAACGGTCGAAATATCGTGAATATGACTATAAAGACGAGGGCAAAATCACGAATAATGTAAATGGTATAAATGTTATAAATTTACTAATTTAAAATATGGTTCCATCGCTACACAGGAATTACCATGTTTCGAAAACAAACTAAAATCTTCAAATTTAATAATAGAATTAAATTAAATTAAAATTAAATTAAATTAAAATTAAATTTGACGGTTTTAGTTTCTGATTTTGAAGCATGTTTATTCCTGTGTAGCTATGGAGCCATATTTTTAAATTAGTAAAATTAGTAGAATGGTATTGAGCACTATTTAAAAGAAAATAAAAACAGTAAATATATATATATATGTATGTGTGTGTGTGTGTGTGTGTGTGTGTGTATATCAGGTCATCCCATAAGTTCCGTCCGAATTTTGAATGAAGAAAACAAGTGACTAAATGTTACATTTAATTACAGATTCAATCAACAATGTATTTTCCCTGATTATCTATGATTCCTTCCACCTATTAACAAGCTTACTAATTCCATTACTGTAAAATTCTTTTGGCTTTGATTCGAAGAACTCACAAATGTCAGTTTTAACCTTTTCCTGTGTTACAAAAGCTGTTTCTTCCAAATGATTCTGTAAGCTACGAAACAAATGGTAGTCTGAAGGAGCAAGATCAGGAGAATAAGGTGGATGAGGAATTTTTTTCCAACCAAGTTCTTCGAGCTTTTGTGACGTGATTCTTGCTGTGTGTGGTCGCGCATTGTCCTGATCATTCGTTTTCGATTCACTAGCTTCCCCAAAGCTTGGTTCAAACGCTCTAATTGCTGAAAGTATATTTGAGCATTAATTGTTGCATTAGGTGGTAAGAATTCAAAGTGGATTATTCCTTGGCAATCCCACCAGATTGAAAGAACATTTTGCCCATGAAGTTCGCTTCTCGGCTGTGGCTGGGGTCCCTCCCCTTTACCAAGCCACTGTCTACGACGCTTAACATTTCGATAAAAGATCCATTTTTCGTCGCCAGTCACAAGTCTATCCGAAAAAGGTGAAACAACTTGGCGAGAATAGAGAGAAGAGCAGAAGTCAACTCGGGATTTGAGGTTGTTTTCAGACAATTCATGAGGCACCCATTTTCCAAGTTTAGGAACTTTTCCAAGTTGTTGAAGATGACGATGAACAGTTGTATGGTTTGTACTGAGAACCCCTGCCAATTACTCAACTGATAAAGCAGGATTTTCTTCAAGGGCTGCTTCAAGAAGCTTTTCATCAAACTCAACTGGATGTCTGGTTCGATCTTCATCTTCAAGGGTAAAATCTCCACCTCTGAATTTAGCAAACCATCTTCTGCAAGTTCTTTCATTCACACATTCCTCTCCATAAACTGAGTGAATGTTTCTAGCCGCTTCGGCTGCTGAGTTTCCTTTCTTGAACTCATAAAGCATTATGTGCCTCAAATGATTCTTGTGTACTTCCATGTTGGCAGGGTTTTGATCAAACAAAATTTAATTTTATTGTTCTCTGAAATAAAATTTGATCAGTTTAAATACATCTAAACATAAAAATTCATCTCAATTAGACATTATAAAATACTCTTTAAATTTCGTTCATTTTAACAAATAGTTAAAATTCGGACAGAACTTATGGGATGACCTAAATATATATATATATATATATATATATATATATATATATATATATATATATATATATTGTCATCCACAGACTGTTTCGCTGTATCACAGCTCATCAGTGTGGCTAGACGTCCGGTTGCCTATGGCTAGAATCGAAAACCGGCTGAATTCGCGTCAGTCGGAAATTTTACCCTGAAGCCGTTGGCGCACGACAGAGAAGGTGAATTTAAGCGTATTTATATTTAGATAAACACACAGTGACTGAGAGAACTCGATTCGATTTACCGAAGAGTCTTGGATTATTAGCCGTAGATGCCATGTCAAGACCGATAAAATTACAGACTCGTCTTTTCATCTTAAATTTCAAGATATATCGCCGGGCACCAGACCAGCGATATTCTGTTCACGGATGAATGTTAGATTTCTAAATTTTCAAGATGAATTCTGACAAGAAAAACAATTAATTCAATATAATCCCCCATATCATGTCAGTAGAAAATTTGAAAGCTAAAAGACGCAATGAGTTGCTATATTGAAGGTGAGCATCAGCCATCCTGATGGAGGGTAAAAAAATAGTTCTATGATGCTTAATTAATACATTAAGTATATATATATATATATATATATATATATATATATATATATATATATATATATATATATATATATATATAGACAATATTAGTGGTGAATATACACATACAAATGCAATTATATATACACATACATATATATATAAAAATAATTCCAAGAGGATATGATCCAGGTAGAACTCGATGTCCAGGACAGAGTAAGGATATAATAAAAGGACTTCGTCTATTACCCATCTATATAGATCACGGGGCCCCCACACTCTCACACATACTCTCACCAATTTCTCCCGGAGTCGTTTTTCCGTTTTCATTTTGAATCTGTAGGTATGATGAATTGGATCGTTTTTGCGATTCCAATGGAATAAATTATGAAACCATGGAATATTAGTGTTTAAGTCCTTTTATTATATATATATATATATATATATATATATATATATATATATATATATATATATTGGTTAGAATATATATATATATATATATATATATATATATATATATATATATATATATATATATATATTGGTTAGAATATATATATATATTGGTTAGAATATATATATATATTATATATTGGTTAGAACATTCGCTTTCCGACCAGGCGAATATAACCATAATCGATTTGTTAGGAAGTAAATTCCTTGATGTTATTGGTCTGGGGTGGCGATCCTAATGTGCGACACCTTTGTGACTGAAAAATATATTACGGGTTGACCAAGTAATGTACAAAGTAAGAATCTGCTCAGGGAGTATGCTACAAAGGCACACCAGGTGAAAAAGGTTCAATGTCATATTAGATGTGAAAATGGGTATTTTATTTACCCTCGGTCATTTTAATGTGTTGCAACGGAGGTGTACATATTAAGCATACACGAACTAAAATTACCGAATAGGTAATGCCCATCGATTTTTAAATCACGCCATTGACGCGTCGCATCATTAGTTCCCGATATATTTAAAATAGTTGGTTACTTTCTGAACAGATCTATTATATATATATATATATATATATATATATATATATATATATATATATATATATATATATATATATATATATATATATATATATACATATATATATATATATATTAAACATGTAGTATTGAATGTTAAAGACAACATAGTCTTGCATATTTTCATTTGAATTTTCTCATATTCTCTAATGAAAATAATTTCGAAATATGTATTGTCCATACGATGACCTAGCGCTTTCGAACATCATTGGTCATCATCAGGGTCAATATTTTTAGTTAAAAATTTTTAAACAAACATTTGCCAATTATCTTGTAGCGTAATCATGTTGCTACTTTTTTACGAACTAAAAACGTAAATCACGTGCAGGGCGAAGAATTTTTATCATGTGACACAAGCCAAAAGATCGAAGAATACGCTACAAAATTTAAATATATTATAAACATAAGTTGCTGCCAAATTACACACACACATATATATATATATATATATATATATATATATATATATATATATATATATATATATATATATATATATATATATCCAGCATATCTTAATTCAAGCATGTTTTTTTGAGTAATCTATACATATTATGTCTATTATTATTTTAATCCTCTCAAATTCGCGGACCAATTTCTCATAGTTGTTATTGTTACTGACACGTAATTTTGGTCATTTATTTTCTCATTACGTTCAATCGCATTCAAGATCAACCTCAGTGATCAACAGCTAAGACAGATTGTAGATGAGCATGAAACGCGCTCTCTTATAATCAATTTTAAAATTTAAAATATCTAAGGGAGGTAACTTAATTTACATTTTTACTACATTAAACCTGCAATTTACAAAATTACAATTTAAGTATCCCAAAGCATTGCTCTTATAGGCATTTTAAAACATGTCGCTATACTCATAATTAAATTTATTAATTGTTGGTTTCATTTCTTTATATAGAAGCATTCAAGTCTTTGAAGGTTTGTTTTTAATTTCATGGTGGAGTATACTCGTATTGTCAATTAATATTACTCTAAAACGTGAATGGGGACAGAAATGTTTAAAAGAACATTCATGTTCACATTCATGTCGTACAATAGAACTTGAACCCAACATGTGCAATGTAAACCTTTTTGATAATGTTGACGTCGTGAAGCCAACATATATATTTAGTTTCAGAGATACAATCTTCCAAATGATATTTAAATTGATATACGATGTTGGCTTTCGCAAAACATTATTTGACAGAGAAGAGTTATCGTGGATTATTAATAAATGGGGGCTGAGGTTAACACTGAGCGGATCGAATGTAATCTTCAGACCAGGAACATTGCGTTCACCCATGAAATAGACTGTCGCTGCTCGGTGTTGACCCCAGTGTCCACTTTGATATTTACATAAGCTCTATCGCTGATCCTGGGCACTTTTACCCATAAATATAGTATACCTTAAAACTACATTTTTTTCATGCTGAATGTTCATGGGAATAAGTTATCTTCAATCAAAAAATTGCAAATTTAGTGCCTGAAGTACGGTCTATTTGTAAACTCACAAAACTTGATTTAATCCCAGGGAATGTTTTTATTGTCTTCTATATCAATTTCAATTCCTGATTAAAAATTGTGCTTCCCCACGTTATAATCTATAAAATACATTTCTTTATTAATAAGTGAAATTCGAATAATTATTAATAAGTGAAATTCGAAATTAATTTCTTACTCAAGATAAATCAATAGTTTTGGTAACAGAGTTGGCTTTTTGAATATAACTGCTTGTTATTCAATCAAGTAAAAAGATAAATTAATTATATATAAGCGAGATTGCAATGTTTAAGACGGTCGTTTTGCAGTCTGTTGTCGCAATAATGGTTTCAATATTCAGTAGGTGTCAAAAATACTAGTTGTTATATTAGTTACCCAAGAGTTCTTATGTACAGGGCAGATCTAATAATTATGTAAATATTGGCTTCTTTTAAACGAGAAGGAACTAGACGAATACGACGAACTGAAAAGGAAATTGAAGAGGATCTGGAATTCTAATTGGGTCCCTGTTATTCCTACAAATCTCGGTGATTTAAGTACTATTTCTAAAGTGTTCCATGCGTCGATTAATGAAATCAGCCCAGTTCAAACCCAGTAAAAATTTTCAGCTCGTTATCTATGCTGATAACACAACTATTTAATCCAATCTTAATAGTAAGTCTGAACAGTGCGATAAGCTCAATCTGTTGTTAAATGCGGCAATCAGTGGTTTGTTAATTTTAACACCTTGAAAACAATACCGCTTTCCTTTAATCACCAGGGAGAACGCTTTCCAACCTTCCCTCATCATGGCTGATGCTAACCTCCAAGAGAGTGACTCATTTCCCTTTCTCATACTAAAACTAACATAAGATGGAAAGAGAATATTGAATCAATTACTGAGACTGCAGCTAGGAAAGTTGATTCAATGTCTCGAGCTGGACAAACAAAGTTATATATTTATAAGCCTACCATTCGTCTTTGTTCAGAATACTGCTGCCACCTCTGGTCTGATGCTTCTGCAATACATTTAGAGATTCTTGGTAAGATCTAAAGAAAAATCAGTAATATTATTGGTCCCAACCTGGCACCTCGTTTTCAGTCACTTTACCACTGCCGTAACGTAGCTTCCCTGTGAATTTTCTATAAATACTTTCATGGTAATTGTTCCAATGAGCACATATATGGTACATAGACTTTATTAATTTAAGCGCGGTACTTGATTGGCGGCAAGGTCTCATAATTTTACGACTGAAATGGCTAGCTGTAAACATCATTTCCATGCTAATAGCTTCTTCTATCGCACTTCATACTTGTGGAACTCTCTTCAATCTTCTTGCTTCCCTGTCATCTTTGAACTTCAAACATTTGAAACCAATATCAATTGTTACCTTCTGACGTCTAAATTGTTTTACTTTTATTGTCTTATCTCCTCAGTTAGTATATTTTTACCACTTGTGTTTTTGTGGGTTTACTGCCTTGCTTGGTAGTGAAATGATTAAAAAAATATCCAGATGAAACAAGTCTTCTTCGATACAATTCTCTTAAACGTTATGTAATTCTGGCGAAATGAAAATCAAGATTATTATAATTGGACTATGGCCATATCCACACTAACGCCAGGATGTTTGTAACGGCATGGAACTTATAGAGGGAGACATTTTTCGTTATATATATATATATATATATATATATATATATATATATATATATATATATAGTGATTTTCTAAGCGTATCTTAGATGTGGCACAAGGCCGAAAGTATGGGGTACCCAGTGTGGATCGAACTCACTACTCAGTCGTAATTGTTCTAGCGAGCCAAGCTTGCTAACCATTACACCGCCTATATAAATATATATACCTAAGTATAGGATTGGTATATACGGAATAAATTCCAATGACCAACAAATACTATTCTGAAAAGAGTGCTCAATACAGAGTAGAACAAATATAATTTATTCGAAAATTATAATATAAATATGTTATAAAATCACTACAAAAATAGACATTTTGTTTCAACACTTCTGGTGTCTTATCAAGTGATGGCTTTGAATGTAGAATTCTACATTCAACACCATCACTTGATAAGACACCAGAAGTGTTGAAACAAAATGTATTTGTCTCTCTCACTCTATGAGTTTACTGTGTTGGTGTTTTATACATCTGATGTGTTTTATACATCTGATGAAAAATTCCAGGAATAATTATTAGACTTACTTTGTACATATTGCATCATAACTCCATTGGTTCTAGTGGAGATTTGATTCGAGACGTTTAAATGTGCACGGAGAATTACCAACTTCTATCCGCAACATACTAGAAAACAATGTAAATTTTTAGTTAATTTATGTTTGAATTTTTTTCATTATTAATAACAGTAACTATTAGTTCGCGAGATGAAACTTGATGGGGATGTGAAGAGGAAAATCAAAAAAAAAAGAGAAAAAAACGCAAAACATATAATTTCCTTCCGAGTATCCGATGATAGGGTATCCACACAATTTAAAAAAAAGAAAAGAAAAAATCCCCCGTAAACAATTTAAATAGAGCTTACACCATTGTGATCGGCTGTTGATCAACTTCCAGTCAAATGCGTGATAGCGGGTTATGGTTTGCCTTATACAAGTCAGTGTCTTCAGGCTGTTAATTTAGAGGGTGGATCAGAGACAGATCAGCTCTGATGGGGTCGACTTGGTGAGGGCAGTATGATGTTTGAAAGACCCGAAACCGCTCAATGATCCAAATCAGAACATCACTGACGACGCTCTCTAGCGCTAAAGAGCGTATATTCAAACAAAGCAAAAACAACATAATACACTGGCGTGTAAAGGTTTTGGATCCAGTACATATAATTTATTTTACATCTTTATTGCATTAAGATTGTTTAACAGTAAGCTTGTATCAGTAGTGTCTGTGGACCTTGAGGATTAGAAAATAAGTTGTAGGTGCTGTGTTACAGAAGATACATGGCTTTAAGCTGCTAGGGCCAATGAATAATAAGTCATGATAATATGCACATTTCTCAGTAGGATTTTCCCATCTTATTAATATGAGTGTAAGGTGCCTTGTTAAGTCATTGGAGTTGAACATTGGCTTCCTTTTTACACTAGAATCATGGCTAAAATGTATGCTGAAAGGAATGATGTTTGTGACTTTGAAGGGGAAGATGAGAGAGGTGGCCGAGCAGCTGTAAATATCCAGAAAGTTCTTAAATCATTCAAAAGAAGTTAGCTGCTACCCGAAGTCTTTTAAGGGCAAAGACAATTCGAAGACCACAAAAGTTCGACAAGAGAGAATTGTTTTTACACTGATGTTCACTCCAAGACCGTTACAGAATAAGAGGCACACTTTATAGGGATATGAGGAGAATATAACGGTTGTGACCCTAAACTTGAAGAGGTTAAGGATGTAGTGATTGAGGAATCAGACGATTTGGAGTCGATTCCACAAAGCAGCGATCGGTAGGAAACTGAAAATTAAGATCCAAACGAATGCGAAGTGAATGTAGTATTAATAGCGAGCTTTCAGTTGATACAGTACGCTGTGTATCACAAGAAATAAAACTGAATGGGC
This sequence comes from Acanthosepion esculentum, assembly GCA_964036315.1. Classification (NCBI taxonomy): domain Eukaryota; kingdom Metazoa; phylum Mollusca; class Cephalopoda; order Sepiida; family Sepiidae; genus Acanthosepion; species Acanthosepion esculentum. The sequence continues at coordinate 72,720,633 of OZ038497.1, read as the reverse complement.
GTGCGGCAGCAAAAAGAAACATGATTAACCAAAAATCATCGGAGTAGAAGAATGAAGTGATCAAAAGAACATCTAACATGGGGTGCTGGAAAGTGGCAAAAAATATTTTTGTGATGAATTCAAATAGTTATATTCTAATACAATGTGTAAGAAGACCAGTAGAAGAAGGGAAAAGTGTATGACACACACTACAAAATCGGTAAAATTTGGTAACTGATATGTAATGGTGTAGAATTGTATCAAAAACGATGGTAGAAGGAAATTAATAAACGTTTATGGAAGCCTAAACAGAGAAATCTATATTATATATCTACGGTCTAATCTGCTAGACTATCAAGATGGAACAATCTTTCATTCTGATGGTGCTACTTGCCATACACCATGAGGTTGGCAGCACTAAGTCCAGATTTCAATATAATTGAAACATTTTTGTGGCAACTGAAGAAAAACGTGCTCCAAATAAAAATCACGCAATCTTCAAGAATTTTGGGATTACTGCCAAAAAGAATGAGGAAACATTTCCTATGAGAAAATCTGGACCTTGTTCCAATCAATGTCAATTCAATTTGACGCAATGATTCGAGCCCAAAACAAGAACCTTAATTGAAAACTACATACTTTGTCGTTTTGTATCCGCTGTCATAATAAAGATCACTTTCTCAAAAGAAAAATATTTTTTTGATTTAAGAAATGTGCTGAAAGCTGATGTTTTCGCTGGTGGCCCAGTATTTTTGCATAACATTTTTTCAGCATCACTATTCTTATCCGCCATATTGCATTAATGAAAATGCAATAACTTGTTTTCAGGCCCTCGGAGATCATAAAATGGAGTTATATTTTAATGCAAGGGAATATGTAAGAAAGTCAGAAGAAAGAAACTTCGCAAGACACCAAATGACATTGGACCAACATAATAGATGCCTTTAGAAGCACCTTACGGAACAGCGTTCCTGATGAATATAAATTCAGAAATAATCATTACATTGGTGACACAACTACATACTTATCAAGAAGACTTACATTTCACAACACGGATCATAGCTCCATTGGTTCTAATAGATTTGATCTGGACATATAACGAATCGTTCTCGATTTTGGTGTAAAAGTACCAAAAGTAATTAATTTACCAAGGTGGCACAAAGATTTTGCACGCTAGTGTACACTCATCTAACTGCAGAAAATGATAAAAAAATCATGAAAACCTTAATAATAAAAACAAGAATCTGACTCTTAATAATATCAATTATTGAACGTGACGTGTACGTGAATTAAATCGTTTATATTGCCCAGAAAAATGTTCATCAAATTGTGCATATTAAGAAAAATAAAACATTCTGTGGCTAATAGATTAGCCGAAAGCGTTCGAACCCAAAGAGCATTTGGAGTGTTCTTGTACCGTCAATATCCCAAAACGAAATAAATTGTCTGGCAAAAAGTAAGCGAATAATATTTAAGAAAATTTTGCAGAGATGAATATTGTTTAGATTGTGATTAGATTATTATGGTATGAGATGGACGTGCGCTGTACATTTTCAAAAACATGAAGTGATGAATTTAACTGTCTCGCCGCAAGCAAAAATACCTGAGACGTGCACATACACATTCTAAATACGGGTAATCTAAGTGCAATATGCATTATCCAACTGGAGCGAAATTTCCAACTATAAAAAACCCTGTTTATCCCATTAATCATCATTTACTAATCTTCCTATATAATCTATCCCAACCTACTTATCCTCCACCTATGTATATTTCAATTTCTTTTTCACACACACAAAGACACACACACACACAACACGCACACACACACAAAGACACACACACACACACACATATATATATATATATATATATATATATATATATATATATATATATATATATATATATATATATATATATATATATATATATATATATATATATATATATATGCCCAGAGAGCCAGAGAAAGAGAGAGTTAAGTAAAAGAAATGATCTACAGAAGTAAAAATCAATTTGTTTAATTTTCATCAAGATGTGAGCGTGAGTAAGGAGGTACGGTGGAGTAATGGACAGCAGCTCGGATTGAGGAAATAGAGAGCCGAGTTCGAGTTCCAGTCGGATCCATTATATTCATTTACGTGCTAATACCTTTAGGAAACTAATTAATCCTCTTCTTCTCCCCACGCCTTAGCTATGGGTTATATATATATATATATATATATACATATATATATATATATATATATACATATATATATATATATATATATATATATATATATATATATATCGTAGATCCCATATAGGTCCTATATCGATCAGCTGGATATCTTGTTTCCGCGCAGTCTGTGGCTATACTTTTCACCATAGTGTGTCCAATGTTGATCCCACAAACTGCAACACTGGAAGAACTGAGACTTTCCTGTTGCAGTCATATCTTTGCTGGGTGAATCATGTTTAAAGGTGATTAACGAGAGAATACCTAAAGTCCTCATCTATAGCCAACTTCACAGTGGACAAAGCTCTGTTGGACAGTCGTATAAGACAAGCTAAAGAGAAAACTCCCAGTTATCAATGTGCCTCATACTAACTTCGAGTTAGTTACCCTGGACAGAAATAAATGGAGATATTTGTGCCAAAGTTGCATCAGAAATTTCGAATTCAGCCGTATTGAACGGTGAAATGCGTCAGCAAATATTCCTGTGGCTACGTCCTGAGATTCTCGCTGTTGAACAATATGTGGACTTGTATGAAGTTTAATAGCGGGTCTGAAGTGTTACATACAACACAAACATAAAAACTGAATGCTGTTGTCGGATCCTCATACGTCGAAATGGACGGGAGTGTCTATCATATATAAATATATATATATATATATACATATATATATTTGTGTGTGTGTGTGTTATTGCCTCAAAGTAATTTATGTTCACGCTTTTCTTACAATAATTAATGTTGTAGCTAACTCTTTGGGACTTTATTGTTCTGCTTACCTTGATATACGTTGAATTATATAATTCCACGTTTATCAATAGGTGGCTTTACTATTATATATATATATATATATATATATATATATATATATATATATATATATATATATATATATATATATATATGAGTGCGTATTTGCGCATCTGTGTGTCTACATATACGCGCAGCCACATGTATAAAATAAACGGTAACATCACTCTACGTGACTTATCACTATCGACTATAATGTTTGCAATATTTTTTGAATGTCAAATATTTTATTCGGATCACGAGCATCACCTACTCTGGCCAGATTGATTTGGGATATACTTTGTCGCACAGATGGAACGCGTATTATCTTCAAATTTAAGATAATTATGCAAATCTCAGAAGTGTGATAAGACGCTAGTCATTTTCATAATAGTGTCGTTATATATATGTGTGTACATGTGTGTGTATATGTGTGTATGTGTGTGTGTGTGTGTGTGTGAATGAATGAAAGGGCTGAACAAAACTCTAGTTATAAGCATTGTGTGGGCCAAATTGACATTTTGGAGAAGCATCCGTTTTCATCATGTCTTATCTGTTTTTATGTTATTTTGGTCTCATAACTTATTCGTCTTTTAATTTCTTTCTTTTTTCCTTCTGAATCTTAAATTTCCCTTCCAAATCGATATGTCTTTGCCAAGCGCAGAGAACATTAAAAAATATAACTATAAAAAATATTGGGTGTAATAGGCATCTGATTTACGTCCGCTTATGGATTGGAAAGCGGATATCGACATGCAGGTTTTTGAAATCATCCCATGATAGATTTTCACGGTGATAGGAAATGGCCATCATAAATCACGCCTACATTCACTTTCACTTTCCAGTTTAAAAATTTTAAAACTTTTTTGTTATTGTCATTGCTTTTCATTATTTTTTCTACCCGAATGTCTTCGCCTTTTGAGTCTGGTTGCTATTCTTCTCGTCTTAATCTTCATCTCTTAATTTACTATTTTATTATATGTTGTTGACCTTTTTTTCTTATTTAGATGCCCGCCTTCAGCCTTTCTAAGGCCGGTACCTTCCATTTTTCTTGGTTTTATCTAGTGAATAATCTTTACTTTTTACCCTCACTTATATGAAGGTGATGTTAAAAAAAAAGAAAGTGAATGTTTTTTGCGTTATCATTGCATTCTTTCATGCGTTTATATTATTTTATCTTTAACCTTGGATATATTTCAGTTTTTGGCATTTAAAATTTTAGTGAGAATTGCTGTGACTTTTCATCATTTTGCATTGCATAAATGTTTTTCTTTCTATGAATTAACTCATTATTTTTCTTTTTTTATTCTATATTTCTTATTTCTGTCTTGACACCCATTTCCTCTTTTTTTTCTACTGTTATGACATTATTTTCGGTTATTTTGTTTTCAGAGTATTTTCTTCTCTTTCTTTCTTACGATATAACTTTGTTTTTCCTTTGTTTTCGTATTCATTTACTTTGTGAATGTTTTATTATATATATGTGAGTGTGCGTGCGTGTGTGCGTGTGTGTCTGTGTGTGTCTTTCTTTCTTTCATTCCTTCTTTCTTTCTGTTTGTCTTTGTTTCTGTTTGATTTTCTTTCTGTCTTACTGTCACTCTTTTTTTTCTCTCTTTCACTCTCTGTCTTTCTTTCTTTTTCTTTCTTTCTATTTCTTTCTTTCTTCCTACATGTATGATTCTATCGTTTTCTTTCTGTCTGCTTTTTTCTCACTTTCTCTCTATCTGATTTCTTTCTTTCTCTCTATCTTTCTTACTGTGTTCCTTTCTTTGTTTCTTTTTCATTTCTTTTTCCTTTCTGCCAGCCCTTTTCTTTCTCACTTTATGCCTCTATTTCTCACTTTCTGTGAGTTTTTCTATTTCTCTTTCTACCTATCTTCCTTTTTGATAATCGTTTTTACACTTATTCCTTTTACTATTTCTTTGCGAAACTTATGTATTATTGTCTAATTATTAAAATATTCTAATTCCTTGTTTTTTTCCTCTGTTTTTTTTTTTCCTTTCTCACTCGTTCTTCTCGAACATATTTCGCTTTTCTTGCTAGGCTTCTATCACATCTGCCCCTGTTGTCATATTCACAAAAGGCCAAGACCTACATCAGATAATTTATTGCAGTATTAGCAAAATAAAAGATTTGCAGACTTTAACTCAGAGTTGATGTGAATGATAATTTACAGTTGCTCGATTAAGAAAAATAAAAGAAAGAAAGCCAGTTTTCCACCGGATAAAAGAATTGACCAATGAGCGTTTAACAACCAATCTCTCTTCATGGTTATGGAGATAGTCTTTTAGAAAAAGACGCAACCTGTCTTTGACACACGCCAAATCTCTTAAGCCAAGAAATTCTGCGCTCGAAGAACGATGGAATTAATTTCATCTTTTTCTTGTATATTTTTTTAAAATATGTTTAAATCTTGTTTATTTATGTATTTTTCAAGAAAAATATTTTATATTCTTCTTGCTAACTGAATTCAGTAATTTTTATCTGGCGTTGTGGTTGCATATTTTATTTATTTACGTTGTGAGTCACATTATTGATTCAATAATTATTATTCAACACATATTTTCCTTCAGTCAGCCCTTTATACTATTTGTTATATTTTTAATAGCCCCAGTAGGAATAATCTGTTCTATCTATTAAGCATTATCAGATAGTTTATTCGTCTTTTGTTGGCCTTTTTCTTATGTTTATTCTCTGTTCTCATCGTCAGAGCCTAAACGGTAATGGCTCTCCAAGCTTAACTATATTTTGTAGCTATGAGTAATGTTTGTTTTTTCTATCCTTCCAATCTAGGTAGGAAACTTACTGCTTCCTTTTTGCGTTCAGTATGCCCCGTGAGTGTTAAATTCGCCAAGTCCGCTTTCTTCCTTATGTTTCAGCAAAATATCAACTGTCTCTTTCTAGTTCAAATTGTACATTTTGCTTTCATTTTTCTTAAAACATCCGCTTAAAACATGTTCAGTCCATGGCATTCCCATCATTATTCTGTAGAACCTCATTTCCGTTGCCTCAAGTCTCCGCTCAACTTGTAAGGAAATTGATCAACATTTACGGCTATAGAAGACGATTGATATTACATAGCATTCAATCACTATTTTTGTTTCTAATATTTTCTTGTTTCTTAATACTTTATTCAGTGTTTGGAATTCAACTTTTGCTATTCTACTACGCCTATAGGTTTTTGTGTCAGACTTGCCGTCACCAGTTAATACATTTCCCAAATATTTACATTTAATAAATCCAAGTCTTCTAGTTCTCTTACGTTCGGCTCGATGTATAGGTTGAATAAACTCGGATAGAAGAATTCTTGTATAAAGCCAATTTCCATTTTTTTATTCATTTTTGATCCGTATACAGGCGATGTGCACCCAGTCTAGATTATTCTAATATCTTTCCCAAATGAAAAAAACAGTTTTCCTAGTAGTTCAAATAGATCGTTCAAACTTTGTTTTTGTTCTCTCATGCAGCGGAATCCATCCCGTGCACTTGTGACTGCTGTAAAAATGTTATTAATTTATTTAAGGACTAGAGTTCTCCTAAATATTTGAACGCTGACAGGCGGGCGATCTTCTGGATGTGTTTAATTTTGATACATTTTTATGCATTTAACCGCTGATATTGTTGTGCTCTCACGTTTCATATTTTATCAATTTGTCTTTCAAGCCTTTTATATTTAGGGTTATTCAGTAGTTTCCAGTTAGGTGTTGGTTTAAGGTGAAGGAAGCATGTTTCTGAAGAGTTATGTTCTTTCTTTTTTGTTCTTTCCCGAATGTATCATGCCCCTTAGCCTTTATTTATCTATCAACTTGGATTGGTATGTCGCAGAGGATAGTAACCTCATCGTTTTCTGTTACAGTTGATAGCTCTTAATAGAATTCGTCTTTGACTTTGATGCTCTAATACTTACTCCATAGCCCCCATTGGCACAACAACATCCCATAAATACTATGAACTTGAGCCATCGGTTTTAACATCATTTTTATTATTATTATTATTATTATTATTATTATTATTATTATTATTATTATTATTATTGTTGTTGTTGTTGTTGTTTTATTTCCGTTGGTTTCTGGTGTATACTCATTTCTTTCCGGGTCCCAACCAGAGACGTAAGACCAGTAATGGCATCATGACATTTCCCACTGAGCAGTTTTAAAAAAAATCGCACATATTTTACATTGACAAAGCCCTTCGTAAGTTGTGGGCTGTACTTGTGAGTACAATTTTTTGTATCTCCTCAAGGCATGGGTTACCAGGGATTCCTTCAATGAATCTATTGGAATCTTTTCCAATCAATCCGAGGGCTGCAACTACAACTGCAATTGTTGTTATTTTTGTTATCATTATTATTATTATTATTATTATTATTATTATTATTAGTAGTAGTAGTAGTAGTATATTAGAAAGAGCTATAACACTTAGTGGATTTAATAAGTATAATTTCCTGACAAAAAAGATTAGATAATTTTCAGTCGAGAGTAAGATTATGAATGTTTCCTGTATGGAAAAAGTTAATTTTACTATTACCACCGATTGAGAGAGCAGAATGCCTACAAAGTAACTTTGGGGTTAAACATATATACAACCCGATATATCCATTATGTCAATCAGTTGCTTAAGTGTGTTACCAGGTACATACATTACGTTCAAATGTGCGTGATATGGTGACAGTCTTTAATAAAAGCAGTGCATAACCTTGCAGGTGAGGATCAGTTAGTTGTATCGTCATGTAAGGTATCCAAAGTCCGCTTAAACCGTACCAGATTTATAGTTGTTGCCAGTGTGTCTATATATAATTACCAAATCGCCTCAGCTGTCTCATCTTTCAAGCTTTGAAAAAAGAAAACAATCCTCTCGATATTCGTTCTGGATGCTTCTCCACGACTCTCGCTGATGAATAGATACACACATTGCGTCACTTCTAATTGGCATAGCTAACTGGTTAAGATCAGGGAACGTACAAGCAGATCAGGATATTTTCTATAGCCCACTTTAACCAGAATAATATGCATATCTTGTTTGCTCCAATTAATTAAGATCAGCGCCTTGTATAGCATCATATTATTATTATTATTATTTTTATTTCCTTTGATATCTGGCGTTTACACATTTCTTTCCGGGTCCCGCTCAGGGACCTAAGGTTAGAAATGGCATCATGACACTTTCCACTGCAAAAAAAAAAAAAAAAAAAAAAAAAATAACTACATAGATAAAGCCCTTCGTAAAGTGTGGGCTGTACTTGTCAGAACAATTTTTTTGTATTACTTTGAGGCATGGACTTCCAGGGATCCCTTCAATCAGCCTACTGGAATCTTTTCCAACCAGTTCAAGGGCTCCAACTACAACAGGAATTGTTGATGTTCCCATGTGCCACATTTTTAAGATTTCTATTTCAAGGTCCTTGTATTATTATTAGTAGTAGTATTATTTGATTTCCTTTGATTTCTGGTGTATACTCATTTTTCTGGGTCCCAACCTAATTTCAGAGATGGCATCATGACATTTCCACTGAGCATTTTTGAAGAAAACAATCTAAAATCACACATATCTTACATAGCTAAAATTCTTCTTAAGGTGTGGGCTGTACTTGTGAATACCATTTTTTTAAGGCTTACGTTAACAGGAATCTAAACAATGAGTCTATCAGAACGTTTTCCAACCAATGCGTGGGATGCAACTATAACTGGAAATGTTGTTCTTATGTGCCACGTTTGTGAGATTTCGGTTTCAAGGTCCTTGTATTTTGATAGTTTTATTATTATTATTATTATTATTATTATTATTATTATTATTATTGTTGTTGTTGCTGCTATTATTTGCGTGATTAGAGTTCTTATCTGCTAGTTGTTACTGGAAGAGAATGGCAACAAGCTGTCACAAATTTTCTTTCGTTAACTTTACAGAGATCGATGAACCAATCGTGTGGATCTTCTTTGAATCTCAAATTTTTCGGAAATGGGCTTCATTGTGGTACGACTCAAAGTGTATCGCTTACTTAACCCTCGTACTTTATACATTTTTCTTCATCCATATCGGTGTAATTTACTATTAAAATTTTGATATAATCTTTCACTCTTGATTTTACAAGGAAGCCCTGAAATCTCCTCGGTCTAAGCAAGAAAGAAGTTTTTACAAAAGTGACGATAGCGTAGATTTTGAATAATTGATTAAAGTCGCAGATTTTTCAGCACCTCCTCATAAAGATCGGATTTATATTCCTGTATTTGTTATCATTACACTGCAAAGTCCGAAAACAGCGGAGTGAAATGTTTCTTAGCGCAGCAGATAACAATCGCTTAATCATCGGCAGTAAATTTGCGTCCGTGTTCTTACAATTTCATCTTTCTTGACAGATCTTCTATTATCACATTGTTGGATGTTTAGTAACAAAAAGGATAAAAACAGAACCAAAAAGAAACCAAATATAACTGATTAGACTAGACTACCAAAACATATATTTATAAAAAAACACACACACACACACACACACACACACATATATATATATATATATATATATATATATATATATATATATATATATATATATAGTTTACGAAAAACTAGGTAATCCGTATGGGTAGACCCAAGGAGGATAAAATCCAGAGAGCTCAATGTAAATCAAAGCTAACAATTTAAATAAAAACAGACCACTTTAAGGTTTGATGTAATAAATTATTTCACCACAGCCCTTTTAAAGGACCGCAGATCATCAGACTTTACTTCCAAAGGTTGAAACGAAAAATTTTTCGTTTCAACCTTTGGAAGTAAACGAAAAATTTTTCGTTTCAACCTTTGGAAGTAAAGTCCGATGTGGTGAATTAATGTATTACATGGAACCTTAAAGTGGTCTGTTTTTATTTAATATATATATATATATATATATATATATATATATATATATATATATATATATATATATATGTGTGTGTGTGTGTGTACGCCAATACATATAAAGCATTTAAATTTAACAATTCCAGCGTCCTTCTATCTTGGAGGGCATCATGCTGAATATCACGTTAATCCTGAAGAACGTAAAGAATTACACAGTTTTTTACACTTAGTTATTACATTTCTTAACATTGTTCTGGCATATAAAATTATATATATTTTACCCATGTATTTCCACCATATATATATATATATATATATATATATATATATATATATATATATATATATATATATATATATATATATATTTCTTTTTTTCCTTAATTCCCATATCATTTCCGTTGAGTTGCCTGGTTAAATAGGTCAATGTCTGATCCTTAACCCTTCCTCCTCAATATTAAGTATTGTAATGAAAATAAAGATAAATTTTACAACTCTCCCTTCCCTCTCTATACTCGACCACGTCTCTTACACTATTCCTCACCACCCTCTATGTCACCTTATATAAGCTTAATACTGCACTTCAAAAGTGTCAATTTTAAATTCATTTTTCTTTTCACTTTTGAAAATGAAATCTGAAGATCCAGAGAAAAATAATATTCTCTGGTTAAATAAATTATAAATAATGGATTCTTAAATGGTCTGTTTTTCTTTAAATTATTCGCTCTAACTTAAGATGGATCTCTCAGGATTTTATCCTCCTTGGGTGTTTATCCATACGGATTATCAAGATTTTCGTTACTTAACTAACTAAACACACACACACACACACACACATATATATATATATATATATATATATGTGTGTATATTTTAGAATTGGACATAGTCCGACAATTTATTTAAAGACATTTATATTATGTTTAACGTTCTTTTTATAGATACAAGTATTTAAGCAAATGCTCTGTTTTATAATAAACAGTATTAAATAACATTTACCGGCCTGAATGTCCGAGAAATTTTCATAGAAAATTTTCGCTCTCCGACAGGAATCGAACCTGTATCCTATACGGAACCATCATTTCGCGTGATGTGCCTTAACCTTTCGGCCACAGATGAGCGTCTGGTTAGCAAGGTCGATTTTACTATCTTTAAACTTAAATCTTCCATGAATCTCTTCTATTCATATCTGCTCTAGCGTACCAAATGTAAACAAATGACGTCATATATAGATTTAAGTTTAAAGATAGTAAAATCGACCTTGCTAACCAGACGCTCATCTGTGGCCAAAAGGTTAAGGCACATCACGCGAAATGATGGTTCCGTATAGGATACAGGTTCGATTCCTGTCGGAGAGCGAAAATTTCTCGGACATTCAGGCCGGTAAATGTTATTTAATACTGTTTATTATAAAACAGAGCATTTGCTTAAATACTTGTATCTATAAAAAGAACGTTAAACATAATATAAATGTCTTTAAATATATATATGTATATATATGGATGAAGTGCTTTCGTTGTATCGTGACGGTCCGGGTTCGATTGTTGATAGTCGATGCTCCCAAATCGGAACCGGTCGTGGTTTTCATTCTGCTGCGGATTCTTCTAGACTCGATGAATTACTATAAATGATTATTCAAATGGGGTGAGATGCTTTCAGCACATGAAGCCTCAAAATGCGAATTTCCTATACATCATAACTCTAGACAGTATCGAAACGATGTTTAATCAAATGGTGAGGGATGAAGCGAAAGTCAACATTGGAATTAAAAAGGACAAAAATAAACACCGCATGTATATTTTGATGAATTAACAAACATTTTATAATTAGACGAGGCCAACCGAATTTTCACATTTGTCATAAGCAGCAGCTCTCACGTGACAGCAATTTTACGTTACCCTCACGCACGCACCCTCGTATTATACCTTATTTTCGGAGTGCTGTTTTCTGTATATTTTCGAGTTTAGATATTTTAAAATGATTCTATAAGATAAGCAGTCATCCAAACATGATATTTTAAGAGCCCGGTGTATGCACCAGGCCGGTTTTATTCTAGGCTACGCTGTTTTATACTCAGGGTATACAATACGCTAGTACATTTTATACCGTCGAGTAAAAATGGGGTAGGCTTGAATATACCCCGCTAGGACAGAATATAGACCATCATTTGATCATATAATATGATGTTTATTATTACATCTAAAGATGATAGCCGTCCTCGTTATGATGATAAACTAGATCCGCGTCCTGGGTAAGACGATAAACTACGTCCAATAGCAAGGCCTCTGCTCAGGAGGTTTTGAGGAGCGTGGAACCACCTCTTAATTGCTGGTGTCCCCAGGTCCACCCTGAACCGCGGTGGTAGCACCTGTTATGGTTCCAGCTATGAGTAAATAGTTAACGCTCAAACTGGGGTTAAAACATCATGAAAGTGTAAAAATAGGTCTTAATACTAGAAATACTTTGTAAAATATTGTTATCAGCAATAAATGTTTTGAAGAAAATTTATTACCAGGAATACATTTTTAAATTACCAGCTATACATTTTTGGAAAAAAAATATTAGTAGAAATAGAATTTTGGGAGGAGAAATATTACTAGCAATACATGTTTAAAAAATATTAACAACAATAAAAAATTGTCGGCATTAAATAGCCCAGTGAGGTTGATATGCCGTAAAACAAACCAAACCAAAGATGATAGTGTGGTGTAATCTGGATCATGCTGTGTTACACATCAGCACAATTTTCTTGCATTTTCTTATTTGCATTCTATAACCCTTACATTTATTCCGATATCTTTGTTGAGAGTTGAGCTCCGTTAAAATAATTGAGTAGTCATTTTTGTGATTGACCACTTTTGTTTGGGTTTGTAGTCTACCAACAACAAAAAAAAAAAACATGGATACCTGATTAATGTTGGATGACTTAATTTCAAACATTATTATGTTTATAAACTGGAGCCATCACCTAACATTTTAATTAAGATTTATTGATAATATTAATTATAATTATAATAAAAGAGTGTATAAAGTGATCTAGAACTGTGTTGTTTAGTTTAGGCTATGTTATACCCCGAGGAAGGAAGTCGGCTGACCCCCAATTATACCCGGAGGATATTCGAGACTAGCCGAAATATGCCCGGATAAATTCTGGGAGAGCGTTAATTTAGACTACTACACCGGGTAAATCTCTTCATGTAGAACAACTGGTTTGTGTTGATGCCAAATATTATAACAAATGAATCAGTCATTTACATAATTCCCAGCGGATCATCTGTGCTAATCTGTCATATTTAGATGAATTTCACTTAATATATAACTGATTATCTCATCACGATCTCCACACAATCAATATTTACTATTAAGCTGTGTCATTATTATTATTGTTATTATTATTATTATTATTATTATTGTTATTATTATTATTATTATTAATATTATTATTATTATTATTATTATTATTATTATTATTGAATGTATCATATTACGGTTGTATAGATGCCTTGAGTATCAGGGAAACTACTGCCTGTCAAGTTTCAACAAGGACCTCAGACAGACGGTACTTTTCGAAATGTGCTTGCTGTATGCAATTAAGTAGATTTTGAGGCGCTCGTAAAGTGTATCTTTTACCAAGTTGGTCTATAATAATCTTTAACGTTCAATGAGATGGGGCCAAGTTCTCTAATAAGTACTGAGGTGACTTTAACATTTTTCTCTGGCATTTTCCACAATCTGACAATCTCAACCTTCAGTTGAGAGGAGTTGTTGATCTTTTTTTGTATGCTTTGCTGTTATATTGTAGTCAGCAGTTAAGGCCACGTCAATTATTTGGCATTCATTTTCACTTTTTTTTTTTTTAAGCATATCACCCCAAGCAAGGCTGGAAGCCACTAGTACAGAAGGTTTGGAGGAAGAGCAGATAGGAGTGGTAAAGGAGAGGATGTGGAGAAAGATAGTGGATCGATCAAGGCAAGGGGTTTACAGAAGATTTGGAGCGAGAGCAGATGGGAATGAAAGGTGAAAGGATGTGGAGAAGGGAAGAGGATAGATCAAGGCAGCTGGAGATGTCGATTGACGTTACACATAAATAGTTGGAGATTGTATTTGTCAGGGAAACAGGAATAAGGAAAGGAGTTCCACAGGCAAGATGTGCGAGACATGAAGCTATTGGAGTAGAAGAGACGTCTACATCTAACAGTTACAACGGTGAAGGGGTGGGAACTTGAGAACGTTTATATCTAGTCTTCGATATTTAATAACACGATTTGCTTGAAAATCAGTCTCAGCTTACTTCCATTACTCTCAATGGTACGTAGTCTACTGCATCATCATCATTATTATTATTATTATTATTATTATTATTATTATTATTATTATTATTATTATTATTTCATTTCCTTTTATTTCTGGTGTATACTCATTTCTTTCCGCGTCCCAAGCAGAGACCGGAGGAGAGAAATGACATCATTACATTTTCCACTAATCATTTTTCGAGATAAAAAAAACGAAGATCACACACATTTTACATAGATAAAGCCTTTCGTAATATGTGATCTGTACTTGTGAATACAATTATTTGTATTTCTTTAAGGCATGTGCTATCAGGAATCACTTCAATGGGTCTATAGGAAGCTTTACTCATCAATCAGAGAGATCTAGCTACAACTGAAATTATTCATGTCCTCATGTGCCACATTTGTTTAGATGCTCTATTTCAAGACCCTTGTATTTTGATAGCTTTTTGGAGATATTCAAATATAGATTACAATCTGCAGGGACTGCCATGTCAATAAGAAAGCACATTCTGCACTCGTGGTATTTGATTTCGATGTCTGGTCGATTAGCTTTGATTGTTCTGCCTGTGTGTATTGCAAAGTCCCGTAAAATGATTACAGGTCCCATCTTCGTCACCGGGTCTGGATGATATTCAAACCAATTTTTTGCAGTTTCCATCCTGTAAAAATTGTATGTTTTCGAGCGTACATATGATATTGGCTCGCTCTATCATGTCGAGTTTTATATTCAGTTTGTGATAACACTCTGCAACCCAATAAAAGATGGTCAATTGTTTCTGGATATTTATCACAGAATCTGCATTTAGGTTCAACACAATTTTACAGTATGGGTATTTGGTAATTAGTTAGCAAGAATTGGTCCTCTAGTTTGTAAGCATTGGTCCAGTGTAACAAGAATAAAACCTCCGATTCCAGATTTTAACCCAGCACTACGTAACCACTGACGTGTATTGGATTTGTTTACATCAGATTGTTTGGTACGGGCGAGGTATGCACCATGAATAATATTATCTTGCCATCCCTTCTGGATTGTCTACTCTGCATTTACTATTGCTTCCTTTTTTTAGTTTTTTTTAGTAGGTGTATTGTGGTTCATTTACACATCTTTATCCACTTAAAATTCCCCTTTGATTTTTTTGGCTTCCTTTATTAACGAATAAAGTTTATTTGTTTTATGTTCTTTGACACAGATATTCATCAAGTCTTCTGTAGTTTCCAGGTATCTTTGAAGACCGATTGTTGTGGGTGTGTGAGATATCGTTGAATTAATCCTCTGCCACCTTCGAATAAAGGCATATGCAGACGATCAACATCAGCCTTTGGATGATGCATGTGGTGACAAGTGACAGCTTTCTCGTTTTGACATTCATTTGCTTAACGCCGGCTATGTGGTTTTCTACAGTTTCTTGCTATATCTAAGGATATTTACTCTCACCAAAGTCACATTGTACATTTCGAAATTCTTAAGGGTCCAAGATTGTCTCACACTATCAAATGTTTAACAGCAATATTTGCAACCTGTGCTGAGATTTCTACCTTTTCTCCTGCAATTTCCCAGAATCATTTTATTTAGTAGTAGTTGATCTTTGCAACCATATGAACCCCTTCAAGATTCATTCTGTTCTAGGGGAATAATGTTGTTTTCATCGAGAAGAGAGTAAGTACAATTTGTCAGGACAGACAAGATCAATTGACATGTGGTGAACGTACCTATTGACCTATAATCTTTTGGGATCATCTGCTTCATCTGTTTTTGGTAGGAATTATTTAATGCCTTCACTGATCCATGCCGGAATTTCACTGCATTGATAAAATTTGAGCTAGAGTTTTATGGACTGATGACAGATGATAGAACCGAAAGTTGGAAAGCTTTTCATTTCCTGGGGATTTCCATTTTGGGGATTTTGTTAGATGTCGTATAACATTATTCTTGGTTATATATCTTTCTATTCTTGCACAGGTTTATCCTTCATTTTGCCCACGGTTAATCCACTCTGGGATTATATTCATTAGGGGTACTTCAAATATTCTCCCAAAATGTTTGCACTTCTTTAATCGATGGTGGCTATATGACTTCAAAAACTACTTTTCCACTTTTACTCCACGTTTGGAATATCTTACTTTGTCGATAGAACCTACAACACTTTTCATATCCTTGTTCTCTGTCTCGTTATTATTATTATTATTATTATTATTATTATTATTATTATTATTATTATTGTGATTTAAAAATACTTTTGTCATGCGTTTGTTTTATAATCTTCAGGGGCATAACCGATTATCTAGGCCAAGTGACAGAACCCAAAGTGTATGAGTTCAATACCCGGTTAAGGCAGTGGAGAACTTTCAGAGGGAAATTAACAAGAGATAACTGATAACTGACATCCGTTAAACGTGGTTCGTGGAACTAGATCAGTCTACCCCAGCGAGCGAAATAAAGACTTCAGTTCGACATTCCAACCACCTGAAGAAGGCCGGAGACTACAGCGGCTGAAACGTTGTAATAAATATGGCGACAAAGATGAGAACAATAGTCCGAATAATGTAAATAACATACATAATACCTCATCTCAGGAATATAGACAGATACCAAAAGACAGCAATTAACAAAAAATAAATAAATGAATGAGCAAAGCACTTCGCAAATATCATTATTTCCAGTTTTCCTGATCTGCTGGTTAATACATTATTTGATCTTTTACCTGAAACCTGAGGTAAAGAAATATTTATTCAGAAACTTATTTACATCGGAAGAGTGTTTCTGAGTATATGACCAGTGCTCATTTACACACTCCTGTTTTTCCAGGATTATCTTAATGTATTCATTAGCGTCCTTTTTAATCATTCCAATCTCTATGATTCTTGAAAGTTTTTTACTAATTATAATTATCTCTTTATTTTCCTTTCTTTCGTTTTGTACCAGCTGACCTCCAACTGTCAACCAGAGATGTCAATAGAAAGCAGGTCTCTGCAGCCATATTGCTAACAGATGATATGTCATGCATTTTGATGGGGTGAAAAATGTTCGGTATTTGTACAGAAGTTCTAAATTAAGAAAAGCATAAATTGTTTTAATGGATGTTTTACGCTTCCATTTAGTTGTGTTTAAATGCCACGTTCTTACAATTTCTATTTTTAAGTTCTTATATGTTAAAAGGTTGACAAATTGTTTGCTAGCATTTTTTAAAAGGAAAATGTGTTATGTCTAAGACAGAGCTTTGTAAAATATGTTGCTATTCTATCTGATTTGGTCTTGAGTTCGGTCGGTGAATATAATAAAAAGGCAGAGCATGCAGTTACATGCTCTGCTTTTTTATTATATTCACCTTGCACTTGTGGTTATTGTTCATACAATTTTTTTGCATGGGGAAGGCATCTTGATATATCTTCCAATGCAGATATTTCTCTCTACTGTCACGTCTATATTTAAATTTATTCGCGAATACGATAGAGACATACACAGGCATAAATTGTCAATAGATTCTTCTGTTTTTTTACTAATTATAATTATCACTTTATTTTCCTTTCTTTCGTTTTGTACCAGCTGACCTCCAACTGTCAACCAGTGATGTCAATAGAAAGCAGGTCTCTGCAGCCACATTGCTAACAGATGATATGACATGCATTTTGATGGGTGAAAAATGTTCGGTATTTGTACAGAAGTTCTAAATTAAGAAAGGCATAAATTGTTTTAATGGATGTTTTACGCTTCCATTTTCAAGAAACTATTGGAAAGCAGAATCTTACTTCATGGTTTTCTTTTTAGTGTAACACCTTAATGGGTCATTATCCAGAACCGAAAATAAAGTGAGTTAGAAATATATACGTGTTATTTTTGCAAGATTTCATGTACAGTGTTTATACTTCTTTTACATTGATAACATCCACCAATGATTGTCTGTGACTGATTATCAAACAGATTGCGTTATTGAACGTCTACAACCAGATATAGTCGTCCTCAACCGATATGGATGCAAAATAACTGCAATATAGCAACAAAGCAAATAGAAAAGAGCAACAATTACTCTGAACAGAACATTGAGGTTTTCAGATTGTGGAATATGCCGGAGAAAATGTTAAAGTCATCCACGTAGTGTTTGCGACACTATCTTCCATCCCATTGGACATTGAAGTCAACACCCACAGGCGACAGTCTCTTTCATGCTTGGCGTTTAAGCATGAAACAGGCTGTAGCCTCTGGGTTTTGATTCAATAATCACTTTTAAATTTACATACGTTCAATCGCTGATATTGAGCACTTTAACCCATAAATATAGCATAACTTCAAATATATTTTATCACATGCACTACAGTTTAAAAGCTTGAAACCACGCCTGCTATTTTTTTAAATTGTCCTAAAAAGTAGTGGTTTTGTACTTGTTTATAGGAGAAATGTTGATTTTATACTTGCTTATAAGAGAAAATTATTATACAAGTATAAAAAAAAAGTGAGACATGAATTTTTTAATTAGGAATTTTATTATGACAAAAACAAAAGGAATTATCATTAAGTTTTGCTCTCGTCAGAATATCCTCCCTGATCCTTGATTACTGCAGCACTAACTTTTGGCATTAGTTGCAAATGTTTCCAAAAGTAAAAGTTTAATAATTAACCCGATTCCTTTTCCAATGACCCTAATAGCTCTTTTTTCATTTTTTTCACTGTTTGAACTGTAGTATATATATATATATATATATATATATATATATATATATATATATATATATATATATATATATATATATATGTAAGTAAGTACATATATATATATATATATGTATGTATGTATGTACATATATATATATATAAATATATATATATATATATATATACATACATATATATATATATATATATATATATATATATATATATATATATATATATATATATATATATATATATATATGCATATATCACAATTCTCTCGTCGATTATGAGCTATGATGGCCCATGAAATTTTCTTAGTACAGAACCGCCAGTCTATGTGCACATTTTTTATAGTCATAAAGGCTTATGTAGAACGAGCCAGAATTTGTCGAAGAAAAGAAAGCTGGTACCAAAGGTGTCCAAACAACTCTCTTCGAGGTTTTGGACCTTGTCTTTCTCATATACTGATAGCTAACAAAGGCAGAAGTATCCAGTCTATCTTACTATTTAATCCATAACTGGGTAGAGAAGAGATGGATACATTTCCCAAGTTTATTAGTGCGAAAGTAAATGTAACTAACTCGAACGAAATTCGAACCACGCTCGCTGATTAATCGTTTCAAGCTCATTAACCATTACACTCCTTGCACAAATATGTTAGGCTCGTTCAGACGAAATGTTTGATGACTACTTCCTGACTCTAAATGACAACAAGTCTCTTTAAATCTTCTGGAGTTCTTTCTGTATTCTCTGATATTCTCACTCATGTAACACGTCGTTCTTTTCTCACACATATCCAGCTTTTCTCCTGCCAGTTAATCAAATCCGTTCAAATTATACTTTTTCATAATTTTTCATAAATTCCATAACTGAATAGTGTAACCGCAACACATTTAATAGGGGCACAATCATATTTTTGTAAGAATTAAATACGTGATATATACATAAACTATTCAGCCGTCTTGAATAATTCCAGGACTAGATGCATGGATTCATTGAATTTGGCGACCAATCAGAGGCGGCCGTATTATGCTTGCATGAACAGATACTCTTCCAGTTGGGGTTAGCTCTCGGCTATGGAATCCCATTAAATAAGTCAGTGTATTATGTATTCATTGCCGGAATAATGATAATATTTCGTGTAAATTATTCGAACAATTCATAAATACCTCAGGGATTGTTAAAAAAAAATCATGTAATTTTCCCACTTACTGGGGATTTGGTTGAAATCCGCCCACGTTCTGGTAGGCGTTCCAGAAATAAAACACCAGAAAATGTTCAACAGCCGAAGACGTCAATCAAGGGATTCGTTGATTTACAATGCAAAAATCAGAAAAATATGGATATTCCACTGATAGTCCGGCTATTATTCAATCATTTCTGATTATCTCGACTGTCGATTTTCGATGTCTAAAAGAGTTTCATTTGAAAAGTATTACATCATACTGCTTTGTCGGTTCTACCAGTATCTGGGCTTTACCAAAGTTAAAGTCTTCAGAGTCTGTCTATATTTCTGAGATGAGGTATTATGTACAGTATTTACATTATTCGGACTATTGTCCTCATCTTTGTCGCCATATTTGTCACAACGTTTCGGCCGTTGTACGCAACGGCCTTCTTCAGGTGGTTGGAATTTAAAGTCTTCATTGAAAGGACATTTATTAAATACAGTGATTAGGCTTAAGGAGAACACATTGATATGGCTGATGACGATCCCGAAAGAAGAACTTGCAGATTGTAAAATGTAACTGATGCGGTGATAATGGGTAGATAAGCCGTAGAAAACGAATTAATCAAATATGATACTGCGATAAGTCAAGTGCGGAGGTAAAAGTTTTTGACGGACAAAGCTGTCATCGTCCTAGGCAAATGTGTTTTTTAAATACTACATGATTCTATCATCTCCGGAAAGACTGTGTATATTTAGGCATTTAATGGACAGAGTAGAAGAATATATATTGAATATACAGTGAAAGAAAGGAAACTATTCATAAAGTAGCTGAACAGGCATATAAAATCGGGATATGACCATTGAATCCTATGATAATCTCGCAAAACAGATACGTTTCTAATCTATGAAAATGCCATGATCTATTGAACTTTGAAAATCTAGCATTTCTCGTATTCGAAGCCCGATAATCGTACTATATAGAGTTTGGAAATAAAAGGAATTATGAATGTCTTTACGAAAATAAAGTGAAAAACTAGAAAATACCAGAAGATTTCCAAAGACAAAAGAATTCTGAAAGATGAATATCACAGTTGTTGCCGGTTATTACAGGGAGATATGAATTAATATAGAAAAACATTGAAAAAAGATAGGAATTATCAATCTTAGGAAGAACAGAAACCATTCAGGTTCAGTATTATTAAAATCTGCAAGAACGCTGAGGAGAGTTCAGGAGTATTGAAAAGACTTTTTCACACGCCAATAAAAGCCACTAGTTGTTTCTAAAAAGAAAACTAACACAATTGGATCAGTGCCGAAAAGCTTTGAAAAGTTGTAGAAAATGCAAATAGTAGGAAGACTTAAAACAGTACTATTAAAATTCAAGAAATGCTGTGGAGAGTGCGGGAGTTTCTCTTCCATCACCATTGAAAGCCACTAGTTATTTCTAAAAAGAAAACACCATGAATATCAATAATAATAAAATTTTCGATGAATTTGATAGAGATTTGAATATATTGTATAATATGAAGTGTTGATTGTATCAATATATATTGTTTTCAAACTGGTTATAAGCAAAGTTGCTATTGCTTTCTTGTGCGTATAGATTTCTTTTGCATTCACCCGGTAGGGACGTCTAAGAATAGAAAGAGTGAGAAATACTGTTAACTATTGATTAAAAACATGAAGCAATGGATAAAATTAAAGGTGGTTGTTAAGGGTGAAGTCAGACAAAAGAGAAAATGTTCGGTTATTGTCAGTTGGTTAATTTACTGAATGTAAAATACGTCTTCTTCTTCTTCACTTCTTATCGCTGAATTGTAGAAAAAAGCCTAAACAATCTTACATTATGATATTTCTAATACAAAAGATTGTATGCATTTTTCACTTTTCTCTACTAGGTATCATGGAATGTCTTGCAGCTACGAAAGTGACAAAAAGGAACAATATAAGTTGAAAAATGACTTGTTTTATCAGGTTCTACTGATAATAAGGTAACAATCAATAATAATAATAATAATAATAATAATAATAATAATAATAACAACATCACCGAAAGTAGCAAAATCAAATAGAAGAAAAACTGTGGAAAATATAAGAAAGAGAGAGATTAAAATAGAAGAAAAAGAAAACAAATTAAGAATATGTAGAGGAAGAAATAAGGAGGCAGAGTGAAGCGAAAGAAATGGAAATAAAGAAAAAAACCCAAAACGAACAAAAAATAGGAGGGATTTTGGTATAAATGTAAACAATAATATAGAGTGACTGAACCAGATGATGATGATAATGATGACGACGACGACGACGACGACGATGATGATGATGATGATGATGGGAAAGTGAAACAAAGAAGCTATGATGAACGTCGAGAAAGGCAAAAAAGATAATGCAAAATAAAGACGTATAAAAGATGAGGGCAAAGAATAGAAAGAAGAAATGAGAAAGTGCGAAGCAAAAAAGACGAAAGGGAGAGAAATGGGATAAAAATGAGAATCATAAACAGTTAAGAATAAAGAAAGAGGCGGAGGAGAAAAGGAGGAGGAGAAGGAGGAGGAGGAGAGGCAGTAGGATTAAAGATGATGATGGTGATTATACTGCTGCTGAGGATGATGATGGTGATGAAGAAGCAGGAGATAAAGGAAAAGAACACGATGATAATGATGACGATGATGATGATGAAATAGAAGAAAGAAGAATAAGAGGAGAACTGGATGATGATGATGATGATGATGATGATGATGATGATGATGATGATGATGATGATGATGATGATGATGATGAATAAGGAAGAAGAAGAAGAAGTAAAAAGAAGAAGGAGAAGAAAAAGAAAAAGAAGAAAAGAAGAAGAAGAAGGAGAAATGGTGCGATGAAGGAGAATAAGCTGACAAAGGAAAAGGAAAATAGATAAAAAAATCTTTTAAAATACGTCTAGTAAAAAGAATAAATGAGGAGATATCAAAGAAATAAAGACGAAAAACAGAAAGGGGGACAAAGAAGTATTAAGGAATTATTATGAAGAAGTCAGTTCTGAATAACAAAAGAAAAGGAAAACAAGGTGAAAAAAATGATGAAAATGAAAGTAGATAAACTAAGAGAAATTATAAGGCAAGAAGAAGTGACAAACAAAACTGATGATGATTAAGGCCATTAAGGCAAGTAAAGATTAAAAAATGACAGAAAGAAACATGAAAAAAAAAAGAGAAAAGATATTGTGATTGATATCCGTAATATATGCTGAAGACATCGCCTACAGGAGCAATTTTTTCGAATAGACAACGGATTGGAATGGAAAAAATGTGTTAGAAATAAAATGCAAATAAGAACGGAAACAATAAACAGCTGTTGTGAACGAGAAACAGTGTAGAGGATTTCGGGAAGATAATTCTGAAAAAAAAAAAAAAAAAAAAAATTATTTTCCTTACGGTTTCAGATCGAATAAAAGAAAAAAAAAACAACGCTGTATCGCTACTACTTTCCATTCTCTCCTATTCTGTGTTTACAATTATGAATATTGTAAGTATAATATTTAAAAAAAAAAACAGGGAATTGAAGCAAAGAAAACTAAGAAGAAATAGATAAATAAGACAAATCAACAAAATGGAAAGAAAACTATGCAAAATGGTAATTATGCTTAAATTAATAATGTTTCTTTTAGATTCCAATGTTATCAACTGATATCATTTACAATATTTGTCCCATAATAGTTGTTACAGTGGAGTATGGATTTCATATAACAAATGAAATAATAATTACGGGAAACAGATAATACAAATTAGGGGTGGGAATATAAATCTGTCTTAATTCTTAATGTTCCCGCTAATCAGTTCAGCTATTTTTAATTGGAATTTCATATTCAGAGAATATTCTCAATTTATATTTATATATTAACCATACATAATAT
>OZ038497.1:72684296-72694296 GCA_964036315.1 Acanthosepion esculentum | reverse complement strand
AGTTGATCAATAGACTGTAATGTTATCCGAGTAGCAGAGACATTTACAAATAAATATATAGGCTTAGATATAGATATTGTCCTTTCAAAATCAATATCGGAAGATAAAGTACACTCATAAAAAATATTCAGATGTGGATGTGTGACTATTCATATATGTAATTTAGTGTAATATATATATATATATATATATATATATATATATATATATATATGTGTGTGTGTGTGTGTGTGTGTGTGTGTGTGTGTGTGTGTGTGTGTGTATGTGTAGATAGATATATAGATAGATAGATAGATGAAGGAAAATATATACACGAACATATATTAATGTACACTCTCATAAGCGCCCATACGCCGCAGATAGCGACGGTTTCCTTTACAAAGCGGACGAAGGTTCTATCCCTGTCCGTAGGCATATTTTACCAATACCTTAATAATCTCAAATGCAAAAACCATAGATGTAACATTACACAGCTTAAAAAGGGTACATCTACTCGAACACGTGTATCCAGAAATTAAAACTATAAAAATAATATGTATTCATGTATGTTAAAGAGTATGAGTAGATAGGTACCCCTATACCCTTCCCATGTCTTTTAATCAGGAGTAGAGTTTTAACCCTTATTCCCTGTTTAGCACTATAATTATGGTTCCTTCTAAAGTCTTCTCACACTCTTTCACTTCCATCTTAGTGTAATTATCGGCATGGTAGGTGTAGATTTATTTAATATATATATATATATATATATATATATATATATATATATATATATATATATATATATATATATATATATATATATATATGCATTCTAAAATGGACTAAGTCTGACAATTATTTTAATATATCTTTTATGTTTATACGTTACTTGCAGCATGGTCCGCCGTTGCCCGTGCTTGATTCAAAAATCGTACGACTCATACAGCAATCGCTATCACTTGACTTAAAATATTTTTGCCCTTCCTTGCCTTTAAAGGAGTGCCCTTTGCCGTGCTGATGTTGCTACATGCCTTACTTCTTGCCTATCTCACACTGCGAATATTTTTAAGCTCTATACTAAACATTAAATCTGTTACGAAAAAAGAACTAAACAAAATGAACACAAAACGATCAGCTTTAAAAAAGGACACGTAACTGAAAAAAACGAATGAAAAAAGAATGTTAACAACAAATATTTTTTCACACCCAACCCAGTTCTGCGGAATCAGAATCAACGTTGAGTTTAAGCAAGCGAATGAGCCGATTGGAGTAAAGTGCCATGCAGATTTAAATTTTTCCCACTTGTGACGAATGCAGCTATCGATTTTTTTTTGCATGATAGCATGTTAGTTAACATTCGTGTCAGTCAGCTGTCGGCTCTCACGCTGGCCAATAGAATCTTCCTGCCTATTCGTAGCAGCCAGCTATAGGCTCTCACTCTGGCCTGTAGAAAATGGCCGCAAACTACATGAAAACTGCCGTAGAAGCATGAAAAAATCGATTAATTCCACTATCGATGGGAGTTGGGAAATGCAAAGTCGGTATTGGCTTTCCGCTGCATGTAAATTTTCGTGCAAATCCGTCGAAAATTGCGGCCGTGCATTCGTTACACACACACACACACACACACACACACACACACACACACACACACACACACACCCTGCCTTTTATAGATAGAGATTTTCATGGATACAAATATTTAAGTAAATGCTCTGTTTATAATAAACAGTATTAACTAAAATCAGAGAAATATAGAAAATATGTGACCTCCGTCTGAAATGGAACTTAAATGTTATCTCACGTTAGATCAAATGACTATTCCATGTAGGATAGAGGTTCGAATCTTGTCGGGGGACACATATTTTTCTACCATATTTCTCGGACATTCAGGCGGGTAAATGTAGTTAATAATGTTCGTTATAAACAGAGCATTTACTTAAATGTTTGTATCAGTAAAATAACGCATGAACGGAATATATATATATATATATATATATATATATATATATATATATATGTGTGTGTGTGTGTGTGTGTGTGTGTGTGTGTGTGTGTGTGTGTGTGTGTGTGTATATATATTTCTGAGATGAGGTATTATGTACACTGTTTACATGATTCGGACTATTGTCCTCATCCTTGTCGCCATATTTATTACAACGTTTCTGTCGTTGTACGCTCCGGCCTTCTTCAGGTGGTTGGAATGTCGATCTGAACCCTTTATTTCGCTCACTGGGATAGACTGTTCTAGTTCCACGTGCCATGTTTAATGGATGTTAGTTATCAGTTATTTCCTGTAAATTCCTCTCTCCAACCAGGTATTGAATTCTCACTCTTTGAGTCCTGTCACTGGATCTAACCAACGCCTTTATCCTCTGTACCATGTGTCTATAACATCAGGACATTCAAAAGCTGGAGAAGACAGCATGCAGTATCCAAATATTTAGCGGAGTGAATTTCGTTGTGGTGCTCCTTTTTTCCCACAGACGGTGCCCAACTGACACTACTATACTGTGCAGTCGACAAAATCCAAATGAAACAACGCACATGCGCGAAATTAAAAATATAAAATGGCGGCCATTCAATAATTTTTTACATATCCATAACAATTTTGCTTTTTTGTAACGTGTTTTTTTCCCTTAAGATTTCATCTGACTAGCTTTGTTTATATTGATACGACTGGACATGAACGAGTGACGCTGGACATTTGAAATTTAGAACAAAATTTTAGAAATTTTATTTTAAAGTTTTGACTTAAACAATGCTACTCCGATTAAAAGAGAAAATAATTCACTAAGACGAAAATCTCTAAAAAGTTCTTGAATCGCTTGTTCATCCACAGTAACTTTGCGTCCAGGTTCTTACAACTTTTCACCACTGGCAAGTTCTTCAAGCATACGTAAGGACATATTTAATAACAAAGTTGATGGAAACAAAAAGAAAAATAATCTAAATCGCTAGATTAAATATATAAAACCGATATTAAAAAAATTATTTCTAAAACTTTTTTCAGCGTGTCTCGTTGCTGCGTTTGCGCAGTTGCATAATCGTAAACAAACAGTCCGATGAAGTCCTAAGAGACTCTTAGGACTTCATCGTCTCTTAGGACTTCATCGTCCCACAAAGAAAACATTTTCAAATTTGTTATATATCTTTCCTCCAATACATACGTACATATATATATATATATATATATATATATATATATATATATATATATATATATATATATATATACAAGTGTGGGATTGGTATATACGGAGTAAATTCCAATAACCAACAATTTTGATTGGTCATTCTAGCTTATGTAACAGCGTTTACTCCTAGCTAAGGATCGTTAATTAATGTCAAACTTTTAAAACCATTTATTCTATATTCTACATCATCACTTGATAAGACACCAGAAGTGTTGGAACAAAATGGCCATATATATATATATATATATATATATATATATATATATATATATATATATATATATATATATATATATATATATATTTATATATATAAGTTTCCCCAATCAAGGATGATTTTATTTTTACTCTTAACTGAATGTATGCGTTGTGCTATGTATGTATTTAAAGTTTGTTGAGATGTTGAGTGTTTCCACGTGAGTATATGGTAATAACGAACAAACACAGTCGTAGGGAAAATACTGGTATATTCAGAGAGGTATTTACATCAGAGAGATTAGTAGTAGAACGAACGTAGGTTAGTAGTAACAATAAGTAATAGTAATAAAGTCCAACGGTATCTTCCGGTCGGGAAACGGAATTGTAACTGATCACTACAGAAGTCTCACTCTGCACTGCACTACACTGCTACACTACTCACAGTCTCTAGAACTACTGTTCTATTTATAATAATAGGATCAGTCTATTGTGGTTGTGAAGGTGGGTGCGCCCCAACAAAGTTATAGGATTGTTTTATATTACAGATACGATCAGCACATTGTGGCCGTGTTCATAGTTAATGTTACTGAGTGTTTGTTTTTCTTTTTATTATTAGGGCATAACCTTTTTACAGGTTGATCAGGTTATTATGCTTGTATTTTCTATTAGTAATATTTCGGATGGAATCTGGTAGGTTTTTGTGCGTGCTTAAATATGTCCTAATGGAGCTATGGTCGGGTAGGTGTAACGGAAGATAGCCAACATCCTGAAGGTACATGGCCCATAGAAAAAGAAAAACAATTTCTCTAAACCGTCAGGAATTTCCTTCTCCTGTAGAAGAAAATTCCAATTTCCTGTGTGAACATTATTAAAAAAGTGCACGTTATAATCAACTGGAGTTTCAACGGGGAAAGTTTGGCAGCCTCGTCAGTTGTTGAAATTCCAGAATGACGAATCTCAACCCAAAGAATTGATGTTAGTCTAGGTTTATACAGCGGTGGATGGCACGTTAGGCGTTTAATAGTCGAAATATTTTTCGGTGCCGACTAGAAACAATATAAAATGGAAACTACAAAAATGATTTGTTAACATTGTCAGCAATTCATTCTTTAGAACGCCTTGTAACTTCTAAAGAAACAGCGTTTCAGCTGTTTGATACAGGGATCAAACAACGTCTATGTAGTGGAGACCTTCGAAATTCCTAAGCCCGTAGAGATTGAAAACTGGACCCACGTCAGAAAATTTCAGTGTCATGGCTTTTACGATGAAGAATGTATTTTGATGAATGACTGTGTCCAGAATGATGCAACAGTTAATGTAGAATATTTACTTACTGGTTCAATTGGTTGCATTGTTTTTATGGTTTATCAACCTTATGTTGGTTGTTTAAAGCCTAAACTGGTTTTCGCATTGTAAGAATAAGCTTTCTTTTGCGAGTGAATATTGTATTAATAACTGCTATAAGGATAACAATATTAATATATAAGTTCTGCTATTTAACCCATATGAGGAGGCCTACAAAAGTATACCCGCGTTACATTTAAGATCTTGCACCACATTACTACTTCCTGTTTCCAAACTATAAAAATGCTTGAAAGGGGGAAACTGTCAAATTATTTGAAGAAAGGATTTCACTCAGCGAACAACAGCTATTTTTGGAACGTTTAAATAAATTTGAGAAAATATTTCTATGTAGTTTAAATGAAAGACGAAAATGTGGAATAGTATGTTACTTTTAGACAGCGATCTTGTCCGTATCCCTACAGTAATGTCAGGTTTCTCGTTTCCTTGCACACCCACCTTCTAGGACAACAAGACCATTCCTCTTGCAGAAAAGTGGTCAGATATATTTGTGATTTTTTTTCCAACTTCCACAAATTTCATCTGTCTTTATTTTCTGTGTAGTGTCTTGTGATCAACATTTTGAACTAAGCCAGTACCCTGAAACCCTTAATCACTATAACATGTGACTTCATATTAGCGCAATCAACGACTCGCAAGGTTCTACTCAATTCCTGGTATGGTTTTCAGAAACTTCCCAACAGTAACACTCGCTAGGATCGCTTCATAGGCCGATAAAATCAACAAAAAATCACTTCCCTGACAAATTGACCATGGGTTTCAAATTCGAAATCTAACTGATCAATCATGCGTGCGTGCTTGAGTGCTTCCACCAGTCTATCTATCTATCTATCTATCTATCTATCTATCTATCTATCTATCTATCTATCCAAGCTAATCCTTTTAACCATGAGTATTTAAAAGGACGATTGTTGCACAAATTTAACGAATTTACATACATGTATACGCCCATAACTTTTATATGTAACCAAATTTACGTGAGAGTTAACACTGCTGATATTTATTTGATTTTATTATATTATATACAGGAAAGGATATTACGTACAAAAAAGAATGTGGTGTGTAAAATAAATCTTTGTTCGCCATTAGTCGTAGGACTTACTGATTTACCTACATTTATGTACACTGCGTCTCACATGATAAACTGTTTCAGATTATATGGTTATATAAAATAAATACTTATTGGAAACTCAATGTGTATTTACTGTATGATGGTAACACCAGCCTTCGCAGTCAGTGGAAAAACCGTCATGCTCTCCGCAGATGCAAACAAACTAACATTTTTCCTGACTTGTTCTGAATTTTCTAATTCCTAAATTTTTTTAATCGTCTCACCCTCAGAAAGGTGATAAAGCCACTAAGATACAAGAGGGCTACTAAGTTTGATAGAATATGAGAAAAAGAAAACATCATTAAAGAGAGAACAATAAAAGAAAAAATATTCAGGAGACAGAAGATAATGATTGATATAGTATTTAAAATTGTTAGCATAGGACTTATGTTTATATCTAGCCATTTGAATTTTAAAATAAATCCTGAACGACATATGAAAAAGGTAAGTAGAGGAATGTGTCTTATATCAAGGGAAAAATCAATTAAAAAATATCATTGCTTCTTTTAAAAAAATACTTTTACTCCTAACAAGGCAATAAAATCATTAAGACGCAAGGGCTTACTGAGTGTTAGAGAATATGAAGAAAAAGAAAAATATTATTAAGGTGAGAGAACGTTAAAAGAATTAAAGGAATTAAGAAGACAGAAGATTGTCGATCAAAGTGGACTGGGAAGTAAAATACCGGAAGGGCATTTCATGTGCGAGAAGGGCGAGAAAATAAACTGTTAGCATAGGACTTAGATGACATTTAGTAAATTCAGCTGTAAGATGATGAGACCTAGCTGCACGTCTAGTACTGCGCTTAAATTCGTAAAGTCAAGGTAATAGAAAGGAACGCTCTTCAGGACAATTACCATGAAAATATTTATAGCACAGAGAAATTATATTACGGTGATGGAAAATGATTGAAGCCGAGATGTCAGGTCAGGAACAATAACATTACAAATGCTTCTTTGGATTCTATCTATGATTATCATATATGATTTCTAGGCGTTGTGGCAGCAAAGAAATATCGAAAAAGGAAAATGTCAGGTCCTAATAGTGGCAATCGTGTGAATTTGAGCACTGGACCTACTTTATAAGACATCCTCGATGAAAATAAAATGAAATGAGGCTCCAAAATCCAACAAACCGATTTTAAACCAGTCTTTTAACCAGTAAATGCTGTGCTCTCCTCGGGTGAGGCAATGACATGTTGTTTAATCGTGATTTCTTTACGGTGTCAATATAATCTATCTATATAATTCTCAAAATGTGTGTGTGTGTGTGTGTGTGTGTGTGTGTGTGTGTGTGTGTGTGTGTGTGTGTGTGTGTGTGTGTGTGTGTGATCGGATGTTGTTTATGCGTTTCCAGAGCTTTAATCCGATTTCGATGAATTTTTTTTTTGTTTGATAGATAATTCTTCAGTCCCGGTTTTGAGACGAAATTGGTAGGAAAATTACAATATTGAAGGTGAAAATTCGAAAAAAACATAGTTTTTACACCTTGCGCAAAAATCAAAGGCAAAATTTATTTTTCCACACATAACCATACGCATGACCTGCGGAACGCGACATCTGTTCGAGTTGCCCATTGGCTGCACGAAGCCTCTTTACACGTCCAATCAAATGTCGCTGTGTCATACTGATTGTCTACAGCTTAATTCCGCTTCTACTTCTGCTTACACATTCCCCTCTCTTGGCCAAGTATCAATCTCTCTCAAGAGAGGTAACCTTTTCCGTTGCATAAAGCCTACTACTACAGTTTTACGACGTTGCTTTCATTGTCGTTTATAGTCGTTCCCAATTTTTTTATTGTCCTGTCAGTTTCACTGTAGTAATAAGTAAGCTTGTTTTTTTTTATTACTCAACATTTATTTTCCAAACTTTCCTAAAGTTATTCGAGCTTAGTGATCCCTGTAGGTTTATAGCGTTCTCTTCTGGTATTTGCCCACGCATTCCATTTGACAATTTATACTTGACTAAGACATGCCACGAATAAATAGAACTTGCCTAGGTCGGAAAACCGCTGCCACCAGGTCCTCCGTGCGAATAAGAGATAACGATAAGTTCGCCTGCCTGAAAATGCTTCCCGGAATGCTTCAATCAGAGCCACTAAGTCCAAAGTTCAACGTAGCCATCGGTTTTTCAGAAGAGCATACCTGAATGCTTCTGTGCGCGAGACTGAAAATGATGATGAAAGGACTTAACGGCAGAGGAGAAATGCTTCTTCAACTGCTACTGCGCGTGAGGCTGAAACAAGATTGAGAAGGCAAGAACGGCCCTTTTCAGGGCCACCACACCACCAATTCAAATTGTTAATTCTCCATTTAGGGATGTGCCTCAGTTGAACGTTGATGTTCGCGTGGGCTGACTTTAAACTTAAACTGCTCCAACTGAATGGCAAAAATTCCCAGTAATGAAAGACCCGATCGAAGACGGGTTATACTGCTAGTATATATTATTTTAAAGGTAATTCGATAAGAATTCAAGTATTTTAAGAAATAATATTATTTTATATGCACGACATTACTCGATCATATTCATAATGACATCGGAATAAATTTGATGCACTGCATATGTGATGAATTAGACAGCTTGTACGCACGATTCTAACCCGATTGAAAACATGTTGA
Organism: Acanthosepion esculentum; assembly: GCA_964036315.1. NCBI lineage: Eukaryota > Metazoa > Mollusca > Cephalopoda > Sepiida > Sepiidae > Acanthosepion > Acanthosepion esculentum. Next base: position 72,685,832 of record OZ038497.1, on the reverse strand, counting down.
GCTTCTTGAGGAGTAAGATTTGACTCAGAGGACAGCAAATTCCTGCTACAGAAAGAGAAACTCGTTACATATATCGATGCGTGGCTCAGAATGAGCAATCGGAGACCGTAGTTCGATAGCCAGTCCTCGTTATATTCACTTACGCCCAAATAACCTTAGAAAAAGAACGGATTCATTTCTTCTCCCCCTTGCTATAGGAAAAAAACAGGACAGACTGAGTTCTTTAGCCTTGGTTGGCAACCAGTCTAGAACAAGTGAAACTGATTTCCAAACCTGAGGTGGATGGTTTAAGATGTTTCACACACTGTGCACTGCTTCTCACTATACTCTTCTTTAGAAAAGTGATTAAATGCGCGGATAATCTAGCTGTTCGGTTATAAGAACATTTAGTATATATATATATATATATATATATATATATATATATATATATATATATATATATATATATATATATATATATATATATATATATATATATATATTCTGTTTACAAGTTATTTTATAGATATAATTTAAGTAAAATGCTATATATAAGAACGACTGTAAAGAACATCTCGTATATATATATATATATATATATATATATATATATATATATATATATATATATATATATATATATATATATATATATATATTTAATATATTTTTTGCTTATGTCATTTTTATAGATATAACAGAAACCCAATAAAATAATAATAATAAAAATAGATTGACTAAAAGGACTTGGCAAAGCTAATCGGACCTTGCTACTCAAGTTGTCTCTGTTGTCATTGATACACTCTGAACTGTTTCCAAAAATCTTTGTTTTACAAGACACCTTGGACATATCCGTCATGATTGGGAGAGCGCAGATGGCAGCGACGCTTGCGATAGTCCATGTGCTGAGGAGATTGTGGTTTCTCTCAGCTGCGGGTATGAGCTGAGATATGATCATAGTTACCCGGCCAAAACGTCTTAGAATCGAAAAGGATATCAATTAATAAGTGGACACGGAGGTCAGCACCAAGCGGCCGACAGTTTGCTTCAAGTTTAAACGCATATATATATATATATATATATATATATATATATATATATATATATATATATATATATATATGCGACTAAGCATGAAACAAATTCCCTCTCTCTCTCTCTCTATATATATATATATATATATATATATATATATATATATATATATATATAAACATATATTGCTAAATATAATAGACAACGAATGTCTGTTATGTTTGATCATAAGTCGTTCTAAGCTTCGCATTGTGGCTTTAGATTCGGGAGACAAAAACTAAAGTCAGAAACTGTATAATATTTTTTAATTATGCTGTTCCTCGATCTAAGCTTTCGGCTCCGGAAACTAAAGTCACTATACGAAAGTTAGAATGGCTCATGATCAAACATAATAGACATTCGTTTTCTGTTATATTTAACAACATATATTTGAATAATGATCTATTGCCCCAATACACTATATATATATATATATATATATATATATATATATATATATATATGTATAGTTTAAAAACC
>OZ038497.1:72634296-72679296 GCA_964036315.1 Acanthosepion esculentum | reverse complement strand
ACTAAAATAAATAGTAAAACATTTGTAAAATTATCTGTTCTTATGTTTATAAATACTCGATTCACATACATACATACATACATACACACACACACACACACACACACACACATATATATATATATATATATATATATATATATATATATATGTGTGTGTGTGTATGTGTATGTGTGTGTATGTATGTATGTGATATATATATATATATATATATATATGTGTGTGTGTGTGTGTGCGCGCGCGTGTGTGTGTTTGCGTGCGCGTGCGTGTGTATACGCGCTTATGGGTGTTCAGATTTGTTGCGACTAGTTTCCAGTAAGCGAAGAAAAACATAATTTTAGTAAAAAAAAAAAAAAAAAAAAAAACTTACACAAAATATAATATCAACAAACCATAACCTTCGTATTTTCCAATAAATAGCGATGTCAGCGCATGCGCAAGGATTCGTGCGAAACGAAGTTCCCATTTCAAATTTTTGCGGCCGCGTTTGTGTTTGCAATCACTTTTAATCGGAAATTATTATATTATTTGGCCTTTGATGTGCGAACGAAGATCACACATGCCTATGAATTAAAATTGCCCTGGGAGAGGAGCGTCAGCCTTATCTCTGTTTGCCAGTGTTACATCATGATTCGCTTGTCAACAGAGCTTATCTGGAGACTCTGATTAAGCGTATATATATATATATATATATATATATATATATATATATATATATATATATATATATATATATATACGGATTATACGCAATACAGAGAATGTGTGTGTTTGAGATTGTTGATATAAATAATTCTTGGATATACGTATATATATATATATATATATATATATATATATATATATATATATATATATATATATATATATATATATATGCGTGTGTGTGTGTGTTTGTGTACGAAACGTGATAGACATAGACAAATTAAAAGCAAAATTAATGTTGGTTCGTTACTTTATTTATATTGCTCTATATCTACAGAAAGAACAGAATGGTTTGGAATACGAAATTTTTATTATTACCAACGTTATTTTTGGTCGATACCCGTGTTTGAAATAGACGCCATTTTTTAAGCAGTGTCTATTATGCCGATGTATCTGTGCCCTCGAGTATACTTAATAAAAAAAAATGTGTCTCCCTTTATGGAAGAAACTACCGTCTGATGCGGTGTGCCCTGAACCGTTTCCTCAATGAGAACGTCAGAGTACAGCGCGATTCTATGTAACCTTTTATTGAATGCATATCCCCTCTTTCAGATTTTCTCCAAAAGTAAATATCCGAACCGTAAACAAAGCAATTCTAAAGAACTAATTTTTATTATTTCAAACTTTATGTTTAAAAGATACCCTTGTTTGAAATAGACGCACCTTTTTTCAAATAGTGTTTTTTACGTTTATCATCCTGCGCACCCGACAAAACTTATTAAACAATGTATGCATATACTTGACCACTCGGGGAATGTTTATCTGCAAATAAAAAGCACAAAATGTCTGACATTGGTTATAGCACAACCACTCTATCACGTAGTCTCATGTACCACCTAATGGGACATATAGCCATCAGACAGCACATTAACAAGGAGTAGAATGATCATAGTAATATTAGATAGCTACTCACAATTTCAAAATCCTAGCAAAATAAAATAGTAAAAACAGACTTATAATCCTTGACGCAATACTAATCAAAAAAATAAACCATCTGCAAATAAAAACAATTATAACTCTCAAGACTCACATTTTCAAAGGAATACACACGCGCGCACACACACACACACACACACACACACACACACACACACACACACACACACACATACATACATACATATATATATATATATATATATTCTCCTTGTCTGGGAAGAATTAGTATTTGTAATTTTAGAAAGTCGATCAGTAAAATTAACTTACACAATACGCGCGTGCGCACGCGCGCGCGCACACACACAGACACACACACACACACACACACACACACACTATAGTTTTAGCCATTATCAATGATGGTTTTTTTAAAACTTTTTAACTGGATGTATCGGTTGTTTGTATGTATCTAGAGTCATAGGAAAGTTTCATTTTCGGAATACGTTCAGCACATTGTGGCAGTGTTCGTAATTAATATTACAGTGTGCTGACTTTTTCGTTTTTATTATTAAGACTTTCATTGTGACCGATGTAATTATGTATAAATTCAGTTTCATCAGGAACACATTTCCTGAAATTGGATTTGAACTCGTAAAAAATGTTTTTTTTTTTTTTGTAGTTTTGATTTTGCAGGTGTGTTGTTATTTTTGAGGATAAGTTTTGCTGTTTTGAAGTTTTTGTAATAGGTGATTAATTTAATTTTATTTCGTTCAGGTCAATACACACACACACACACACACACACACACACACACACACACACACACACACACATATATATATATATATATATATATATATATATATATATATATATATATATATATATGTATATATATATAATTAAACATCGATTCCGTTGAATTGAGACACGCTGCATGGGCAACCGCCGACCTTTCATAAAGCCCTCCGACCTGAACAGGACACTGTTCCGTATACGATATACGGAACAATTCGGGAATCACCTTTCTACTGATGGGAGGATTTCGGAGGTCCTTCTCTATGTGGAACTGACTATCGGCAAGAGGCCACGAGGGAGACCTTCTCTTCTTCGCTTTATGTACGTCCACAAAAGTAACATAAGGCAATTGACATGGAATACCAAGAGGTGGTAAGACGTCGCCAACGATCGCTCACGGTGGAGACACGATTTACATCGAGGGCTGGAGCGAGGAGAGAAGAAACCGTGGCTTGTCAGCGAGGTGAAGCTTGCTCGAAGAAAAAAAAAATACGGCGCCATGGTGGTGGGGAGATCCTTTTGATATGCGTTGTTTACAATCGACAGTGTCCCTAATTTGGAGGCCAGTACAGCCATGACAGATGCTGAGCCGCCATCAGCAGCTGAATGATACATTTTTGGGCGGAGATCCACGGTCTCTCGAAACAGAAGGATGTCTCACTCCCTCTCTCTCTCTCTCTCTCTCTTTCACTCTCACAAAAACACACGCACACACACAACACACACACACACAACACGCACACACACAACACGCACACATATTGTTAAATCTGAAAATTCACATTTAAAATCGGTCCAATTTATTGGAACACTTTATAGTTTCATTAGTTCTCGTATTTTATTTTTAATCATCCCCTCCCCCCCCGAATAGATGAGATAAAGCCATTCGAATGCAGGTGCTTGCTGGGATTGAATGAAACAGAGAAGCAATAAAAGATCAAGATTCAGAAAGACACGAGATCGGACTGACATTTCATTTAAATCATTGAAGATCGCAGTTGATAGGAAAGTAGTTGAAAGGGAATTTCACTAATCTTAAATTGTTCAAGTCTAGGATCTGCCATTATCTTCCCCACATGTTCCAATAAACTGTCCTTTTTACTCTGTAACACTCTACCTCGAGTTGTTCTTGTGCCTTGTACAGGGTGAATATCATTGTAAACATACGAGAAGTTTCAGAAGAGAAACGTTTTTATACTATCGTGTCTAAATAAAACTTTTCAGATTTCTTTGAGAGTCTACCTTAAAAATAGTGACACTAGTGTATCTTACGTTGTTAATATTATTTTCACTAGTAACACATCCTAATAGATCTTCCCGTTCTCTAAGGTTCGTTTGTCTGTTAGATAAATTCGGTGAAAAAAAATGCATGCTTGTCTTGTTTATCAGACGATATTGGTGATTTTCTAAGCTTAACCTTGACGTGTCACAAGGCCGAAATTATGGGGGCCCACAATGAGGATCGAATTCACTATCCAGTCGTAATTTTTCTAGGTAGACAAGGCTGCTAGTCATTGCACAAGGTCAAAGTGCTCTTTCTTTCAAACCATAGCTTAGATGTGGCACAATGGCTAAATTATGGGGGCATCCGTAATTGTTCTAGCGAGACAAGCCTACTACCCATTGCACCACGTTGAGACGCCCTTCGATTGAACAGACAACACCAGTGAACTAGTTTGTGAGAAAAAAAATCGCTAATCAACGTACTGTGGTAAGCTCTCCTTTGGTTAAAGATTTAGCTTAGTCTAGCACAAGGTCACATTCATTTTGCACGCAGTGGGGATTAAATTTACTAAAGCAGTAAATTTGTCTTCAAGAAGAGCTTATCAACATTCTTGCCAAATTCAGTTGGGTCTAACAGAATGTCATAATTATACGACACCGATGAAATTGGTCTCCAAGACGAGCTTGCTCGGCATTCTTCGACAATAGACACACAAATCAATGAATTACAAAGGCTCGGCTCTTTCTTTTGGCAATGTTCATTTAGACTTTTTGTTTATTGGTTTGCCACTAATTTTCATTGATCTTTCTTCAGTTTGTTCTTTTTGCTTCAATTCTTTTTTCCAATTTAACATCTGAAGATCAAGCTCGCTCGTTTTTTTTTAATTTTACATGGCTGATTTGGTTCTCTTTTCAACGTCCTGATTGTCTAAGATTTCAAAAATTTAATACAATTCCAAAGGGTTAGTCATTAACGTATCTAGGTTCCTTTTTTCGAATAATTAAATTCCGCGAACTTTCTGAGATACACAAAGTGTCAACACTTCTCATTATACGTCCTGTGTACTAATCGTTTGAACCAAATTCTTTGCTCTAAGAAGCTGTCTGTTAACTTCAACCGGAGAGAAAAGCGAAGAAAATAAAATTAAAAATACAAAGGTCTTAATGAGAGTTCTGGCTTATTAAAAAGAAATCTATTGTTGGTTTCGATTCATTTGAATTCAACGTGTTCAACTGTTTTTAAGATGGATTTTCCTTTCTTTAGATCTTCATTTAACTTTGGAAATTCTTAGAAATGATTTCGATTAGTTTTTCCTGTAGCGTAAACACTTCTTTCTGCTTTTATTTTTCTTACTCTCTCTTTGTAAGCTTTTGCATGTAAGTCTTATTCGTTTTTTATTCATACTTTGCTTTCTTTTTCTATATTTGTTTACATTTATGACTTTCTTTTGTCCTGAAATGTATTTTTATTATTGTGTTCTTCACTTATTGAGAGAGTATTTTCCAAAACGCCTACGCGAACCAGATACCCTGAGTGATCAGTAACCAGGCTAAGATCCTATATATTCATTAGTTCATACCTACAGGATTACTTGGAAATCGGTGGAAAGTTCGGGAAAAAACCATGTAATATATGTACGGTCTGTTTCTCCGAATTGTGAGATGGTACATCGCAAAATGAATCTCCTTTTATTTATTTTACACTCACTTTGTTTCCTTTTTTTTTTTTTTTGTAAATATGATATTTTTTTTTCATTTCTTAATTTTTACATATTTTTAAAGATTTTTCTTGATTTTTTTTCCATTTTTCTCCTTATTGTTTATTTCATTTATAATTATATATTTGTAAAAACTATTTCCTTTACATTATTTTATTTTCTAATTCGTTCCTACGTTATGTAAATTCGGATTTTTTTAAAATCTTTATTTGCATAATTTTAGTTTTACATTTTTTTACTTTTTTTTCTCCATTTCGTTCTTTCTTTTTTCATTCATTCATTTTTATCTCCTTAGTAAATATACCTATTTCCTCTTTTTTTTTTACAAGTTGATTTGGTTATTCTCATCACTACTCCGTTCCTTAATTTCATTCTTTCATTTGTAAATGAACATTTTAATCTTTTTGATTAATTTTATTCTTTCATTCATTTTTTCGTAAATACAATCTTTATAAAACTTTCTTATTTTACATGAATAAAATTTGCTATGCTTTACCTTCCTTTTTATCCGTTTACTTTCATTCTTTTCTTTCATCTTTTTTCTTTTTCCCTTTTCTTTCTCTCATTGATTCTTTCCCTTTTTCTTTTTTTCATTATTTCCCTTTTTCCTTTATTCATTCATGCTTTGCTTTTTTCTTTCTTTATTCAATCATTTTTTCTTTCTTCATTCATTCATTCATTCTTTTTCTTTCTTTCTTCATTCATTCATCCGTTCTCTTTTTTCTTTCTTCATTCATTCATTCTTTCTATTTTTTCTTTATTCATTCATTCTTTCTTTCTCTTTTTCTTTCTTCATTCATTCTTTCTTTCTCTTTTTACTTTCTTCATTCATTCTCTTTTTACTTTCTTCATTCATTCTCTTTTTACTTTCTTCATTCATTCTCTTTTTTCTTTCTTCATTCATTCTCTTTTTTCTTTCTTCATTCTTTCTTTTTCATTCTTCTTCATTCTTTCTTTCTCTTTTTTCTTTCTTTCTTCATTCATTCTTTCTTCTTCTTTCTTTCTTTTTCGATTTTTTTCTTCTTTTCATTTGTAAATATAAATATTTTTATCCTTTTTCTTTTCTGTTACATTTCCAATCTATCTTTCTTTTAATTTCTGTCATTTGTAAATATATTTCTTTCAGTTTTACATTCTATTTTCTCATTCTTTTTTTTTCCTTTTTACTCTCTATTACCTTTCTATCTTTCTTGCTTAATTTCGTATTTCTTTCTTTTGCAAATATATTTTTATGTTCTTTTACATAATTTTCTTTCTCACTTGCTTGTTTTCGCAATTAGGCCGTTTTCCAATTTTGTGTTTAAAAAGAATCCCCCTTCATCATTTATTAGACTTTTCCAAAAGATCCAACGCTCTCTTTTCTTAATTACGTGCTGAATACACAATCTGAATCTGCTAGAAATGTTTTGCACACTTAATATCAGTTTTTATTTTCTCCGTATTTTCCTTCACCTTTACATGCTTTTTTCTCTCTGTATGTGAAGCAAATCTTTCGTCGATTCTGACTGAATTTTAGCCATTTTATGTGTTTTCTTTTATTTCATTCTCATTCTACTTAAACATTCTATCTCTTTCATATTATATTTTTCCTTCCTTTTAATATATATCATTTTTACCTTCGTTTATACTTCCTCCTTATTTCATTTCTAAATATGCTGTTTTGTCTTTCTTTCTTTACATGGTTATATTTTTCCTTGGATTTCTTACTTTTTCGCTCATTCATTCTTTCTTTTTTGTAAATATGAATATTTTATCTTTTAGCATATTTTTTTTTCTAATTCTATGTATCTATTTTTCTATTTTGTAAATATAATTTTTACCTTTTTTATATAATTGTATCTTCTCATTTCTTTCCTTTCTTTTCTTTTTTCCTTTCTTTTCACAAAATTTGAATAGTTTCATCTTTCTTTAGATAATTTCCTTTTCTTTTTATATTTTTAATTTCTTTTTCCTTCCTTCTAAGTGATTCCTTTTCATTTTATTTTGTCTTTTCTCTTCCTTCCAATACTTTCCTTTTACCTTAATTTTATTCTTTTTCGTTTCGTTTTTCTTTATTAAACATTATTTGTCATCCAATTTTACCATTTTCTTTCTTTCTTTCTCCTCTTTCTTTCTTTCTTCCCTATTTCTCTTTCGTTAGTTCGTTAAAATTATGTTTAATCCATTTTTATACATCGTTTTTTCATTCTTTCCTTATTTTCTTTCATGTGTACTGTTCTATTACTCTTCTTTTTCCCTAGCTTAATCTTCCGAGGTTGCTTCTGCACCAGTACTGACTATATTAGCTCCTCAAACCGAGGCCGGATTATGTAACTCTCACTTCCGCCCGATGCTCATTCCGCCTCATCCTCTTTAGCCCTTCCCGCAAGCAATAAAAAGTGTAAACAAAGGCTGATACTTTCGCACTAACTGGCCCTTTCCCGAAGTGAATAGCATTCTTTTGTTCTTTCAATGATTGTCACGATAAGCCGCATTCCTTCTTTTGCCAGATACCACCTGATAGGATGAACAATGGCGAATAATCGCAGGAAATGGTGAAGCGTTCACTTTACGGCTTCTTTCTTTCCAATTGTCTTTCTTCATTTGTAGAGGGCTTTTTGTTTTTGTGCGGGTGTGTGGAGAATTGTTGAATTTCTAACGAGATTTCTTCTCTCATTTTTCTTTCTGGTTGTCTCTGTTACTTTTTTCTTTCGTAATCTGGAATTTCTACTCCTTTTTTCATTTGTAGATATTTATCTTAGTCCGATACATTTGTAAGATTTTCCGTTAAAATTTTTAAGGTTTTAAATGTGAGCAGTACTCCTTAGCAATAATCCATATATTGAACCGGCTGAATGTAGCGTTAAAGTAAGAATATAAGGCCGTGTTGCTTATTCTGACAAGAAGCTACTTTTATACTGTGTGGCAAGAATGCGTAAGCTATTCCAAAATGGCAAACCGTAACATACTGGTCAGATGACGACCTGAATTGAGTGGGGTTGATTTGCACTCTGTGGCTATGGAATCCGGGCGGTGTTGTATTTTCTTTAAGTTTTAATATAAAACACAAAACAGTCGAATACGGTTAGAATTGTTGCAGCAATAGACGAGCGAATATGATTTGCCTTCCTAGATTTCTTGGCGTTGTTTCATCGCTTCGGCATAAGTAGACAGGCCACCACGTGATATCAAGTAGTTGACCTACCTGTTGCAATCCGTTTCTTCTATTTACCATTCGCTCTTGATTCCTTCAAGAAATGATGCTTACTATGTCCGTTTTGGAAAAGAAAAGTGGGGGAAACAAACCCGAATAAATTTCTGTTTCTGATTTAGCCAGTGAGAATCATTGTAGTCTAGATATGACTAATTGCCGGGAGATTCCAAGAATAAAAGACGACACAAAATATACCAAGAACTCATATTGAAAATCATTCTCAAATTCCTATTCTAAAAGTCATTGTTTAAAAGTAAGCATATCCGTTATGCATTTATTAAGCGGAATCATAAAAAGCAGACGCTATCTACGATGGCGGTAGATTGCGAAACTCACGTGACTTAAGATTCGTGCGTTTTTTCTGGCCACGAGTGTCCAAGGCTGCTGAGGAATGAGCGTTAACTCACATGACTGAAAAGTCATTTTGCCTTTTTTAGAGGTTAAACATCCCTCAACTAGCCCTGGCTATTGGGGGATGTGTGTATTTTTTTTATTGAGTCATCATCACTAGATAGATAGCCAACCAAGGCTGAAGAGATTTTATCTATCCATTAAAATACCGACAGGTTTAGATTTATTAGTTGTCATTTTCTTACACTGGTTGCCAACGAAGGCAAGATAGCCCAGTCTGCTCTTCTATTTAACCCAAAGCTTGTGGGGGAGAGGAGATGGATTCATATATTTCCTCATTTTATTTTATTTGAATTGCTCAAATTAATCTAGAATCAAAATATATTCTCTTGTTAAAAAATATAATCTCAAGAGACCCTTAATTTTTTTTAAAGAAGGCATTATGGTGTTTTTAAAAGTAGCCCAGATTGTTGTGAGTGATCGGTGTTTTTATGAAGTCACCTCTACTAGATAGTAGATAGATTAACAACGAAGGCTGAAGAGATTCTATCTGAACATTGCCACACTCATCGAAAGCTTACGAAAAGTTTCATATACCCAATTTTCTTTTCAAGTTTTGTGTCAATTCTTGATATGGTTTTCCGGCACTTCCAAACAGCTAGTTTCAATCGTCTACCCAGGACAATATTACCAAGAAGTCAAATTCTTGACAAATCAACGATGTGAGATATGAAACTAGGGTCCCAAGGTCAAAACATTAACGCTATAAACATTCGGCAAAGCACCAGCTGGTAGTTAGCACTAGTCGTTATCCATCGCGATGGATAACAGTAATAATTCTAGGGCTGATACATGTGACACAATCAGTGATCGATCGGCGCATCATCATCGCCTTCCAGTCGTCACGAATATTCGCATCGGCGTCGACCTTTCTGAATTGTGGCGCGACATATTAACCAAGCAATAATGCGTACAATAATGATCAAATTCACAATGATAGCATATTGTCTGCGAGATTTGTTGACTATAGATATTTTAGGGAGTATCTAATCAGTTATTTATCGAGCTAAATTGCAACTGACGGCAGTTTGAACCGTTCAGTGATAACTGAACTTATTATAGGTGCAATAATCTGTAGGTAGAGAGGAACTGTTGTCATTTGCTGGAAGGAAATAAGAAGGGTTTAAGAATATGATGAAAGGATAAACGGAAGAAGTAAAAATAGGAAGAATTTCGGGTTAAAAAAGAAAGAATTAGCTGCAAGTGAATATTGGTGGGAACTAGATTAAAGAGAAGGTAACTGAAGGCGAGAAAATTGGAAAGAAGAGGAGGAAAGTGTATGGTAATGTAGTATTGTGGGAAGAAAACGAGGAAGTATAAAAATACGGATAATTTTGCAGGACAGAAAGAAAAAGATGAAGAAGAAGAAAAATATGACGAGGAAGAAGAAAAAAGAAGAAAATTAGTAAGAAAAAGATGAAAAAATCAAGAAAAAGGAGAAGACGAAGAAGGACAAAGAAAAAGAAATTTACGAAAAAGAAAAACACGGATAATATTTTATCGTAGAAAGAAGAAGATAAAGATGATGATAAAAAATGAAAACTAAAACTTAAAATGAATAAGAAAAAAATGAAGACGAAAAAGGAGAACAAGACAAAGAAGAAGTAAAAAAAAGAGAAATATGAAGAAGAAAAAAAGAAGAAAAAGAAGTAAATGAAAAATGAAGAAGAAGAAGAAAAGTAATATTTAATATTAAAAAGGCAAAGGTTTATGCTGTATAATAGAAAGATGACGAAGAAGAAGCCATATATAATAGACAGAAAAAGAAAAGAGGGAAATAAGAAAGATAATATTGTATAAAAGAAAGAAAGAAGAAAGAGGCGCAAAATGATGCTATATATCAGGAAGAAAAAAGAATAAATAAATACAAGGGAATGAAAGAAGAAGAGGAAGAAGTATAGTAATGGTGTGTCGTAAAAATAATACGAAGTAGAATAAAAGAACTGATAATTTTGCATAGGAGAAGGAAGAAAATGACGAAGATGAAAAAGAAGAAGATGAAGATGAAGATGAAGAAAAGAGATTAAGAAAAACAAGAAGAAGACGAATACCATGAAGAAGTCCAAGAAGAAGAAAAAGACGAAGAAGTAAAAGAAGAAAAAACATGAAGATAAAAGGATGAAGAAGTAAATGAAAAAAATATGAAGAAGATAAACTTGTATAGCAGAAAGAAGAATAAAAACAGACGAGGAAGAAGAAAAAATAAATACAAGGAAAAATGAAGAACGAGAAGAAAAAGAAAACGATGAAAATGAAGGAAAGAAGAAAATTAATAAAAGAAGAAAATTATGAAAAAGAAGATGAAGAAAAAGAAGATAAAGAAGAAATCATTATGAAAAAGAAGAACTAGAAAGACCAATAAGAAGGCCAAAATAGAAAAAGACGAAGAAGTAAAGGAAGAACAAAGAAAAAGACGAAAAAAGAAGAAAATAAAGAATAATATGAGGAAGATAATCTTGTATAGTAGGAAAAAGAAGAAAAAAGTCGAAGAAAAAAAAAGAACAAGGTAAAGATGAAGGACCAAAAGAAAAAGAAGATGAATAAAACAAAAAAAAATAGATGAATAAAAGAAGAAAAAATTGATGAAAAAGAATATGAAGAAAAAAGAAAAAGATGGATAATATTTAATATTAGAAAGATGAAGGTTAATGCTGTATTATAGAAAGATGACTTAGAAGAAGTAATGTAGTGTTTAAAGAAAATGAAGTGTATTACTGCATGAAGAATAGAAAGAACAAAAAATTGACGCAAAACAATTTTTATATAGTGGGGAAAAGAAATGAATGTACAAAGAAGAGAGGTAATGTTGTATAAAAAGAAGAAAGTGGCCCAACATAATGTTATATAACTTGGAGCAGAAAAGAAATTGAACGAAATTGTGTATTGTAGAACAACTTAAATAGATATTCAGTAAATTTTCGTTCTCCACTGGCCACCATTTTACCTTACCCATTAAGAATCTACAAACCGGTTTAAATATTTTACGATGGTGTTTATTCTATTCCATTTAGTTGCATTCAATTAGTTTGCTGTATGATAACGAAATGGCGGCTAACAGTGGATTTCACAGTCACACACCAAATTCCGTCCTTTCCGATGTCAAGGTTCCTCAGTTTTAACCATACTGTTTTTGTCATCTAATACTCTTATTACTCCACAAATCTTTTTGAAACTAAAATTTGCTTCTTTATAAATTGAAGATCTGTACATAGGAATAAAGTGACACTGATTTGAGAATTATTGTTTATATCGAACTCGTAGAATTAACATTGTGCAAGGTGTTTACAATCAGGCTCATAAACAGTGTCCGAAATAGGTATTTCTCTTGAGTGATCCAGTAGTGGAAAACCCTGCAGAATAGAACTCGCTTCAAATGGATGGACTGAAAGACTAATTAGCAAGCAATAGGTCTTATTATCATTAGTATTGTGTTAGTTATTTTTGAATAGCATTTACTGTACAATATTTTTATTCACCATCGTATCCTCAGTTCATCTATAATTACTGAATGTCTATGCCTACATTGATTTTCTTTTATTCTCTCCTTAACAATTTGTTCTTCCCTTTTTCGCTCTCTTTTTCTTTTCTACTTTGTCATGGAACGTATCTCTTTTCTCCAAGACTATATCTCTCAGAAGGTGACATTCTTAATTCGCTTGCATGTATTTCCATCCCTATCCTGTATTTTGTTATTCTTTAATTCTACACTCTGCCGGAAAGATCTCCGTGAGACGACACATGCAATTTCCTTACATTGTTCTTCAATACATGATGTCCAAGAACAGTGTTTCTTCACTGTTTATCCTATTAGTCTGAGAAATATTGACTGTCTCTTCTTGGTTTTTCTTCGCTGATTTTTCCTTTTGTCCCAACAGAGTCAGTTATGCTAGTCATTGTATTCGTCACAGGAAGGAAGTGTTTTCTTTCTCTCGCCGCATTTTGCTATGATTTCGAAACAAATGGTTTGTGCATTGCGCTTTAATTTCGAATTCTGAAGGTGAATGTTTTACGGCTTTCTTTGTATTTGAAAGTCCGACACCTTGAAGTGTCCTCAAACTAGATACGCGAAAAGGAAAACAATTCTTCCAATATAGAGTATATTAACTCCTCGCAACACACGCGTGCGCTCACACACACACACAGGTTCATATTTTCAATACAGACACACACACACACACACACACACACACACACACACACACACACACACACACACACACACACAAGCCTGCACGCACACACACACACACATATATATATTCATGGATGTTTGTTTAAAAAATTTAGATATATTATATCTACTTATTTTAGTTTAATTCTTTCAAGTCATCGAATTAATATCTTGGTGACAGTATAAAATTGCTGAAGAAGAATTCAAAGATTTTCGTTCAAATAATTTTTATTTTCACAAGTTTATTTCTGTTTCATCTGGGACCATCTTCAGGGGTTGCATATCTATGGATGTGTTATCCGTTAACACCGAAAATGCAAAATATTATTTCACCGATATGCAAGGGAGGTAACTTTAGTTATTTTTTAAATTATTTTTTAATGGTAGCATTCAAATTTAGTATTTTCTTATATAATACTTTGCTGCTACAAACATTTAAGAACTTTGTTGTGATACCCGTAGTGGACATTATTTGTCTTTGGCAGCAATTCTGTCATATAAAGTGCTTCCAAAATCTTAAGTTTTTTTTTCCTTATTTTAATTTGATAAAGAACTGATGTATTTTTAACTACTATATGTCTAAACTGTAAATGCGGACATTAAATGTTCGGAGATTGAACTATGATCGTTCAAGTGAAAAGTAACCCTTCTCGTCATTGTTGTAAAACCAACATAGATATTAACAATTTTATCAGAGATGCAATCTCCCAAAGGACATTTAAATTGATATACGACGTAGGTCTTTTGTAAGACATTATTTGATGAAGAAGAGTTGTTATGGATGTTTAGTTTTTTTGTTTTTTTTGACTAGGATCAGTGGGTGATATGTTAGCGTTTATGAGTTTTTTTAGAATTGTCCCTCCTGTTATAGTTAGAATACATTTGATTACGATATAGCAATTTGATATGTTTAAAGTTATTTGAGGGCGTATAATGTTCATTTTTATTTAGGTTAATAACATATTTATGCTAATGAAATAATTAATCCAAATATGCTTGAAAGAAAATATTTTGCCAGTACACACACATACACACGCGTATATATATATATATATATATATATATATATATATATATATATATATATATTATGAATTTAACAAACAGAAAAACTGTTTTATTGAATTCCTTAAGAGTTTCACCACCAAATCAATAAGCAGCTGTGAAATTTGTCACATTTATAAAATTTTATGTATCTATCTATCTCTCTATGTGTGTGTATACCCACACACATACACATGCACTTACACGCACACACGTGTATATATATATATATATATATATATATATATATATATATACGCACACACACACAAATACGCATATATAGACACAGACATATTTATATACAAGATGCAATGAATAAATTGTCGTCTAAGTGACATAAAAATGAAAATAATACTGAGATGATATTTTAACAGATATATTTACGAAAATTACAAAAAATTCTTGAAAAACCAAAGTGTAAATTGATTCAATAAAACCATCATTGTCTTCAACCACGGCCTCCAGAAAACTTCGGAATCTCCTGCTACTCTCTTTGTTTAATTTGGTGAATGCTACCATAATCCTTGCCTTAAGTTCATCTTTGGTGTTACATGTAGTTTTGTTGGTCTCTCACTCAAGTGCGCCCACATATAATAATCAAGGTGGCTGCAGTCTGGGGAGTTAGCTGGCAAGATGTAAGGGGTGATTTGGTGGCAGAAATTGTCAGACAACCATTACTGTTTGTGTGGCCTGGTGCGGTCGTGTTGCCAGATATATGGTCTTCCAGCAGCCAACCTCTTGTCTCAGAACAACACTAAACCCTCAAGACACTTGATATAGGCCTCCGTGTTGAGTCTGATGCCCTCACCAACAAATTCGAGAGGTCTCTTCTCATCAAAACGATCAGAGTGAGTTTTTCGAGTTACCTTACCTTTGTAATCACCATTAAACTTATCCAACCTTTTCCGAATCCTCTGCACGCTACTCAAATAAACGCCCAAACACTATGAAATTTTCTTATTGGAGTATTTGTTGCGAATGCAAAGCAGTACAGCATGCCGTTTCAAAATTTCTGGCTGAGTGAATTGCGTCATTGTGCTCTTCTTCTCAAAGATGGTGACCAACTGACCCTACTATGCTGCGCAGCCGACAAAATCAAAATCAAAGTGTATCCGCGAAAATAAAAATATAAAATGGCGATAATTTACCCATTGCACACTCTCTCCCACCTACCTCTCTCTCTCTCTCTCTCTCTCTCTCTCTCTCTATATATATATATATATATATATATACATATATATATATATATATATATATATATATATATATATATATATATATATATATATATATATATATATATAAAATTGCACACACACACACATATATATATTACTTTGGTTTCACGAACGAAAGATCGCTTTTCCGGGTCTTTAACGTGATGTCAAGTAGTTACTGAGATTTATATGCATGTTTTTTTAACACACCTACTGCAGATATATATATATATATATATATATATATATATATATATATATATATATATATATATATATATATATATATATATATATATATATATATAAGTGCTGTAATAGGTATCCAAGTTAAAATTCCATAGCCTTGGTTGGCAACCCGAGGATTTCTCTGTAAGTTATTTTAAAAAATGTGGATGTTACTTCATAACCCTTAAATCACGACAATTAAATCCCATGTTAGTGTTAGTTTGGCTGTTCAGTTCCAGGTGCTGAACTGATCGATCCCTCTACATCGAAAACGATCGGAGAGTTAATCACAGACGTGTGTGTATGTTTTTGGGTATCATTTTTTCAGAGTGCACAGATACTATGCTTTGATATAAAACTGAACATGCATATTCTTTTACACTAAGCAGAACTGTCAATCTATACTTATTAATTTAGTTTTCACATTCACTTTGCCCGTAATGCAATAATTCCTTCTCCTCTTCCTCCTCGACATTAGCGCTATTAACACCCCACCACTGTGGGATATGGAGCTCAGCCTCACCACACTAGTATTTTCCAATGGTTTCTGCTGTAAGTAATATTTTTTTATGGGATGTAGCACCGCTGCACGCCGAACCGATTTTGGATGATGAGTTATCTTTTTACTAGACTGGTTGCCAAACTAGGCAGTCAAAGCAGTGCTGCTATTTCACCTATAGCCTAGATAAGGGATCGATTCATACTGTTTCCGGAAATATTTGTGCGAAATTGAAAGCAACTAGCACGGCCGCAATTTGAAGCCGGCACGCCGATAGTTATATAAGCGTCAATAACGTCTACGATAGGGGGACATTCCAATGCTTCATTAATAATTTTGAGGAAATAAATTCAAATACTTAACCCTAAAGCTGTTTAATTTTCAAATAATTTTACGTAAAATAATTAAAGGAATTTAATTTCTGATCTCGTGAAAGAACGGTGATTCCGCTGTAGAGTGTTGTAAAATCCACCATTTATGAGTAATCTGTTAAAAGTCATATGAAAAATAATCACTCTCATGAACTACGATTTTATCAACAGTATACGAAATTGGTTTTAGTATCTTTGCTCGATGCATAAATATTCAGAGTTATAGATTAAGCGTTCAGATTCCATAATTAACTCAGCTAATTGATCTCTTTCAAATCGACTGATACAAGATAACGTTTCCACAATCAGGCTGCAATTATCAACCGAATGATGGGGTCCGACGGACAATTATATATGTTTGACTTGTCCGGTTGAGCTGTCTTCTGAGATGATCTCGCGACACGTGAGAAAAGGCCACGTGACTGAAAGATATTTTGCGTCCGAAGGTTCATATTATGTCAGTAAAATACACCATACCACTTTATATTTTTTTAAAAATTTTTTCACTCCAACCAAGGCGAGAATTCCACTAGTACGCAGGGAATTACAGGAGTGAACGTCAGAGAAAAGACTGGGTATAGAGGGTGATTTAGCAAGGATAAAAGAACAGGATTCAAAAAGATAGAAGATGGCGATTGACGTTGCATTTAAATTTTTGAAGATTCTAGTTTCAGGGAAGCAAGGAAACAGAAAGGAGTTCCACAGGCGGGAAGTGCGAGAAAAGAAACTATTGGAGTAGAAGTAGCGGTTAAATTTAATTAATTCAACACTAAAAGGGTGAGACTTAAATGCTAATCTAGTAGCACGTAGTCAGGTCACCAATGGAAAAAATGATCATCAAAGCAGTAGCTATCACAATATTTGTAGAAAAGGCAGAAGGAAGCCAGGCCATGCCGGTGAGAAAGTGACTGTTGTGGATTCCGAGGAGGGAATCCTGCACAAATAAATAAACAACGCCAGTAATTGAAATAGGAAAATAAGTGAATTGTATTTATCTATTGTAGATGTCAGGAGTTTGAATTGATTGAATAGAGGAGAGACTGCTGTTGTTCAGCACACTTTTGCAGAACTGCCAGTAATCTCTAGAACTGAACTTGCGCGATGCTACATGTTGTTTTATTCTATCAGCAAACAGTAACTTCGGTTCTTTGAGGGCACATTTGGACTCGTTACTCACATGCATCTATACATATATATAACTGTCGTTACACACATGAGTATATATATATATATATATATATATATATATATATATTAACCTACCAATCACTCGATGAATGTTATGATCCTTGTTTTTTAAAATTATAGATTATATTTATTCCTTAAATACGTAAGTACTTTCGACTGTACATTCAGTCATCTTCAGGCATGGAAATTATTTTGCTACTCAGGTAGCATACGAGACGAAAAATATAATGCGAATCAAATAGCTATATTAGTAAGAAACGCACTCACTTGAATTTTCAAAAACTTCAACCTTAGCGTTTCGATTGTACGCTCCACAATTTTGTATCCGTTATCAGTAACACATTAAAAAAAACATATTTCGATTTGCATTATATTTTTTTGTGCAAGACCGTTTCAAATTTGTTAAAAATTATGAACTTGAATCAGATGAATTCTGAAAGAAAGTTATTTGGTCAAATGAAACGAAAATCGAGCTTTTCGGGAGAAACATGTTCACCTAAGTATGGAGGAAAAAAAAGGAACTGAATACAACCCAGTAAACACCATCCAAACAGTCAGATATAGCAGCAGCGGCTACTGTTTTGAAACTACCCTTTTCTCGATAGTGCTCGATCGCATAACGAGGACGTAATATAGTCATCCACATACAAGACTGTTTCGATGTATCACAGTTCATCGTTGTGGTTAGGCAAGGTGCAATGTATAACTCGTCGTCTAAATGACGCAAAAATGAAAATAACACTGACATTTCATTTTAAAAGATATATCTACCAGAATTACACAACGATATCTAAACGTTCTAAAGAGTACATTTGTCCAATGAAATCACCATTGACTTCAACCACCAACTCAACCACCAACTCAAACAAGGAGACTGCCCAGAAGAGTTGCAGGAGATTCCGCAGTCGTTTGGGGGTAAACGACTGCGGAATCTCCTGCAACTCTTCTGGGCAGTCTCCTTGTTTGAGTTGGTGAATGCTTCTAAAATCCTTGGCTTCAGGTCATCTTTGGTGTTACGTGTGGTTTTGTTGGTTTCTCGCTCAACTGCGCCCCACACATACTAATCAAGGGGTCTGCAGACTGGGGAGTTAGGTATCCAGATGTAAAGGATGATGGGAGAGCAAAAATTGTCTGACAGCCATACCTGGGTTCTGCTGCTTGTGGTATAGTGAAGAGTTCTGTTGCCAGACATAGGGTCTTCCTGCAGCTACCCTCTTAACACAGAGGAGCACTATCTAGACACGTGATGAAGGCCTCAGTATTGAGTCTGGGGCCCTCACCAACAAATTAGGGAGTTATTTTCTTATCAGGTCGATCAGAGTGAAATTTCCGAGTTGCCGTACATTGGTCATCACCAATAAACACATCCAACTCAGATTGACACCGAAACACTCTGAAATGTTTGTATTGGAGTTTTCCGGCAGTGTGATTTGCGTCACGGGGCACCTTTTCTTTTCAATGAAGATGCCCAACTAGCCCTACTATACTAAAATCATCATTATTATAGAAATCAATAAAAATAGCCTCATTAACTTTTCACCGCAACAACGCGCGAAATTAAAAGTTTTTAAATGGCGACAATTTACCCATCGCATGCTGTGTGTATGTTGCTCTGATTATGGCTTAGTCCTATGTATGGCTTCTGAGCAGAAGAGTGTAGGTTTCGAGAAATGTGGAACCCCCTCTTAATCTCTGCCGTTCCCAGGTCCACCTTTACCCGTGGTGATAGCACCATCTATGGAAAAATAGTGAACCCACCCTAACATCATGAATTATTGGAATACAATTCTACATAAAAATACCAACAATATATATATATTTATAATAAAATCCCGAACAAAACTTATTTATAGAAAAAATTTAATTGGGACCATAACATTTTGTTCAAAATATTAAGATTTCAGCATTAATTAACCTATAGCTGTTGGTATGTCACTAAACAAAATCAACCAACCATGTATGACTAAGTTTATATATATATATATATATATATATATATATATATATATATATATATATATATATATGTATATATATATATGTCATTCACGACAGTACTGTTTCGCTGTATCACAGCTCCCCAGTGCGACTAGACTTCCGAATGCCTCAAGCCAGGATTGAAACACAACTAATTTGGTGTCAGCCAGAGCTATCTTCACTCGGTAGAGTTACACAACTAAATCTAGCGTATTGTTTTTACAAAAGTAAACAAATGCCAATCAGCCAAAGTGCTCCATTCATTTTACTGAAGAGCTTTGCATTAGTGCAGGTGGCTGTTGTTTATAGAATTAGCTTATCACTCAACAGTGCTCAATTGAAATGTATTTTCGAGAGCTAAATTATGTCATTCACAGACAGTACTGTTTCACTGTATCACAACTCCTCAGTTCGACTAGACTTCCGAATGCCTCAAGCCAGGATTGAAACACAACTAATTTTGTGTCAGTCAGAGATATCTTCACTCGGTTGAGTTACACAACTAAATCTAGCATGTTGTTTTTACAAAAGTAAACAAATGCCAACCTGATGTATGAATATTCATAATCATGTATAGAACACTGATAGTGTCAAGACTGTCTCAATTCTTACTAATGATAATGATGAGATTTCTTATTTGACAATTAAAAAGGTCAGTGACAACAAAGTTAATGATGCTATTTTTATTGATCTCTATAATAATGATGATGTTTGTTAAGCGTCTGGCATAGGATGGGTGGTGGTGGTTGGTGTTTAGGATGAGTTAACACACTTAAAGTTCAGTAAGTGTGGAGAAAGTAAGTCGAAAATGGAATAAAATGAATTAAAAATGAGATTTCAAAACACATAGGGAAGACGAATTTCTTTAATTATTCAATAATGAGTTTAGGGAATAACGAGAGGAAGAAATGAAGAAAATAAGACAAAAGGACAAAACGAAAACAAAGTTTGAGAGAGAAGACAAGAAAGAAGAAGTGTAAAGCGAGAAAGAATAGTATAAAAACAGAATTACATTTTAGAATCATTGCACAAAATTGAATCGTAAAGAATACGCAACAAAGGCAATAAAAATAGGGAAAGAACAATGGAAAAAATTGTAAAAAAAAAGACAGTTCTTGTTCAGAAAACTAAGTTGACTTTAACATTTTCCAATAAGAGTCTAGCAATTGTCCAATACATTGTGTTTCGGATAAAGAAAATTAAGTATATTTCTCATTGCCTAAGTTTTATTGCTGTCTGTTCATTGTCAACTTAGTACGCGTGACACGTTACGTAGGCATTGTCGCTAGAGATTTCTGTTCCTCATAAAATTATGCATCATTGGACATAGATCACTGACAGGGGTAAATTATCAAAATTGAGAAAGAAAAAGAATATTTTTACATAAAACTAGTGTCTTCCTATTATGCAAGTCTGTTGCGTGGAATGATGGATGACCTACCAATTTTTGTCCGGCGAGAGCGAAATTTACATCAATGAGATTGAATTTTATAAGTTATATCGAAAACACAAATAATTTCCCAAAGAAATTTGTTTTGTTGCAACCATGTAAATTCAGAACATTATATTCGGTTGGCCCGAATATCCTGATTCACTTAGGAAGCTGGAAAAAAAAACAACAAAATTGTATGGAGCGACACTAACATTTATACTTCAAAATAAAGTCCATCATTCTCGACGATCTTCTGCCAGCGATCAGCCAGCATCCGAAGCTGTCGCAGATACCAGTTCGCTGGCTTTGAATAAAAAAAAATATAAACAAGCTTCCTTCACTTCATCAAAAGTGTTGCATCGCTGATCGCGGAGGAAGTGTACCATTGAGCGGAATTTGCCATAGTCACTCGGAGCAAAATCGGCCCTGAATAGTGGATGTGGAAGAGTCTTAACACCGTTCATCTGTTTGAACACCTCCTTAGTCAACCTGGTAATGTATGGCCTCACATTTTCTTGCTGAAACAAAACCCGACCTCGAGTGACCTAAGCAGGATATTTTCCTTTTTTTTTTTGTCATACACGCTTCTACTGTCAACACTGTTTAGCGTTGATGGCTCGACCGATTGGAAAAAGTTCGAAATTCAGTACTCCTTGGAAATTCCATCAAACAGAGATCAAGATGTGTTCTTTTCTTTCCGCTTCCTAAGTGAGTCAGGACTTTCTGGCCAACCTATTAGTAACACTACATTCTGCAAGATGCGGTTTTTGCTATTGTGGTGAGACAGCAATCATTGAACTGGATCCTTGAAAAAACTTTCTGAACACAGACATACAATAGCAAGTAAGTCCTCACCAAATATCATTTTTTTTAATCTTCGCCGAACAAAAATAAATATTAAAACGATTTTATCCCAGTAGCAGGAAAGACAAATCTAATATCATCAACGTACGATGAACCAAAACAAGTTGCCAGTACATTTTATTTTATCGTGCTTTTCGTCTGGAGGATCAATATCATTAACAACTGAAGCCTACGATCATATCGAGTTAAAACACCGGTTCTCATACCATTACCGATACGTTTTCGCTTTTGAACCGAACACAACATTCCACCATATTTTAACCAGAATTTCTTATCTTGCATTTTTGTATCGCATTGTCACAGGTTATGAAAAACAGTGTCAGCATCTAAACTAGGACTCTATTTCTTGCATTGTATCTACTCGAATATGAAAAATGTTGCCCATTACGTGTTAGTGGAACATGGTCCTTACTTAACGTCGAACTTGGTCTATATCTAGATGGGAACCGCTTGGGAATACCACGAGCTGTAGAAATGGATGTGATGGTGATATAATGGACAACGGCTCGGAATTATAAATCGGGGAGCTGAGTTCCAATTCCAGTCAGGTTCTTTATATCCACTTACGCGCAAATATCATATATACATATTTGTATATATAAAAATGTGTATATGGGCTTGTATATGGATATGTCGATATATGTACGTACATCTGTATATATATATATATATATATATATATATATATATATATATATATATATATATATGTATGCAAAGATTTGTCTTTCCTGCTACTGGGATAAAATCGTTTTAATATTTATTTTTGTTCGGCGAAGATTTAAAAAAATGATATTTGGTGAGGACTTACTTGCTATTGTATGTCTGTGTTCAGAAAGTTTTTTCAAGGATCCAGTTCAATGATTGCTTTCTCACCACAATAGCAAAAACCGCATCTTGCAGAATGTATATATATATATATATATATATATATATATATATATATATATATATATATATATATATATACATATATATATATATATGGGGATACGTGTATAAATATGGGTATATGTATGTGTATTTGTAAATTTAGGTAGATATATATGTGCATATATATAAATATCGATTCATGTATATGGGGTTGCACATATATTTGTATATGTATATATATATATATATTTATATATATATATATATATATATATTTACGGAATTATATATGTTGTCAATATGAATATATGTATAAAATATAGTTGTGTGCATGTTTACGTACATATGCGTGTATGTTTGTATAAATAGAGATTTAATGTAAAGACAGAACTTTCTTTATTACCTTCTAATTTTTGTATTACCTTCTAATCTTACTTCATCTTGAAATAATTTCTAATTAGACTTGAAAAATTAGACATTTTACTCATCTGGAGATAATTTTAATTTAAATTGATCACTTTGATCAATTTAAATTAAAAATATTACTCCTTAAACATTATTCACGATATTAAAAATATTAAAATTAAATATATATTTTTAAAATTTAAACACTTAATTCACTATCTAACGTTAACTGTAAAATTTAAGAAAAAAATTAAATATGTCTAAAGATGGATGCGTGTGGAAATATTGATATGTATATGTAAATATTTGTGTATGTATGTGCGTGTATACCGATGTGTATCGATACATGGGTATGTGGTTATATATGTAACTGTACATGTATATGAATATATGTGCATGTGTATTTACGTAAATATGTATGTGGTGTGTGTATGTAACAGTAAATTCTTTTATTATTACCTTCAAGTCTTACTCCATCTTAATTTGAAACTTAAACTTTAATTAAGAAATATTACTCATCTAAAAATAGCTTCAGATTAAACTGATGAATTAGACTCTAACTAATAACGATTTTACCTTAACCGTCATTCACAATATTAAAATATTACTATTAGAAAATTTTTATTTTATATTTGCTTATTAATATAATATTCAGATTATATTAAATCCCTAATTTATTTGCGGAGAAGTTAAATATTTAAATTTCTATCAAGCATTAAATCTAGTTTATTTGTGGAATATTTAAGCATTTAAATTACTATCAAACGTTAAAATCTGTGTTATTCTAAATTACCCATACATCAAGCTATACAACCCTTATGCTTTCTTCAAAACCCTACGTCCACCTCTTATTTCTTATCTCTTTACTTCCCCCACTTTTTCCTTTTTTCTTTTTTTTCTTTCCTCCTTTTTTCCTATATCATTTCCGGTGAGTGGACCGATTAAATAGGTCAATGTTTGATCGTTACCCACCTCCTCCTCAATATTAAGTATTGAAATAAAAATAAAATCTAAAACTCTCCCTTCCCTTTCTAAATTCGACAATGTCTATCACACTTTCCCTCGCCACACTCTATGTCACCTTATATAAGCTTCACAAGTGTAAATTTTAAATTCATTTTTTTCCACCTTGAAAGTGAAGTCTGAAGATCCAGAGAAAAATAAAAACACTGGTGAAATAAATTATAACTAATGAACCTTAAAGTGGTCTGTTTTTTCCTTATATATATATATATATATATATATATATATATATATATATATATATATATATATATTAACAAAGTTGATAGCATCAAAAAGAAAAAATAATTTTGATTAAACTGGCATCATCATCAAAAATGTTTCGAGGTCATGAATTACCATGTACTCTCATCTTCGCCGACATTGTATACTGATTCGAGAATATTTTGACAGCCTTCTCTATCCTCTGCGAATTTGCGGATTTGTTGCAGATCTTCCTTGATTGTAAACTTCTCCAAAGAAAAAGTGGGATCTTTCTGCTTTGTTCTTTGAATGTCTCTGTTCGGCGTTGTGACTATGGTGGTTCTTGAATGATCTCTGAAGTCAGTATTTTCAAAGTAAAACTCCATGGCTTTGTTAGCTGGGCATTCTGGATCCATTTGCAAAATATGTCCAAGAAGTTTCCATCTTACTTTCAAAATGAACAAAGACAAACGAGATTATTGATATCTGCTCTACAAGTTCTTGTTTTAGATATTATGAGGGTACTTTTCCCTCTCAGAATTCGCAGTTGTCGCCTGTCTAGCACCTGCTCTTCTTTCTTTGTAAGGCCCCAAGTTCAACAGTTGTAGATTCAAACTTGTTTCACCAAGGTGTTATATGGGTAGAAAAATATTTCTAAATTTTAAAACTCGCAGGGTCACCCATTTGTTCGCAAGTGTAGCTATAACAACAGAAACGTAAAACGTTATTGAAGTCCTAACGGATGAAACTCGTCACAAAAACATGTCGGAGTTATTTTAAAATGAATTTAAAACAAAAAAATACTTTAAACTGGATTAGAATTAAAAATATTAAAATCACTAATTTTTTTCAGTCCTTTTAGAATCTGAATTTTAACTGCTTGCTATAATAACTCCATTGAAAGCAAGTGTGACCTGAGTGAGAGGGATTTCAGACACATGTGCGGACTGACAGAATGTGCCGTTTATTTATTTAGATATAAGAAGATTCGAATTTTTAACTATTCCCTCCTCTTCCTGACACTAATCCTACTGCTGAATGTTCAAGCACCAATCCCGAGATTATCCTGATTCCAAAAAGGTATATGTCTCTGTGGAGGAAGTGTAGACCGAGTTAAATGGATTTCAAACACACGAACAGACTGACAGAATTTGCCGTTTATTTATTTAGATATTGCTGCTGGTGAAAAGGTTAAATAAAAATTGTCTAACGTCAGTGCTTTCGACGCTTTTATTTTTTATATACCCGTTAAATCTTTTTCCATATATCATGTTTTAAACATCATTTCCTTTTTGTTTTGTTTTTTAATTTATTTTTTTCGTTACGCTTCATCGTGTCAGTGCTTGTTGTCACGTTTATTTTTTAAATTAATTTGATGGGAATAATTTAGCATAAATTTAAGAACGTTTGATTGTTACTAGTGTTGTTTATTTTATACATAATGTGTAGTAGTTTCTTTTTTAGTTGATGTGGTATATTTATGTATATATTATTGATAAGGATTTGATGGATTTCTTAATTTTGCTGTTGTTTGAGTTGATATATGCATTTTAATTGGATAATCAGATAAATGGCAAGTTAATAGGCGCGATAATGTAGTGTGTATGTCTATCTGTTACAAATTTTAAATAAAAAGTCTGCAAATGTATCCTCCATATATATATATATATATATATATATATATATATATATATACTTTCGATATATATATATATACTTTCGATATATATATATATATATATATATATATATATATATATATATAAAGAAATATAGTCTTAAAGTGTGCTATATTTATGGGATAAAGTGCTCAATATCAGAGATAGAGCGTGTGTAAATATAAAAGTGGACATGGAAGTCAGCACTTAGAGGCGACAGTCTGTTTCATGCTAGTGCAATTGTCAGGCGATATATATATATATTCTTTCAAAATTAAAAAAAAAATTAGATCATATGAATTCACTACCTTGGTTTCAACCTTACTGTATCTCAGGCGATTTTTTCAGATCACTTCGCAATCCTTTATTTTTTAAAATAACTAATGAAAACTAAATTATTATTAAAAAAAACAAAAAAACACGAGGTTGGGTGTGATAGAAAGGGAGGAAGAGGAGGAGGAGTAGAAGAAGAAGAAGAAGAAGAAGAAGAAGAAGAAGAAGAAGAAGAAGAAGAAGAAGAAGAAGAAGAAGAAGAAGAAAGAAAGAAAGGTTATTATAAATCTATCGGCGAGGGTGGGGTAATTAAAATGTACATACTTTTTTTTATCCAGCCACATATGAGCTTAAGAGGATTTTTTTGGTATGTATGCAAGGGCTCATGATTTGGATTTCTTGTTCAGAAGGTTCTTTGCATCCAGAAATATCATTATTGCACTTTTTCTGTTGGAAGAGTTTGGAAACTAGGCTTTGGAAAAAATTATAAAAAAAAACAACTTTATTTCTAATCATTTACAAAATAACGTTTTAAATAGTATTTATATTTTTAAAACATTCAAAATTCATTAAAAAAAAAAAAAAAAAGAATATGGCATAGGCGATAGGAATATTTAGTAGGCAATGCTCATGTCGGTCGCTCATCGCATTATTAGAGAGTTTTAAAAAGAGCAGCAGAGCGTAGAAAAAGAATGTGAAAGCATTCTCCGAGGAGAGTCTTGTCCATAAACAAAAGAAATGTGTTATATCGTGAGGAAAGTCTTAAAATATTGTTAACAATCGTGAAAACTGACCAGATCTTATGGACGATCTTAGGTCACTTGCTCACAATCTTTCATTATAAATTATTCATATATTCTGGTTTTATATTTTAAAATGAATTTTAATGAATTTCCATTTATTTATTTTTTTCAATTTCTTCCAAGTACTATTTTTCGCCTATCTTTCAACCGTGCGTCAGTGGCTTAGGGTGAAAATCTCGGACTGATGCCAAATCGGGCTTCAATCCTGGCTTGATGCAATCGGATGTCTAGTCACACTGATGGGCAGTGAAACAGCGAAACAGTCTGTCTGTGGATGACAATATATACGCACCCGAAAAACTTAACTTCGGTTGTGCACTCATGGAGCAAAAGTGCGTTATTTAAAAAAAAAAATAAGGTCTTTCCTGAATCGAGCAATGTCAGTCATTGGCGTGTTTATTCACGAAATAAATATGTAAAAATTCGCCTTTCTTTTCAACCGTGCGCCAATGGCATCTCCGACTGATGCCAAATCAGTCGGGTTTCGATCCTGGCTTGAAGCAATCAGATGTCTATCCACACTGTCTATGGATGACAATATATATATTTATATATATATATATATATATATATGTGTGTGTGTGTGTGTGTGTGTGTGTGTGTGTCTGTCTGTCTGTCTGTCTGTGTGCGCGCGTGTGTGTGTTTAGACAGATCATATATCTGTGTATGTAGAACGGACACAGAATGTGTGTTAAGCCATTTGGTGAGTTTCTCCCAGTGTAGAATATGCCGTTTGATGTTACATCACATCAAAGGATGGCAACCCACTATCAATAAAATGTAATTCGATCTCGGCGCGCACGTGTTAAAATGCCTTTGGAATCTAAAGAAATTTTTGCTAAGTGACGCTAAAATCATTCCACAGGCAAAGCACCTGAGCCAACGTCCATTTCACACTTCAGATTGTTGATAACATAAAATCTACCTGATGAAGAACAATTCATTGAAAATATTTTGAAAATTTTCCAGACTGTCCTCATAAAACGTCCCCAAAATATTCAAAATCCAAAACCAAACAAAAAAAAAGCAGGAAAAGGAAATGAAATTTAAACGACCAGGCACAATGAATTGATTACTAACATGTAACTAATAAAATTGAAATAAATTCAGTATAAATGTCAGTATAAAAATTAAGGCAAACACTTCAAATTGTTTAAAAATCGATAGATTCGATGTAGTCCCTCCACTTCAAGTCATTGGAAAACATGTGACCAAGATGAGATGTGTTGCTATCCATGAGTCTAGCATCAGCCATGCTGATGGCAGACAGAAAAGATTCAATTGTGATTAAATGAAAACAGTTCTTTTTTTTTTTGGCGGCGTTAAAATTTACAAGACATTTCTTGTCCCAGACAACCACTGACAGGGTTTGTTTTTATGAGCAGCTGCCTGGTTTAATTTTTCAAATCTGTCGGATTTGCTATTGAGACAGGAGTAAATGGTCGTGTCGTCTACATAAATAGCTACTTTAGAACTGATAACAAAGGCGAGAACATTGATGAAGATGGGAAATAGCTTAGTATCCAGGAAGGAGACTTCGGGGACACCCGCCTTTGCGAAAAAGGATCTGGAACTGAGCCCATTCCAAATGACTTTGATTTCACAATTTTCAAAGGAACGTTTGGATTAAATCAAATATTTGTCCTATGACACCGTAGCGTTGGAGCTTGCAAAGAAGGCCAGTATTCCAAACCCTGCCGAACGCCTTCTAGCGCCACAGCTCGAGGTTCGCCATTCTTTTCCAGAGCTTGATATAGACATTCCGCGATGGCCGTTAACACATCTGCGATAGATTTGGCGAAACGGAAGCCATATTGTTTGTCTGAGAGGAGGTCGTAACAAGTAAGATGCTAAAACACTTCAGCATTGATTAGATAAGTGGTAGTTCGATAATTTGTATTATTTCGAAGTATCATCTTGGTTGAGATAAATGTTATTATAGGCATAATACGTTTCGACCACGTGCCCTCTGGTCCTCATCAGAAGTCCATTGTTGTAAAACTGACTCAATATTCCTTCGACGATACAGTTAACACATATCATACTTACTATGGTGGTGATTATGACATTAGTTGTGTGACCAACTATTATATTACTGTGCCAGACTAAGGAAATCTTATGAAATATTTGCTATTTTGGTCTTAGTTGCAGTGCATACTAGTAATAGCAGTTACTGTTCGAAGCATCCTAAATAATATGACAGCGAAAACGGATTTTCATTGCAAAATGCGAATTATCAAAATATATCTGTCTATATCTTTGAGGTGATGCATTATGAATATTTACATCTCTCGTCAAAGTATCCTCCTTTAGCCTTGATTACTGCAGCTCAAAATGCTGGCATTCCTTGCAAAAGTTTCTCAAAGTATAAATTTGATAATTGATTCCATTGTCTTTTTAATGTCTCTATGAGGTCTTTTACATTTTTTTTTATTCTGTCAATTTTCCCATGCTAATCCTGGGTGTAGCATAAAACTTTTGAACAGTAGCATATATATATATATATATATATATATATATATATATATATATATATATATATATATGTATATATATATATATGTGCTCCTGAAAAATTTATTTCGGTTGAGCTCTCTGGGGAGGATGGGTGGGTTTGTAAACAGTGACTATTACAGCTAATGGTGCAAGACTCTTCGGTAAATCGAATTGAGTTCTCTCTGTGTCACTGTGTGTTTATCTAAAAATAAATACGCTTAAATTCACCTTCTTCTCTGCCGTGAGCCAACGGCTTCAGGGTAGAATTTCCGACTGACGCGAGTTCAGCCGGTTTTCGATTCTAGCCAAAGGCAGCCGGACGTCTAGCCACACTGATGAGCTGTGATACAGCGAAACAGTCTGTCTGTGGATGACAATATATATATATATATATATATATATATATATATATATATATATAATTTTTAGTGTTGGAAAATTACCAAAGTATTTGTGAATTAAATTTTGACAAAAATAATATTAAGGTAAGTTATAGCTGTGCAAAAACATGGATAATAATATATACCAACATAATAATATAATAAGCAAGCTCCCAATAAAACACTAAAAATAATCCAACAAAAGTCAATGCAACTGCCGTAAAAATGTAATCTGCCCATGATGAAGGTATAATCTACAGAGCTAGCATCAATTCAAATGATGATGTTACCTATTGTTTTGGATCCACCGAGAACTGATGGAAATCGCGTTTTTACCACCATAAAATGGCACTGAGCAATACCAAATACAAAAATTGCATAAGGCTTTCAAGTTATTTTTGGCGATTAAGAAAGAACCATACGTACCCAACCATTAGCTGGGAGATAATCGCGAAACTTAGCTTATTATATCAAAACACTTAATAACCCGAATACGAGATCCGAATTGATGTCTGCATGTATCCATGAGTACAAGCACATTTCTGGCGGAGTGAATTGCGTCATAGTGCTCTACTGACCCTACTACATATATATATATATATATATATATATATATATATATATATATATATATATATATATATATATATATATACATATATACAAAAAAACACACACACACACACATATATATATATATATATATATTTACCAGACACATACACACAAATATATCTGTCTATATCTCTGAAATGAGGTATTATGATTATTTACATTATTCATCATTGACATATTCACAGCCGTTGTACACTCCTGCCTTCTTCGGTCGAAGCATAGAAATGAATACAATATGGGAAATAGTAATAAGGAGTGCTAGAGAAAAGCAACAAAAATTGCAATATCAGCTCTGGTAAAAATGTTTACTGAAACATTAGGTTTATAAGTCCTAATCATTCATACACAAATGTCCTCAAGGACACATGACCCAGTGGAGAAAGGCGTTGGTTAGATCGAAGAGCTGTGAGTTCAATAGCATGCAACAGCAGTGGTGAACCAAAACTTGGAGAGTTGAGTATATATATATATATATATATATATATATATATATATATATATATATATATATATATATATATATATATATATATATATATATATATATATATATATATGGCTCTCCCGTCGTATTCGACGTATGATGATGCAGCAGCTCAGTTCTCAGAAACGGATTGTCTGACTACTCGCACATATGATATTATTATAGCGGTTAAGCCTTGTACAGAACCAACCACACCTTTTTGGTAAAGCCGAATACAGAGGACTGGGGCAGAGCGTGCCATAAGGTCCCCAAACAGCCCTCCTCATCTTTTGAGTTTTTCTGCTCCTACACCGTTTTTCACACAAGGCTATAAGACCCAGTCTGTCATATTATTTACCTGAGAGAAGAAGAGATGGATTCATACTTATATCAATGGTATTAGCACGTTTGTGAATATAACTAACTCGACTAGAATTCGAACCCGATTCTTAGATTCCTCAATCTAAGGAGCTATCCATTCTTTCTTTCCGATGTATGTATGTGTGTATGTATGTGTTTATGTTATTATGTATATATGTGTGTTTCTTTACTAAGACTTTCGGTATATCTGACATTTAACTGTTAAAAATACATGGATATCTAATTAGACCTGTGCTCACTTAAACTAGAGGTCTATGAGAACCAGTGATAAGGAGTGCCAGAGAAAAGCAATAACAACAACGAAAATTGCAATATGAGCTCTGATAAAAACATGTAATGATAACAGCAAACAATTGCAATATGAGCATTGGTAAAAATTGTTGATGAAGACAGTAGGTTTATAATACCCAGAAATCCATACACAGATGTCCTCAAAGTCACATGGTACAGTGGAAAAGACGTTAGTTAAATCCAGGACCCAAAGTTTGTGAGTTCAATACCTGTTTAAAGCAGTGGAGTACTTGGAGAGGAGTATTAACAGGAGATAACTGAAAGCTGACGTTGGAAGCAGAACAGTCTACCTCGGCGAGCGAAATAAAAGGGTCATTCCAACCACCTGAAGAAGGTGGAAACGTTGTGATAAATATGGCAACAAAGATGACAGTAGTCCGAACTATGTAAATAGTGGCACGTCTAAACTCACAAAAATCTGACTAAATTATTTCATATCATAATAGTCTGGCGTGGTACTTGTCGGTACCACGTTATGAAGCAAGAGAGAATAAATTAATTTATTACACTTTTATAAGATAAATGGGTTTTTGATTATGTTCAGGTGTGGTGAACATGTTTCAAAATCCTCTTTTTATAATTGAGTTTTGAACAACGTTCACTGGAGTTTCTGACAAACAGGTCGACCCACACTCTCTTCTAATAGTCTTTCTTTCTTTGCTTCTGTTTCACCCTCTTTGTTTTCCTCATATATAAATACGTATATGTAGATCAATGTCCATTTATGCACCTCTGCATTTAGCTCACATATATACAGCGTACCACTTACGTTATAAACAATAATAGATATTGATACGTAAACAGTTAAAGCGAGAGTTCTGCCCAACTTTTTGATCTCTTTTAGCTTGATGGGTATAGCTCACACTCGTACGAATCTAAATCCTTATTAAACGGTGTTTTTCATGGTTGACCGATTTCATTTTATGCGTTCTTGGCAAGGGACGCACACGAGTTTGGCTCGGCATTCTCAGGGGTAATAAATCTCTCTGATGTGAAGTGGAAGGAAAGCGACACCAGACGTCACTGTGAAGAACCGAATCCGCTTGGACCCCATTAGTTAAAGATCACACGCCACTCACTAAGTCGGAAAAACCGGCCAGACTTTAGAAAATAAAGTGCTGATTTAGGACTTATGATGAATTTGTTGATTCATGCGTACAACTTTACAGCACATGTGAGAAAGATTAGTGTTAAAAGCCTTAAGCTATAACCAAGTTAAGGCTGAACAAACTAAGATTCTTTGACATGATGCTGGGTGCTGAGACGCTAGAAACGTTCAGTTTAATGCCAAATTTAAGAAAGGTATGCCTCACGCGCTGATAACAAACACGGAAAGGAAACTACAAAATTTCTTATAGAAGGTAGCGAAAGAAAGCGAGAAGAAATGAATCTATAAACTGCAAGAAGACATAGTGCATGGCTATCAGCTAAAGAATGAGCCCAAACTGCAAATTACAAATCGGGGACACTAAAATCAAACAAGTACAAAAATTGAAATATCTATGAAGTCTTCTAACAGAGGACGGAAAGTGCGACATTGAGATCCTAAGACGTATTGGGATGGCGAAAGATGCATTCCAAAAGCTAAGCAGAGTATTAAGAGACAGAAG
This sequence comes from Acanthosepion esculentum, assembly GCA_964036315.1. Classification (NCBI taxonomy): domain Eukaryota; kingdom Metazoa; phylum Mollusca; class Cephalopoda; order Sepiida; family Sepiidae; genus Acanthosepion; species Acanthosepion esculentum. The sequence goes on along the minus strand of OZ038497.1, from coordinate 72,645,920 downwards.
AATTTCGTTAGAAACAAATACAATAGTATTGAAGTGTTACGTGATATTTGTTATCCTGTATGGCAGCGAAAGTTGGACAATCTCCTCAAAGATGAAGAAGAGTCTTGAAGCAACCGAATTTTGGTTCTACAGCTGAGGATACCATGGACCGATTATGTGAGAAACGACGAGGTTTTAGAGAAAATAGAAACAAAATGATAACCCATACATCATACCAGGGAGAGAAAATATTTGGAGCACGTAATGAGGAAGGAAGGCTTGGAAAACCTGATCCTCACGGGACAGATTGAAGGAAAGAGAGACAGAGGAAAACAGCGCATTATATACTTGATGAGCTTGAGTAAATTGATGGTAGAACGGGATTTTGGGAGAAATAACAAGACAAAACAAGCTAGAAGAGACTGGAAGTTGTGGAGAGCTATGATCGCCTACGTCCTGAATAGGTAAAGCACATAAAAGAAGCAGAAAGATGCCTGAAGGATCTTTGTAAAGAAGTAGTTTTGATAGGGTAGGATAAATGTGGCATTATGTTCGTAATATCTGATAATGGTAGGAGACTAAATATTTCGTCGTAAGCTTTATTGCATATTCAGTTTTGGACACTGTTAGCTGTGGAGGGTATGTGTTTTTCTGAATAATTTCTTTGAACATTCGATATGAGAGAATTTCCATTACTTTTCCTTTCGTACGTCGAGCATTTATAGCAATTTACTAAGCGTAGATTACGTGTGACACAAGGCTGAAAATATGGAGCACTCAGTGAGGATCGAACTCACTGTTCAGTTGTAATTCATCTAGCGTTATTAGCGTGCTAACTATTACATCATGTTATCCAATTATCTTGTGTATGTGTGTGTGTGTGTGTGTGTGTGTGTATCCTAAGTTCAGCATGCTTAGCTTTTATTTCAGCAAATCTAAAAAATAGGCGTATTAAATTATTGACCTTGAAATTGTCCCTCATATACAGGAAGAACAGAACCGCCCCTAAAACAATTTCAGTTTTTCATCTATCTCTTCACTCAGTTTGAGGTGTCATCATCTACTGCTGATAAAGCAGAATGGTTTTGTTCGTAAATTCTCTTCTAATTCTCCTCATAGCACATCTGGTGTATCTTTGCCTGACCTTCCCCTGAGACCGTGTTAAGTGATAAGCATATAACTTCTTCCATAATTTCTGCTGTCATCTCTACACTGGATATCCACAAAATACGTGGATCTGATAGCTAGCACTGCTGCAGTAGTCCTTAAGAAATGTGATCCTGAACTGGCTCTTCTCTCTAAACTCGACAATAATGCCTTGCTGCTTCTTGCTTTCTTGCTTGTTTCGAATCCTCTTCTGTAGTTTCAGTCTTTAAGAACTCAGGCGAACCATCTGATACTTATATCTATCGGTCTGTTAGCCTTCTATCTCTTCTATCTCTTTCTGGCAAACTACTGGAGGTTCTAATCAAGTCTAAATTGGTCAAGCGTCTCATATGGCGCCTTCTTTCAGATAGGCAATATAGAGTTTCTCTTCTCTACGTCAACTGCTGATGTATTAACAATTATTGCTGAAAGGTTCTATCAAGTTTTAGGGGAGACTGATGAAGCGCAGGCTGTGGCTTTGGGTATCTGGAAAGACTTTGACAGGATTTAGTATACTTTTCTTCTTCACAAATCGAAAGGATATTGTATTTCTGCGTTATTTTTGCACTGATACAGTCTAACTTATCAAATAGCTAAAGGATTGTCGTCCTGAAAGTTCAACCTTCTAGATCTCTCTGTATTAATGCAGACGTCTCCCAGGGATTCGTTTCATCCTATACATTTATAATTTTTATTTGGGATAAATCTCCCAAAGGACATTTAAATTTATATACGATGTTAGTATTTTTTAGAGGCTAGTTGACGGAGAAGAATTGTTTTTGATGACTAGGTTGGTTGTATTAAATTTAGTATAGTATATAATTAATTTTATTTTTTTAATTGTATTTTCATTGTATTTTGCTTTTTTCCCCTTGATTTATATTTTCTCCCACCGGCCGACTTATCGGACGCTTTTTTCTGCTTGTTTCTTTCTCTCGACCAATCGGATCATCAGTTCTCAAAACATTCAGATTAAAGTGAAGTCGCTGTGAGTCAATCAGATTGCCGGCGGCTGAGAATTTTTTATAGTGTGGCTCGCCTCAATTACTGAATCAGGTTGTTGTACAGGAGGTAAAGGAGTGAGGAAGAAGTGCATATTTTGAGGATATATCGGATAGATAACTGTTGACGGTAGACTTGAAGAAGTTAATTTTATAGTGTCGAGGAAGCATCCCCTTGGGAGTTTGTTACACAAAGTAATAATTCTTGAAGAAACCTTACGAGTAGAAAGCAAAGAGAATGAGGATCAAAGTCATTGGTGGATTTATTTTTACGGCTTATCAACCCTGTGTGAGTTATTTAAACCGAAGTATATTTTGGATTGTAAAGATATTTCATTTTTACGATTGAAAATTACATTTACAATTTCTTTAGAAGAACAGCAATTTATCTAGATACAAGAACTACTATATAAACTATTGGTGATGGGAGAAGATAAATTCATACGTTACTAAATGGTATTTGCATATAAGAGAATCTAAAGAATCCGACCATGTGTATGTGGCAAAAGCTGTGGATGTCTGAACTGGTAAAATAGACAATTTACCTCATTTGCCATGAAAATATTTATAGTATAACGACAGTTAGCAACATTTGGTCTGTGCGAAACGGATTGTAGCGTGGAAAATAATTCAACATCCACAAAGATCGGGCTGATCCAGCCCAGATATGGTAGCAATGAAGAACTTTTTTCCTTTGAGTTAGCATGTAGCTAGTTTACCGTTTTCCACTGTTAAACTATGGAAGATGACAGGAAAAATAAAATATCATTTAATATCATTCACAATTATTGCCAGTAATAGTAACATCTACAGTGGTAACAGCAGTAGTAGTCATTTACATATATATATATATATATATATATATATATATATATATATATATATATATATAATGTGTGTGTATGTGTAGAGGAATATGCCTGGGTATAACGAAGAAATAAGCGCTATTCAAAACGGCCCTACAAATTTAAATGATATTTTTTTTATTATTGTGTATTATTTTTCTTTCAAATTGAAATAAATAAATTACAAAGATAATTTGTGAAACAACTTCACACAAAAAATGTGTATCTTCTTTAAAATAAAACCGAATCAATTGTGTTAGTATAGAAGAAACAGAATACGTCTACATGTGAGAATGTGTGTGACAATGATTTACGTTGTTTTATGTATACGTATGAATTCTAGTAGTCGGCAGCTGGATTAATACTACTGTTAACGCTCGAAAATAATCTTAGTCCATATGTTTAATTTTAATGAAAATTCTGAGTCTAGTTTGGCTTAATGTGCCTTTATTGAACGTAACTAAAGAATCTTGACGTTTTGGTTAAGACGGCGTGAATTATTTATACAAATCATAAGATAGGGAAGCTGATCGGGTTGTGTTTCCACAATAATATACTGGAATAAATATGTGAAAATGTGATTAATTAAGGTGTGAGAACTTCAGTTTTGTATAACAAACGACTGTGGTGTAATTGATAGCGTCTCGGATTGGGGAATCGGAGAGCCGAGTTCCAATTCCAGTCGTACCCATTACATTCAATTACGTGCTAATAACGTTGGGAAAGGTATGAATCCTCTTTTTATCCCCCTCCCCACAGTTATGGATAAATGCAGGACCGACAGTTCTATAGCCTTGGGTGAAAACTGGTCTACTGCAGAAAGAAATGGCAACCTACTGTGGGGAAAAATCTGTCGCTTCAGTCATGTATCGAAAGATACATGATAACTTAACTGTGTATCACGCTTGTCGCATAATTGACTGATAACAAACGAATAACCTCTGGTCAAAAGTTAACTAGCGAACTAAAAATGGATCACTTTTATAACGAAACATTGGTTCCAGAAAAAAACAGAATTCAGATTTATTAATCTCAAGTTTTAATTAGCTACAAATTCAAAGGATACCGCGTGTCTCATATGACGTCGCCGATTTAATATATGGATATAGAAATTTTGGAGCCAGCCCGGGGATAAAAATAAATTAGTTTTTGATTTTAAGTAATATAACTAAAATCTATTACATTTTTCAACAATTCTGTTACTGGCTTTTGTTCGCACACACACACACACACACACACACACACACACACACACACACATATATATATATATATATATATATATATATATATATATATATATATATATATATATATTCAGTTGTATTGATATTAGTTTATGAACCTGGGTTTCACGCTTTTGCGAACATCAGACAAAACTGTTTTTTTTTTAATGGATCTATTTATGCTTATTTGTGTTTGATTATGTTTGGTGGTGGCAAGGCAATTTTCTTCTGTGTATGTTTGGGATGACATTCTCAAACACATAAATACATACAGGTCTACGCATTTTTGTTCACACAAACGCACCAATATAAATAAAACGTCGTTAGACGCCACTACGTACTGCGCATGTAATACATACATACATACATACATACATACATACATACATGTATGTATATATACATACATGTATATATATATATATATATATATATATATATATATATATATATATATATATATATATATTTCCTATTATATATATATAAACATATATATATTTTTCCTATTACATATATATATTTCCTGCAAAAATAAATTTTCAGTGACCCAAATGGCATGCCAAACACAGACATCACCTGAAATAAGCAATCACATATAGGTTTATACGTATCGTGTGATTTTGGTTCTTCTGAACATCTTTCTTCTTTTGTAACACAAAAGGTTTTGACTATGACACTGAGAATCGGTTCTATCTTTAATTTTACACCCATAAATTCTTTGATGATGGATATAATATTTAAGATCTGATTCGGCAAACTTGTGAAATTATAAAAAAAAGTTTTCGAGAGAAGCACTAAGAACAACTTCAAAACCAATTATTTATTTATAATGAAGGTTTCCTTTCGTCCGTCTTATACTCCTTCCCAGTTTTTTAAACAGGAGTAGCGGTTTATCTCTTGTATAACATCTTTGTATAGGATTAGGTTTTCGGTTCCTTCCAAAGTCTTCTCATTGTCTGTCACTCCCAGCTGCTCCTTGTCGTGGTATTAACCCCTTAAATTATGTGAATTGATTAAAAAACCAAAATAATGTTAGCTTTAATACTAGGTTTGAAATATACACAATACTTAATCCTACTATTGAAATATCCCCGTTAGCCAAACCTAGCTCTATGAAGGCTGGTCATTAAGCATTCTCAACGACATCCGACAATATGTCAACCAATAGAGGAGAACGAGTTTAATGTACACATGATGATGAGGGGAGCGAGGAGATTTATGCCGATGGCATAGGTATTTATAGTTGGAATAAGTATTATATCAAATCGTTTTGATCGATTGTTTTTACGGCTTATCAACCACTTTAAATTTATTTAAAGCCAAAACATTTTGGGTTTGTAAGAGATAATAATGTTTTTCTGATACGTGTTTTACTAATTAACCCATAACTGGGAGGTGGTTTTATACCTTTCCTAAGGGCATTTGCACATAAGTGAATAAAAACAACCCGACAAGAATTCGAACTCGGTTCTTCAATTTCTCATTCCGTACCTTTATCCATTACACTACCAGTACATCTAACTTTACAGCCCCTGGCATTCCAAGTTAAACGTTGCTTAAATTCAGTGGCCGGACGAGAATGAGTAAATGATCTTGAAGAGAAAATCAGCACCCTCTACCAATAAAGTAGGACTTAAAATAAACATTTCCAAAGCAGTGAATATGATCTGGAATTTGAATGAGATCAATGGTGGCATCTACAATAAATCCATCATAAAAATTCAGAAAGTGGATTTAGTAAATACCAAACAATCCAAATACCTCAGTGAATGGATCAGTTAAAGCAAATTTAGTGTAAGTGATAAGGAACTCAAACAGAGAACAGGCTGTGCTAGAGGAAGTTTCGCCCAACACTTCAAATTGTTACAAAACTAAAAAATTAACCAGAAAACACAAATCATGTTCTTAAATAGCCTCGTCAGATCGAAACATTTATATGGATGCAGTGCATGGCACCAAACCGATTCAGATGCATCTAAACTGTCAGTTGTATACAACCATTTCGTCAGACCAATGTTTAAAATGGCTTTGAGCAAGAGAAGCCTATGGGTCTTGGTGAAGATCACACTTCATCGAGAATCACAAACCGAGGAATGTACCAGATAACAGGACTTTCAACAGCAGCAACAGCTAAAATGAATATCCTGTGTAATTCGAAGAGAAAATAATAAGAGAATCAAAATGCTCCACACTACATCAAATAAAAGGTTAGGAAGGAAAACCATTACTGGAAAGACCGATAAAATTTACTAGACTTGAAAAATCTGTATTCTTAAAAAAATGTTTTAAGAGGAAGATTTTATAAAATCAACCGATAGTAGTACTGAGTGCTCAGTCAATGATTGACAAATATTTCTTTATAAGGAAACAGCTAATGTTATTATTTAACATTATCATTAATAGATAGCATACCATGACTTTAGTTTACAAATATACCTAATAGTGAAACATAGCTATAACATTAATTTGGAAGTGTACTTAATAAATAGCACAAACCTTTATACTATGTTTGAAATATACGTAAAAGTTAACACTATTTAATTTTGAAATATAACAAAAATATACTACTACCTTGAAAACCTACGTTTGAATTATAACTTATGGCTAACCTTAAACCTAAAACCATTTTTGGAATATATCTACACACTAAACCTAGCTGGTTTTGAAACATACCAAAAAGCGAAGCTAAGTTATCACAACAGTTTTGAAATATGCCTAATGTTTGGCTTGGTGCTCCTGCTGTACATCTCGAGGTTATTGACAAGATCCAAAGAAGGATCTGTAATGTAATGGATTCTGACTTAGCACCTTGACTTCAGACACTTTCTAACCGGCGTAACTTTCCTCTGTTTTTTTCTACAAATATTTTCATGGAAACTGCTCTGACGAGCTTTTTTCTCTGGTGCCCCGACGACATGAATTTAAGCATGCTACTAGATTGGCATCTAGCTCCCACCATTTTACCGTTGAAATAGTTAAAAGGAACCGCCACTTCTGATCCAACAGTTTATTTTCTCTGCATCCCAGCTGTGGAACTCCCTCACATTTACTTACTTCCCTGATAACTAGAATCTTCTAAAATTTGAATGCAATGTCAATCATCATCTTCTGTCATTTGAACACCGTTCAATTTTTGACTTTTCCTCAATCGTCCCTATTCTCAGTTTTCTCTTTCACTCCCTTTATCCCAATGCGTATTAATGGCATTCCGGCCTTGCTTGGGGTGAAATGATAAAAAATATATAAAATTACATCCTAAGTCTAAGCCTACGTTTGAATATGCCAAATACCTAACCATAGCACTAATCATAACTTTTAAATCTAATTGGCCGTAAGATTAGTTTTGAATTTTACCTAATAGGTAACCTTATTTTTATCAATAGCGTTGAAATATACCAAATAGTTAACGCTAGATTTAATCCTAGGTTTGAAATATAACTAACAGCTAACACTTTCTTTAACTCTAATTATGAAATATACCAAAAAGCTTATGCGAGATTTAACAATAGGTTTCAGATATACCCAATATATTGCTAACTTTAAACCATTTTAAATATAGCTAACACTAGCTTTAGCCCTGGGTTTGAAATATACCTAATAGCTAATCCTCGCTCTAACCCTAGGCCCCAAAGTGTACCTTAAGATACAATAAAAACTATAATACTAAGTTTGAAATAAACTTAATATGTAACCTTCACTTGAACTCTAGTTTTTAGACATACCTTATACCTACCCTTAGCGCTACTCGGATGTATAAACCTAGAATCTAAATATACTTCTTCGCTACCAGTAGCTCTAACCAGAGGTAAAAAGTGTACCTAATATCTAATGTTTGCTGTAACGCACGTTTTGAAATATACGTAATAGTTAATTCTACCTAAAACTGAAAATATTCGTTGTAAATAAGATAGTTATTTTCCTTTATAAAAAGTAGCATATATTCTATTAGTCACACACACACACACACACACACACACACACACACACACACACACACACACACACACACAGACACACACATACATATATATATATATATATATATATATCGGTTGTAACAGCAAAACTACTGAATTGTTAGATTAAGCTCTGAACCTTTATATCTTAGAAATGATTAAAGATATCTTACTGGAATTCTCCAAGGTTTTATAACACTACTGGACTCTACTTTAAGCAATAAGAATGTATAATTACTCCCCAAGCTAAGCAGAAGTATTGTGATGAAATCGATCATAAACGAAAATGACACGTTCATCATTAATCAATCATAGCTAACGATCTGAACTGATGAAGTATTGATATTAAATTCATATATATATATATATAGAGAGAGAGAGAGAGATAGATAGATAGATGTGTGTGTGTGTATGTGTGTGTGTGTGTGTGTGTGTGTGTGTGTGTGTGTGTGTTATTCCAGGATCATTGTTCACCTTATTTTCTAACCTTTTTGTTCTAGAGTAAAAAGGTGCCTCACAAGTTTCACGTACGATTTCATTTTCAAGTCTTTTTTCTCCGCTCTTTGGACTGTCATAGCTGAAACTCCTCCTTCACGTGCAAAGCGACTTAAGAATTGAATTGGGTCTTTCTAATTGATCTCCTTAGATCTAATTTGAAATGATGATCCCTCTTCCTAATGTGATCTCCTGATCCTGTTTTTCTCTCTACTGTTCCCTCTTTTCAATCTTATTCACCGTTCACTTGATGGTTCTTGAAGATGGAAACCAGGGTATGGATGTTGGTACCATTACTGAAGGTATGAATTAGCTTTTTCCTCTCACCATTGCTCAGTAGGGAATCATAGTGCGTCTGACAAAAAAAATTTGAACCAGCTCTTTTTTAGCTGAATATGTCAAAGGATTTTTCAGTGATTGTTACGAAAAATTGTAAAAACGATTGTTAAATATCTTATCCCCAAAAACAGAAAAAATAAACTTAATAAGTTTATTTATTTATTTTTTTATATTAAATATTTTCTGGTCTGGATAATTATGCTGTTACATGATCTTGATAATTTTGCTGTTACACCGAGTACATATATATATATATATATATATATATATATATATATATATATATATATATATATATATATATATATATATATATATATATTCTATTAGTAATATATATATATATATATATATATATATATATATATATATATATATATATTCTATTAGTAATATATCGTGGAAAATAATGAGGATGGAATAGTAAAGAAAATTAATTTATAACAATCATGTATGTAGTAACTATTTGCGTCCTTTTCCATTTGATCAATTTGTTACGATATTTAGTTTTGATCATGTTCCCGATTCGTTCGCTTTTGTTTTAACTAGGTTATTTTCTCGATGCTTATAGGGACAACTGAAGAGGTCATGCTATTCCAGAGATAATGAATAAACTGAGTCTCTGGATGACCATGATCGCCTACATCCTGAAGAGACATGAAAAAAATTTGTTGATAGCTGAAACAGAAAGGAAACTGCAGGAATTCTAACGTAACGTTGTAAATGTAAGTGCGAAGAAAGGACTTAACATCAATTGTAAGAAAACAGAATACATGTTTTATATTAATGGATACCATGATTTAAAGTTTGTTCCTTAATTACCTCGGTAGTTTCCAAATAAGTATTAGGGGACTTTTCAAAATGAACTAGACAATTAAGTTCAATATAAACCATAGACAATTTGTTTCTTTTTTTTTTTGCTCAAAGCGTTCTTGTTAACAGCTGGGTAGACGAAGTATAATTTTTGCTGCAATACTAACCTAACAGTATGGCTCTCATCAAGAGAAACAGTTCAATATGCAAACTAATAAACGGAGACACTAGCAATTGAACAAGTATGAAAATTTAAATATTTGTTTTAACAGAACGGAATATATCGCGCTGAAATCCATAGGCATCGCAAAAGAAGCTAAGCAAAGAATTCATTAGAAACAAAGACTTATGAACTGTATGTTATGAATAATCAAGAGTTTCCCCCCTTGTCTTGTTACTCTCCTCTTTGAGAGATATATTTCTTTTTACTGGGATTATAAAAGTACACTATACGCGAACCTTGTATTCTCAGTTAAATAAAGCTTTCTTAAAGCCTACACATGCGTACTTTTGCTATTACACTGTAATGTCAGTCTTCCTCAATGGCTGAGAATACTAGAAAATATTTACTCATGAGTCTTTAGGCAAGAGAAATGTGATTTTACAGAAGGATACTGAAAATGCCATACTGAAAATCTGAGTAACGAGGAAATTTAAGAAAAATCGAATGGCAAAATATACTGAGAACTATCTGTCTATATCGATTCGAAATTTTAATCACCTGAAGAAGGCCGGGGCGTACAACGGTCGAAAGGTTGTGAATATGGTAATGAAGATGAGGATAACAGTCCGAATAATGCAAATGATGTAAATACTCAAAACTATCTGAATTTTTCTAGAACACTTTATCAGGAAAGACTGATTGGACAAAAGCATTAAGTAAATCTACCTTATGAACGTGTGTAAATTCATGACAGAACAGGAATAGTGAAATGACAACTTACGTAGAGCTAGAAAATTATAGAAAATTAAGGTGGGCTATAATCGCCTACGCCCTGAAGAGACACTGCACATACAAATTAACAAAAACACAATTGCATATGAAAATTTAAATATCTTTACATTTACTTTAACTAAACCCCAATTCGCAGCAGTTAAAGTTTTCTAAAATTGTGTACAATATTTGAAATAATCCAGTACCTAAATATATATGATAGAGTAAAAGAAAAAAAAATGAAAATTAGCACCCACAAGGAGTAATCTTTGATATGCACTTGAGGAGTCTCCCCGCGGCACATATGCAGGGTACACCTTTATCCTAGAATTAATTCCACTCCAGGTTAGAAATCGCTGTATATATGACGATGTATGTATGTTGAAGGAAATAATTTTTTCTTTTTCTCGGCAATTGTGCCCTGCTATTAACAATTCGATTGAGAGAGAATAGAGATTTTGGTTGGCAATCATAGAAATAAAGCTCTTCATGAAAACCCTATTTGGGGATTGAAGATAGCAACTTTGCCCTGTTAAAAGCCATAAATTTTGATAGACGAGAAATCTATCTCGCATGGACAGCGTACCAAGGATGAATCTTAGGAATAAATAGACTAGTCTCTTGAATTTTTCATTTCCCATATATAAATCGAGTTTGAGTTTTAACTAGCCAACAGTAAGAGAATTAACTTTAAAAGTGAAATTATAATGACAAAATATGGGAAGTGTCTTAGTTTTTTAACACTATTAGTCAATTGTTAGCAAGCTTGTCATTTGCTTTGACCCACATCTCCGCTTAGGTGTAGCTTAACAGAAGTTAAATCGATCGCGATCGCGCGCGTATCCCGTGACCCACCGTCACCACATTACTTCAGCCGCAGTAGAAGT
>OZ038497.1:72624296-72629296 GCA_964036315.1 Acanthosepion esculentum | reverse complement strand
TTGTATCTTAACATGAACAAAGATATTTTTAAGAAATGGATTAATCCCGACAATTTTGTTTTAATTTGTTTATACGTTATTTATTCTAAATGGATATTCATATATGATTAGTCGTTCAGTTTTTATTTTATTTATTTATTAAGAATTATATTTATTTACATCTACCAGCTTGAATATTCGGCAAATCTTGTTAGAAAAAGATGCGTCCTACGGGAAACAGTCATAAGATCTAACGTGCTATTTACCAACTTGGACAAAGTCCGAATTTTGCTTTTGAACACTTAAAATACTATTCGGGCTTGTTTGATCAGAAGGTCCTACATGGACGAGTTGTTTTAATGCACGTCACACATAATAACTCAATTTTTTTCGAATACTGTGAGTTGTTGAATCGTCTTTCCATTTATGATCAGAAAACACGTTTTAAAATTGTTACGGTTAAAGTCTTAAAATTTAAAAAAATATAAATTTATTTCTTTTAAAAATTAATCTAAAAAAAGACAATACTGTTCATAATATATTCATAAAAACAATCGTGTGGCATCCGTAAGTTTCGAGAGTCCTTGGCTATACGCCTAAAAGTTCTGGCGGTGCAGCATCTGTTCTGGTTGCGACAGTCGCGAGTGCAACTAATGAATGTGAAGAGGTTTTTTCTAATTAATATATTCGTCTTACTTCCTTTTTGCTTTAAGATTTAGAGCAGATTTACTCAAACTGGACGTTTTGTTTGACCAATGATTTAAATTCTCCGTGAGCATAAACATAAACTTTAAGCGATACAAAAAAATCTATAAACTTCATGAAATTAAAATGGCGCGGTACCAAATAAAATAAAATAAAAACTATTTTTTTTAAAAAAAAGTTTAACAAATTTAATTTCTGAATAGCACTTAAAATTTAATTGCAATCGTCTGATTTTTACAAGAATTTCCAAATCAATATCTTTTCCCTGCAAAAGACGCTTAAATTTCCGTCAGATTCCAACTAGATTTCCAAGGCGCTGAAAAGGATAAAACTTAAAGATTACACAGCAAAAGATAATTTGCTCTTCTATTTAATAAAACCTATTTTAACATTTTTAGTTTGGGGTATTTATTCCATGCCTCTATGTAAGCGAATTTTTGTGGCTCACCCCTCTCTCACACTCTGTCTCTGTCTCTCACTGGTTAACACACACACACACTCTGTCTTAAACTCTTGCAGGAACGTCTCCCAGTACAGTCGATAAACACGTTTTAAATATTTTGGCATTGGGCCATCAAAATGGAGTTGATCAGACAATAGATCTAATTAGCTCACCATCTATCAAGTCTAACCGCTCGTACGCATGCTCGAGGTTTACGCCGTGTCAGCCTTTTCTCGACATTTGCCCAGCTTTTCTTGACACATATTTAACTGTTTCTTGCAGAGTGCCATTGTGTTAAGTATATCTTAATCAATTTTTGCGAAATTGGGATAAGGAATTTAAATAATTCTTATCAGATTCACACGTCTGGAAAGGCAAATATGCAAATAAAGACGACTGAAATTGTTGAAGGATGGGCCAGCTGGAAACATGTTGGCAGCCGGCACGGACAGTGTCGAAGCGGTTTTAAAGTTCTGCCAGAACAGGTTGGCTGCTTCGTTGATTTTTATCGTCTGCACAAATTCGGAAATAGTCGTCAATCATAGAAAGACATTGATTTCCTGATCTTCCAAAATGTTATTTGCATTCTTATTCTTCGAGCTCTATTTTCTGAAGATAGATACTTAGTTCTTCATATCTTCAAGAAAGAAGTTCCAATATGAACTCTTCTCATTATTTCAGATATTTTAATGTGAAAACTTTTAGTCGACTGTTTGGGTCGATATATGTTTCGGTATATTCTTCGGCCTAGCAAATTTGTGATTATGTTTACTTAAAAATGGATTCACCCTACCAAGGCAGTTAAGATGCAAGGGGTCACTGAGTGTGACAGAAACTGAGAAAATGTTGAGGGGGAAAGGAATGGATTAAAAAGATGATAGACATCTGTCTATATTTCTGAGATGAGGTATTGTAATTATTTACACTATTTACATTATTCGAACTGTTGTCCTCATCTCCGTTGACATATTCACAACGTTTCAGCCATTCTAATCTCCGGCCTTCTTCAGAACCTGTCTCTATTTCTTAGGTAAGTTATAGTAATTATTTACATTATTTACATTGTTCAGACTGTTGCCCTCATTTTCGGCCTTCTTCAGGTGATTTTATTTTCGAACTGAAAACTTTATATCATCCCCTGGGTTATATTGTTCTAGTTCCACGTGCCCTGCCTCTTCCTGATGTCACGGTATCAGTTATCTTACTTTCACTCAACTCCACAAGTTTTTGTTCATCTCACCTCTAACCAGGTATTGAATTCACAACACTTTATGGCTAAGTCACTGGATTCGACCAATGCTTTTAACCACTAGGTCATGTCCCAGTGGAACTCAGTGGGTAAATATGATGTTATTTATATCTAAGAGGATATTAACTTATAAAATTAAGGTTGGAAAAGTTTCCGCTAGTGTTTTTGTTTGTTTGTTTGTATAACGAAGTATAGAATATGTTATTACTTAATTCTACGAGAAAGTCTAAGAATGGGTGTATTTTGAGCAGGGTGGGGTCGATGTTCATAGGTAAAGTTAAGGAGTTTCTTCTTTTGTTTTGTTTTTTCAGATGTGGTTTTGACATTATCTACTTTTGTTTTCAGCCAAAATAAAATAAAAATACTTACACAGTGGACATATTATGCGTTTAGTAACCTTTTAAATATATCTTGTTTTCTACGTGGGGCATGTAGTAGTTAAAAGCACGGACTGAGTGAATTTCCTTACTAACATCATTAGTTTAAGTGTAGATATTGGCATTTTGGTCGTAGAACTGAACTTGTGCAGGCATGCAATCATTTTTTTCTGAATATTAGGTTTGATGGATGGAGGAGCAATCAAATTATATATATAGACGTTTTATATTGCGTTAGGCTTCAGCACGCTTGGATAATATGAACTGTATTGGATGGAACGCACCTTGTCCTTTAGACATTGTCTCCGTTGGGTATCAATTATTTCACCGATACAAAGATGAAGACATTCTCGTCAAGGAAAGTTAAGTAGGACCCTGATCCTAAATATGAGTCTCTCTCTCTATCTATCTATGTCTACATGTTCAGACACCTGGATTTTAGAGATTCGGTGTTTCTGCCTTCATGTTGTCATTCATGAGCTCTGCTATCAAGTTCGCTCCTTTTGCTGGATATCTGTTTTACGCATGGATATTGGTTCTCTTGTAATATTCACATTAAGGGCATTACTGGAATCCCGACTTCGCAAATAATAATACAACTGATGGTTATGCATTTAGAATCGGCTTAGACTGACATCTCGTATATCTTCTGTCCTTCTATTAAGACATTTTCCCCGATATTCGGGAAAACATTGTATTACTAGCTAACTATATACATTGTTTTCAGTATACTATTCTGCATTTTGCTATTTAAAATTTACTGCAAAACTTACTTCCCCAAACTGTAAACACAGACGTGGCTTAGCTGATTGATTTTACCTTCAGCACCTCGATTTCCGAGTTTCGTAAACGGAAACTCAGGGAATCACTCCGTCCAATCGTCAGTGGGCATCAGCAATTGACTGTTTATATTTCTCAATTTTTCTTTTCATATGCACTTTTCATTGGTACACTTTGTTTTATTTTCTCATAATGTATGTGCGTTTTTGCACATATACAGTTTGCGATGTCTAAATTGTCGTCTAAATTACGCAAAAATGAAAATAACACTGACATCCTATTTTAACATATATTTACCAAAATTACACAAAGTATCTTAAAATACTAAAGAGTAAATTTATTTAATAAAAATCGCCATTGGCTTCAACCACGGTCTCCAGACAACTTCGGAATCTCATGCAACTCTTCTGGACTGTCACCTTGGTTAATGCTTTCATAATCCTTGTTGGTGTCTCGCTCAACTGCGCCCACACATAATCAATGAGGCTTGCAGACTGGGAAATCAGTTGGACAGATATAGGGCTTGATGTGGTCGCAGAAGTTCTCTGACTGGCATGATTGGGTTATCCTGCTTGTATGGAATGGGTGCAACGTCCTGTTGCCAAATATAGTGTCATCTAGCAGCCACCGTCTTGACTTAGGACAGCACTACCACCTCAAGGTACTTGATGTAGGCCTCCGTGTTGAGTCTGAGGCCCTGTGGGAAGATGTGTGGAGGCATAACATTGACATCACTAGTTATCACTCCAAACACCTCCGTAATCACCATTCGACTCATCCAACTCTTTCTGAATCTTCTGCACAGTCTAAGGTTGATACCCAAACACTATGAAATGTTTGTAATGGAGCTTCAGGTGCGAATACCAAGCAGTACAACATACCGTTTTCGAATTTTGGGCGGAGTGAATTGCTTCAAGAGGCTCTTTTTCATACGGTACCCAACTAGCCCTACTATACTGTGCTTTCGACAAAATAAAAAAAAAACAATTATGCCAGAAACTGAAATATAAAATGGCGAGAATTTACCCATCGTACTTTGTATAATTGAATGAAACAACGGAAAATTTCACCTTACGTGTTTCATCCTTCATTTTTGTTTTATCGATAGCATCTTATATGTGTCGGACATTGAACGAAATTATTGTATTTTGTTTACTTACCCTCCATATATAGGTTTAATTTGAGGAATTTTTAGTTTGAATGTCCTCCAAAGGACGGAATGTCTGACATAAGAATGTTGTCATTTTGTCATTCAATTGCACACTCTGAGTTTGAGACATGGAGTTGTATATCATCTCTTTCACACTCACTCATACACACATTGTCTTTTATTATTCTTTTGTGATTCATTAAACAATTGCTCCTGGCTGCTTATTTCATCCTTAGCTGATATTATATTTAATTCATTGAAACTAACTGATTAGCTTTAATTAATACTTATACTTCATCAATAATTCCTGACTTAATT
>OZ038497.1:72574296-72619296 GCA_964036315.1 Acanthosepion esculentum | reverse complement strand
AATTATCAACCCAAGTCTAATCATGGTTAACAACTCAGACGAAACGTATTACAGAGCCAGATGCAAGAGCAAGAGAGAGCTTTGGTTTACATGTCACAGACATTACGTTTGAATTCTCTATAATGGATAAAATAATTGTTGCCTATAAGCTTTTTGCCCTTGATAACAAAATCAAAGCAAAAATACGAGCGTTCTCTTGATTTAATGAATGTAGCATTTTCAAACGTGACGTCTCTTTTCAGGAGGTTGTCGGCCATGTCTCTCAACAATGTCCTGTCGCTTGTATCTCATAATAAATATCTTTCGGTTATCTCTCATAAACTTTGTTCCCCAAAGGTAGGTTATGCGTTGTTTTCCACTGTCTCTCTTGCCTTTAATCTGTCTCGTGAGTATCAAATGTATCAACCTCTCTTTCCTCATGATATGCCCTAGGAATTTCAGCTGTCTGTTCTTGATTCTAAGTATCCACAACCATATAGGAGGACGGATATTACATAAGGTAAGAGAGTAGTAAACTTATGTAATATCATAATGTAATATTTGTTTCTAACGAATGTATATATTCCTTAAAAATTCAGTTAACTTTCGCAAAGTTCATTTCGCTGTTCCAATGCCCCTTCGGATTTCAGTATGACACTTTACGTACTCTGATAAAACACTTCACAGGTACAGAGCAACCTTTGTTCTCGAAAGTGTCACATGGCGAACAGAAAATCCGAGATTAAAATGCCTCGGTTATCGAACAAAATTTCGATTCTCGAATAACATTGCCGAAACGAGACGAACTGTGTTAACCCGAACGGAATCATTTTTGGGACGGCCGCCGTGTTATATACATTCGTGTGTTGTGCCTTGCTTTTATTTTGCAATTTTTATTGTACTGTGCCATTTTTCTCTTCATTAACTGTTAGAAAGTGATATTGATCAAAGAAAAAGAAAAGTTGAGAGAAAAACAATTGAAATAAAGAAAGAAATCATCGCAAAACGCGAAAATGGCCTTCTTGTGTCAGACCTCGCTGTGCAGTACCATATGCCTAAATCGATAATATCTACTGAAAAATAAGGAAGTGATAAAAGCATCTGATGTTGCAGTAGGAGTGACTGTTATTAATAAACAAAGACCAAATATACTCGAAGAAGTGGAAAAGTTATTGCGTATTTTTATAAATGAAAAACAGCAGGCGACAGTATCAGTGAAACATTGAAGTATGTAAATTGATGCACTCGTTTCATTTTAGTATCTTAAATGTGTATGTGCATGTTGGGCTGTTCCTTTCCCTAACAACCATGCATTCTGTTTTCTTCAATTTATATTTAGTCTTTTCTTCTCGCCTTCCTTCACTACTGTCTGTAGGAGTTCCTGTAGTTTCCTATGGTTGTCAGATATGAACATGGTGTCATCTGCATATCTTTTGTTAAGATTTACTTGATTAAAATATATATCCTGGAACAAAATAGAAAATAGGAAAAACACAATGTTCGAGTTAGTATCATCTTATAAAATATTTAATATATATATATATTGTCGGTGATATCCAAAACGACCTTCAGTCTGTTAACTGGGGTAAATAATCACTTTTTAATTTCAACACCTCCAAAACTAAACTGCTCTCTATCTGAGACACCCGACTCTGCCTTCCATCACCCTCGCTAATGCTGACCCCCAGGAGAGTTACTTGTTGCACCTTCTCTGGCTAATGTTCTATGACGCCGAAATACTATACTGGATCCATTGCTAGGTCAGCTGCTAAGAAATTTGGTTCACTGTGTCGTGCAAGAGAATTTTTCTCTCTGGAATCTCTTACATATTTGTAAGTCTACCATTCTTTTATACTTAGAATGTTGATGCCACATATAGGCCGGTGCCTCTGATATTTATGTAGAGCTCTTTGATGGAATCCAAAGAATCGGCAATATTATTGACCTTGATCTGGCGTCTCAGATTCAGTCAAATTCCAACTGTATCTTTTTTATAAATAATTTCATGGAAACTGTTCTGATGAGCTTCTCGCTATGGTACCTAGACATTAAGCATGTAAGCGCAGTACTAGATTGACGGCAAGGTTTCATTATTTTACACTTGAAATGACTAGATGTAACCATAAATTCTATGTTAACAGCTACTTTTCTCACTTGCGGAACTTCCATCAGGCCCCATGCTTTCCAGCCAACTTTAATCTTCAAACATTTAAATGCAATATCAATCACTTTCTATTGTCCTCCTGATCACAATTCTTTTGTTTTGTTTCTTTAGCAAATTTTCTAATTCCTCCATACCAAGTAAGTCTCGCTGGCTTTACTGCCTTGCTTAGGGTGAACTCGATTCAAAGTAGGAGAATTTAGATTTGTTAGAGCATATTCACAACGAGGTCGTTTTATGGAAAATAAAAGGACGCATTTCTAGATCCTTCAATGAAGACAAGTAGGGTTAGAAAATTTGACATTCACAGGATATACTGAAGAAAACATGCTTGTACTATCTCTTACAAGCTTGTATAAATGTCTGGCAAAACAATGAATGCTAAGGAAAGTTAAAAGGACAATATTGCTGAAATGTATATAAAAAAAAACTAAGACCCATGACTCGGCATATTGGAAAATTTAAATTTCTTTTAATTCTTGGAACAGAAATTGCTACAACCTGAAATCATAGACATCTGTTTTCTGGATTTATCGAGTGATTGTGTAAACATTTTCTTTATGTGGTATAGAGGCGCATTTGTGTCTTAACCACAACCGGTTAGAATGACATTATTAGAGAGAGATGAGCCGGCTAACTATTATTGGTACTCTAATATTCTTTCAGAATTTTAGTTCACAGAACAACTAGCATGAAAACTTATTACTTACAAACTATCATGTCTACATCGGATGCTCGATGTACGTTTTTTTTTTTTCATATTTTGACAATATTAGAAACGTTTTCCATACCATCGGTACGTTGATAAGTAGGTATAGAGGTTGTTCAAAGCGTAACCCAAAATACATTTATTACATCAAAGATATCAGAATGGGTTAAATTAAATTCACATTATAAAGATTCCCTACATGCAATTTTTCTTTACATTGAAGTATTTCTGAATGCATTAACTGCATTCACAGACTGACAGGAATTAATTTACTTTTCAAATTATCGTGAATATCTTAATCTACGATCCTATACAGTGACTCACAGAAGATGAACAAGTGATCGGCTTTTACACATTAGCATATCTATATCTAATGTGAAATTGGTGCATAATAAAATTGGAGTAAACAAACCAAAGTAAGCGTCCGCCATTATGATATATTAATTTGGAACGAGAGCTCATAAAGACAGGTTCATGTCATTCAGGGCATGGAAGCGAAAGGAAAATTAAAATGAAAAATTAAGGATTATTAGGGAAAGAAATAAGATGCATAGATTTAAACGGAAAATAAGAATGTTTTCTTAATTACACGAGAGTTCATTAGCAGGATCAAATGAAATACAATTATATAGCGTTGAATCAGAAAGAAAAAAATGCACATCCAATTAAAAAGAACATGAAAGTTAAATTAATTTTGCCTGAAATAATAATTTTTAATAGATATTCCTGTGTGCAGATATGTCAAAGAATATTATCTTGAGACAAATTGAGAAATACATATATATATATATATATATATATATATATATATATATATATATATATATGTATGTATATATGTATGTATGTATGTATATTGTAATAATAATACAATGTGGTAATCCGTATAGAATTACCAGGAGGAAATAGATCCAGGGAGACCTCAATGTCAAAGACAGTGCAAAATTATTATTAATTAATGAATATCAAACACTTAAAATCCCATAGGTAATAATTTTTATTTCATGAGAGCTTTAAAAAACAGTTCTCAATCTTTCAGACAAAAAAAAAAAATCACGCTTTTGTTTGTAAGTCTGAAATAATGAGAGCTGATTTTAAAAGCTTTCATGAAATAAAATTATTACCTATGGGATTTAAGTCTTTGATATTCATTAATTAGTAATGCATATATATTCATTTCTGTAAAAAGTAATTTATATGCACATGTAAATAAAATATATCGATAAGTTCCCAGTCTGAAAAACACTTGCTTGTCAATGTAATTACGTCATTCGTGAAACTTGATCACATACGTTAATCATTATACAGTACAAAAAAAATCAGAAAAAATTCGGCTAAGTACGTGTCCGAAATATTCATTGGATTTTTGTATACGTAAATTTCCAATAAATTACATAGAGACGTTTTTTTTTCTTTGTAGTAGTTGTCAGAATTCGTAATATTTCTTTAAAGATGCCATATACGTCTAGGCTGCAATGTAAGCTTGGATGTGCGAGTGGTGTAATGGATAATGACTCTGAATTGTCAATCGGTTGGCCACGTTCCAATTCCAGTCGGGTTCGTTATATTCATTTACGCATAAATATTTTGGGAAAAATATGAATCCAACTCTTCTCCCCCTAGCTATGGGATATTTAGTAAGACTTGTGTCATTGACCATTATCTCCAAAAGTAGAATAAATTGTGTACAAAAATGCCTAGATTTCGGCACTAAATAACCCATACAAGTTGATATGCCGCTAGACAAAAGCAACCGACTAGAATGCAATATAATTTATGGTTTTATTTTAACCCCAAATCCGCTTTCAAAATAAACTGTCAGAGATTGTTTAATTTGAAAGGAAAAAGGACTGCAAACATTACCAAAAAATGAGTTTTATTCTGTTTTTTAAAGGAAAGGCCAGGTATCACACGGAAGATGGGTTAATATTTTGTGGCAGCCGTAGAGGAAACATAACAGTTTACTGACCGGCTAGCTTCTGCTGTGGCAGGAATATTTCAATATATATATATGATAATGGACGAATGATAATGGACGCTAGGCTGCACGGATGTATAAGATTGCGTTTCCAGACCGAAGACAGCCATGTCAACCTTTGCTGCTGTTTATCGTTGCGTTGATGAGACAGGATCCGTAGCACCACAAACTATGGACCGAGGAAGACCGTGTTCCGCTCATACGCCTGTCCATGAAGAACACATTCTACAGGCGGCTGTCGAAGATTACACAGGTATCAGTACATGTCAACCTGCCCTAGCTTGCCGTACGTCTCATAGTAAGGCATGGATGGCACGTTAAGAGCAGCTTCTGTATCCGTATCATTTGTAACGTGCGTAGCGTCTTTCGCATTTCTGATCACTTTCAAAGGGAGAACTTTTCTCGATGTTTTATTGCACAAATCTTCGATCTATTGTTTGTCTCTTCAGTCTTGTTTAAGGATGAGGCAACATTTGGAAGATATTGAATAACAGGATATACACAACCAACATGGGACAAGACAGGCTAGACACTGCCATCAGTTTACAGTTAATGTACGGGGTGGAATTGTAGGTGACTGTCTGATAGGTTCACATGTTCTGTATAGGGGCTGTTTACAGGGTGCTTGTTTCGAACACACATCCAGACATGTTAGAGGATATGTCCCTGCTAATACGGAAACGAATGTGGTCCATGCATGATGGCGCTCCAGCACATTTTAGTTACAATAGTCGTGATGCACTGTCTGACATCTATCATGAAAGATGGCTAGGTAGTTGAGGACCTGCTTTATGGCCTGTAAATTGCGCCAACATCAGTCCTTTGGAATTTTATATGTGGGGCCACCTAAAACAATTGGTCTATGCAGCAGACATGAACAGTGCATTGGAGATGCATCAACATACCATGAGGGCCTGCGAAGCAATTCGACGCCGTGTTGGGATTATTTGAAACGGTCCGACAGCCAATGATCCGACAGAAAGCGAGCGGAGGGCATTTTATGAGCGGTACAACGATGGCGTGTATATATGGACAGTTTTCTTTGTTTTGCTGGGAGGAACTCGATGTGTGTTTGTTTGTGTGTGTTTAGATATCCGATCTTTCAAGCCAACAGTGAATAGAATCGCCTAATAATATTGTAGAAATGTTCTAAAATGCCTATAAAAGCAACAATTTCTCACGCTTTAATATATATATATATACACATTGTATATATTATATGTATATATATATATATATATAAATTACTATATATTATATTTATATGTCTATATATTATATATATATATATTATATTTATATTATATATATGTATTATATATGTGTGCATATATATATATTATATATATTATATTTTACATATATATTTTATATATATATATTTATATTATTTATAAATTATATAATTTATATATATATATTATATGTATATATATATAAATGTATATAGTTATATATATATATATATAAATGTATATAGTTATATATATATATATATATATATATATATATATATATGTGTGTGTGTGTGTGTGTGTGTGTGTGTGTGTGTGTGTGTGTGTGTGTGTGTGTGTGTGTGTGTGTTATTTATATATACATAAATTGTCCAAATCGGGTAACATCAAAATTGACAAATTATTAGATTAAGCTCTTAACCGTTATATTTTAGAAATTACGAAGATATCTTACTGGAATTCGCCGAGATCTTCATAACCCTAATGGTTTCTAATTTTAGCATTATGAAGGTATAATTACTCTCTAATCATAGCACAAGTTTCGTAATGCAATCAATCATAAACAAAAATGACATTAATTAATCATAGTTTAGGATCGGAAGGTCATGAAGCCTTTTAATAAAGTTCAAATATATCTATTTATACTATTCCCGGATCATTTTCCAACTTATTCTTGATGATCTTTGCTTTCTCTAACCTTCTCACTTTCTGTCGTGTAGTATAAGATGCCTCACAGGTTTCACGTACAATTTCATTTCCAGTTTTTTTCACTGCTCTTTGAATTGTCACGCGTGAAATTGATCTCTCACGTGCCAAACGTCTTATGAATTGAGTCGGATCTTTTCTTATTGATCTCTTTAGGGCTAAGTTGAAATGTTGATTCCTCTTACTGTTGTGGCCACCTGATCCTGTTTTTCTCTACCGTTCCCTCTTCAAACTTATTCCTCGTTTCTTTCTTGAATGGACTTTCATAATGGAAGACAGAGTAGGTATTTTGGTACCATTACTGGAGTCTTGAATGATCTTTCCCACTCACCATTGTTCTGTTGGGAAGACAGTGGGTCTGACACAAACAATTTTAACCTGTTCTCCTTTTTAACTGAATAATTCAAGGGTTTTTTTTCGGTGCTTCTTTCGACAAATGGTGTCAAGATGGCTAAACGTCCCATCTGAAAATCCAGGAAAAAAGAAACTCAATTAGTTTAGTGATTTTTTTTCTTTTAGATGTGAAAGATTTTGCGGGATGATGCTCTTACAAGTGACAATTTTGCTGTTACACCCAGGATAGTCTTTATATTTTTTATAGTAGTTGGCCAATATTTCGTTTGGTTATCAAGTAGAAAATTTAGTTTGGACAACCCAATAGTTGTAACAGTAGTATTCTTAAGCTTAGTAACATTTTTTTTTCAAATTCAATTTTGATAATTTGTTTGTAGAATAATATATTGATTCGCTGGTTTTGTCAGAATAACCCACTCATCTATTTTGAAATATCTTATGTGCCTTGTTCTCTTGTTGAATATGAAATGATTACGGATTGCTCTTCATATAAATACTGAAGAATTAAATTTTGAGTGCTCTTAAATAGAATCCAACAATTATTTTATGGTGAGAATAGAAATTTGAAATCCTTTTATTGGCGATTAAAGAATTGTCAGGAAGGTGTAACATACTATCAAATATTAAACCATTTTTTAAGTAATCGAAAGATTCCTCAAAAATTAGGTTTTTATAAGAATAATTACATGGTTTAGTATTTGATAATATGTTACAGTTATTTGATAATATGTTAATGATTCATGATATTGTAGCTGATGTAATTTTCTTCTAGTCATGAAAAAATTAAGAAATTTTCGGCGATTTTAAAATCGAAACAATGGCGTGTATGTTACATATGAGAGAATATCTATATTCTAGGTCTTTCTGTTGATAGACGCGCT
Source organism: Acanthosepion esculentum (assembly GCA_964036315.1). NCBI lineage: Eukaryota > Metazoa > Mollusca > Cephalopoda > Sepiida > Sepiidae > Acanthosepion > Acanthosepion esculentum. The sequence continues at coordinate 72,611,294 of OZ038497.1, read as the reverse complement.
TTCTAAACGTCATCGTTTCATTTGAGAAGAAAGATTTTTTTTTGTAAAGATATTTATCTACGTCTTCAAAATATTCTTTTCATGTTTTTCATTGACGATTTTTCTGACTGTTGCATTTACAGCTCTTCTGTATATTTAGCGTTTTTTATCCTCTCCCCGATAGTAAGTCGATAGGTCATGTTATTTTGACGTGTTCCCAATGCTTTTGAATTATGATGGTGTCGACTTATTCTAAATGTTCGAAAATACAAAGAAAAAGTACAAATAAAGAAACTTATTAGATTTGTCATGAGATGGGCAAGGATGTAATTTTTTCTTATTTGTTAACGTTTGATAGACTTTGAAATCTAATTATATTATTGGAAAGAATAAAATGTCTAAAATGTTCGTGTTATTTTGTGTCGGAGGTCAGATTATTAGTTCGTTCAACCCTGTTGCGTTTGTTAGCAATATTTCATAACACTGTTGACGTTATCAAAATATTTTGTTTTAAATGATAATTATATATATATATATATATATATATATATATATATATATATATATATATATATATATATATATATATATATATATATATATATTGGGAATTTAGGCAGTATTACCTCTTTATATTCTTTAAAGACGACTGACACAGAACTGCGATTAAGGTTCTAATTTAATGTTTTTGTGTACATCCAAGTGCTTTCTTTTCTGGACAAAAGTATGCAGGCATGTAGTAGTGTGACCAATGTAATTATTTATGAGTTTGATTTAATCATCAAAATAACACACTCTTAAAAAAAATGTTTCAACTTGTATTCGATTTATTTTCGTCTCGGAAGTTACCTTAAGTTACCTGAAAATGAAAAAAATAATATCCATGCATGATGATAATAATATGAGAATAATCGAAAGTACTAGCAAACAGACGGAACATCTAATCCTTTTTACAATTTTTAAAAACAAGGATCGTGTTATTCCACGAGGGGTTAGTAAGTTAATATTTGTTAAATCTGTTAACGAAGTGAAATCGCCATTAATTACATGAACTTTACTGATTTATCCTTTGTATGTCTACTTCTTCATATATATATATATATATATATATATATATATATATATATATATATATATATATATATATATATATATATATATATATGCACACATCTGGTGTAGCAGCAAAATTGTCCAAATCGTGTAACGGCAAATTTGTCCATTTGTTAGATTAAGCTTTGAACTGTTGTTTCTAAAAAAATGATTAAAGATATCTTACGGGAATTCTACGAAGTTTTTATAATAATATTGGACGCTACTGGAAGTTCAAATGTATATATATATATATATATATATATATATATATATATATATATATATATATATATATATATATATATATATATATATATATATATATATATTATTCCAGGATCATTTTCTAAATTATTTCAAGATGTTCTTCGCCCTCTAACTTTCTAATCATCTGGCCTGGAGTAACATGGTGACTCTGAGGTTTCACGTACGATTTTATTTTCAAGTCGTTTTTTACTGCTCTTTAAACTGTCTTAGCTAAAATTCCTCTCTCACATGCCAAATGTCTTATGAATTGAGTTGGAACTTTTCTGATTTATTTCGTTATATCTAAGTTGAAAACCCTCTTCTTGTTGTGACCACTTAATTTAGATTTTCTCTATACTGTTCCCTCGTTTTTAAACTTATTCATATATCTAAGAGGAAATAAGCTCGGGCAAATAAGGTCATCCCTAAGCATCCGATAGTCCCTTACCGTGAAGCCCATTACCGTCCTGAAAGAATCTCCTTATTTGCCTGATCATGCTTCGTGTGACGTTTCTCCAAGTTCAATGGGGAGTGGGGGTCCGTTTTAAAGGTGTGTAGACCATCACGAAAGCCGCAACGACGATACCGAGGAGCATCCAAGAACAACCCTTCCAGACCTGCATAGAAGCGTGCCAGAGAAGGATGGAATAGTGCGTTAGACTCGACGTTTGTGACATTGAAATGTGAAGCCTATAGTTTGTTTGGAACTGAAATAAGTTTTTTGTGACACTAGTCTCGTTACCTTTCAAACAGAACTCATATATGCAGAGAATATCACAGTTTATAGATGATTTGAGCCTCGCAACTTATTTTTCTCCTGACGTAGCTGTAACAGCTAAATAGGCGGTGGGGGACTGGCTTTTAACTTTCTAGACCTGACAGACAAAGCTAGTATCGTTCTAAAACACGGAGCAGACATAGAATTGCATCCAGTTATGATGAACGGCTATACTCTAATTGTGTCTTAGCGCTTTAAACTCATTTTAGGTGGCATTCGCCCGGGATCGGTTGAGCTGGATCCGTCAAACGAATTTTCCGTAATTTTCTGAAATGTAATCCACATCGACGGTCACATTCAATTGACTGATTAAGTGCTGACCAATCACTGTACCAACGACGAGTCCTGAACACGCGCGGTCCCAAGGATTCTTCGATGTTCTCTTTAACCGTCCTTAGCCACTTTTCTTTTTACAACCTTATATGGGTGGGTCAAGTGCAATTCTCTCACGGCTGAATTCGCCCGGTTGTCAATGAAGAGCATGTCCAAATCACCGAATTCCCGTTTTGAGTAGAATTTGTATGAGACAGTCAATTTTGAATTGAGTGTAGACAGCGGTGTTCGAGAAAAAGTTTTACCAGCTGACGCAGAGAATTCGGTTCAGGCTGAAGTAATCGAATACTTTGACACTGCCCCAGCTCTCACCGGCCACGACACACAGACGTAGAGAAGGGTCGTTCTGACCAGAACATGGTAGATACGAGCTTTTGTGTTGATCTTCACTGCAACCCAATCCTTATCAGACAGAACGCAACACGTGCAGCCTCAATACTTTCATGGATATCCTGCTTTTCCTGGTCAGTCGCGGTTATCACCGAGCTTAGGAACTTTATGCCAAGTTACTCTAGGTTTTTCTCCGTCGAGAATAACCGGTACCTTCTCAGATGACGCGAACCAAGACGTCTAAATTTTGGTTTTGACTGCGTTAACCATCATGCTAATCTGGGATGCAAACTGATTTGAATATCTATTGGGAGGAAAATTCACACCAGACTCACCCGGAAATCTTATATTCGACCCATCAGTAATGATGCTGGATAAACTGTCCTTGTACCTTTCCTGGAAGTATCTGACTCATTATGCATTATATTTTACAAGTGTAAGATCAAATAAAAATCGATTATTGGTGACATATCTTGTCTGGGGCTTCCCAATCCTAAATCTCCAGCCTTGATAGCGTTGAGAATCGTTTGAATAGCCTTTGGGGGGGGTACTTTTCTTCAGCTCTATGTTCTGTTCCTCACAGACGGAACGTCGTAAAACTATTAAGAATCAATTACTACTTCCATGGCAAATATACAATCGAGCAGCATTCTTTAGTACCACCAGCTAAGACCTTTGCAACTAAAGCTGTCTTGTTACCCCCACAGGTTTAACTCACCCTCATCCCCACGTATTTCATTGGTAAGAAAGGTGTGTCACTCAGAAACTTCTTCGTATTTTGTAGAAACTTCTTAACCCCAATCTTAACTTTTTCAAGCCAATCGATATCGATCCTGCATATTCATTTCCTATTTCCACCACTTATGTTCATATCGCACACCTTATTCAGTAACCCTTTACCATGAGTTTATCTTCTGATATTATTGTGTAAACTATAGTTTTAAAATTCTCAGCCACGACGTTTCAATGACATTTTTTGGTTTTAGAAATCACATGGATGACAGATCTGGACTGGGAGCTGCCAGACTTATACGCCATTTATTTTGACAAAAATAAACTGCATGATACATGAGGAATGGGTGTAAAATTGCTAAGTATGACACTCGCACAGTGGACAAGCTCGCTAAAGACTAAGCAACACTAGAGAATAGAATATATTCGGTTGTGTGCAATGAGATCTCAAGTTGTGAATTTACAGTAGAGTAATAAAACCTGTTCTTGAAACAAACTACGCTGAACTCTAAGTTTGGCATCCAGGGATTTGCGTGTTCATTTTGGTATTATTTATATAGTTATACTATAAAAAACTGGTAATATTCGTTAAAAAATAGGCTTTACTTAATTGAATTAAACATGTACACGTAAAATCACACACGAACACATAATTCCTAGATAAGATTGACTAACATCTGTAGTATCAGTTTGAACCACTGATAGTCTGCTCATGCAAAGGTGATATGAACTTCCCCAGTTCAAACGGGGCCTGTCATTGCCAATCTATGGTGAACTTAAGATACATACATACCATATATTCTCGAGATAGTTAAAATAGCTGGTTATTTTTAGCACAGATAACCAACTGCTTTATATTACTTTGAGTAGGTAAGCCATCCAGGTGAACAGAAAAAAAAGAATCAAATGGATTTCATTGTATGATTGATTGATACGGCACATCTTCCTTTCACACCCATAACTTTTTACTTGAAAGACAATCGACATCACATGGTGTTACGCTCCATTAGCTAGGTATCTTTACAAATATCTCCTCAATGTTACGTTACTATAATTGGCGAAGATGAGTGCCGCCAGATAATGTATTTTTTTTTCGATTAATGCAACATGAACGAATTCATCTGTTCTTGTGTCACTTGAAGGAGAGATGAACGACACAATGTAAATATCATTGGCCTTAAAAGACTTCAGCAAAGAGCAGGTCATTTAACAAAATATATAATCAGTTATCGTCGCTTCGCTTTGCACGTAGGATTGTTGAAGACATATTTGTTAAAGATAGAATGGTGAACGTACTGAAGCTTCCTCAAACAAAAAAATATATATACAAAAAATTAATACAATAAACTACTGCATATTTTATTGCCTGAGCAAACTTAACGGAAATAATACAAGAGGTAAATGATGGTTGTGTGTTGAGATGTACTCTTTTCGTACGTACGCACGTATCTGTGAAGTTCCTACAAAAGAATGCGCAATACTTACATTCCTCATGCTTTTGTTAGAATTATTAGATATGCCACAGTGTAGTCAAGTTATCTTAGTATATTGTGTGATGTGTAGTATTCTGTGGTATATAATGAGATCGAAATGTCATCCAAATAGGAACGACTTACGAAACGTCTTTCAGGCTTCCTGTGAGTAAAGAGGAAAGAATGATGGGAAATTTACGCGCTTTTAATATACTGCTTTAGCGACCCCATCTAGCGGCCGTTAGCAGACATGCCGGATAAGTCCTCGATATGATGATAAACTGATTTGGCAGCAAGGCCTCTGATCGGGAGATAGGAGATTTTGAGTGTCATGGAACATGTCCACTACAGTTTAAAAGTTTGAAGCCACCACCAAAGTTAGCTTGTGGTGAACTTGACAGAAAAGTGAAAAAATGAAAAAAAAAAACTCTTAGCGTCATTGAAAAAAGAATGGAAGTAATTACCAAATTTATACTTAGATAAACATTTGCAACGAATGCCAAAAATCTGTGATGCAGTAAATGAGTATATTTGACGAAAGCAAAATTTAATCATAAAATGCTTTTTCTCTTTTTGTCATAATAGGATTTCTAATAGAAACATCATATGTCACCTTTTTTAACCATGTGTAATAATTTTCTATTATTTAATGTAAAAAAACAACTACTTTATTGAACAACTGAAAAAAATACTAAGGGTGTCTTCCAAATTTTGAACTGTACTGTATATACACAAAAGCTGATTATCATCTACCATATATTCAATTGGGAAAGCGGACTAACATAGATGATATTTTTCATTATTTCAATGCTCAGTCCACCCCGCAAAATAAATTAAATTTCGGCAGTAAATTTAAGAATTAAATGACGCATCAGGTGTTGATATGCCGTTAAACAAATCAAATTAATCAGCATGCCGTGTAATAACATAGTCTCATTAATGAAATAGTTGATTAATATTTCTTCAGATTCATTTATTCTGGCACAGATTTTGCAATATTGCTGCCTAAATCGGGGCGCGAAATCACTTTAACATAAACTCTAAATTGCTAATCCTCGTTTCATTTAAAGTCATCCTGAGCATCTGAAATAAATGAATTTTAATTCGATGAAAATACAGTAACAATTTTCATAATGGTGTACAAGACGTGTATTAGTCCGTGTCGTGTTCAGTATATGAGTTTCCCTGGAAACGGAAGAGTCACCTGGAAGGGATTGAGACATGTCTTGTCTCTAAGAGGCAGCCTGTGGGTAAAAAGGGAGAAAATGAATATTTTGTGTCATATATATATATATATATATATATATATATATATATATATATATATATATATATCATTAAAAACGACTGACAAGGTGCTTTTATTTAGTTTTTATATACTTTCTCGTGCGATCTAATAATGTTTTTCTTTTCAGATGATAAATTATATAAAAACTGTTCGACTGTTCTTTTTATCCGAGCGCTTTCGGCTATACATCTATATATATATATATATATAGCCGAAAGCGCTCGGATAAAAAGAACATTCGTTCAGTTTTTATATAATTTATCATCTGAAACGAAAAACATTATTAGATCGCACGAGAAATTATATAAATTCTAAATAAAAGCACCTTGTCAGTCGTTTTTAATGAAATGTGCATGAAAGAAGGATTGCTGCCTAAATACACAAATATATATATATATATATATATATATATATATATATATATATATATATATATATATATATATATATATATATATATATATATATTACTTTAGAAACGTCATCTAGTGGTGGTTAGAAGTTATTTGACAGAATATTGGGTTAATCCCACATGATCGTAGTTGAAAGGTTGATATTTCTTACGATTTATTTATTCTGGAACAGGCTCTCGACAAATCCTAAGACGAATATGCAAGGTGATCGCTCCAGTCTCTTTCTCATCGACGTAATGTGATTCCCTTTGTTTTTTCTATGAATATCTTCATGGCATCTACTCTGACGTTCTATTTTCATTGGTGCCTCGACTACATGAATTTAAGCGTGCTACTACGCTGGCATCACGTTTACACCATTTTACTGTTAAAACAGTTAAATGTAACCGCCTCTTCTACTCCAACAGCTTCTTCCCTCGCGCTTCCCGACAGCGGAAATCCTTTCCTCTTATTTGTCTCCCTGATAACTATAATCTTTAACAATTTAAAGGTAATGTCAATTGACATCTTCTAATGCCTTGATCCCTGTTTCTTTTTATCCTTCTCCGTTCTTCTCAATCCTTTTCTCAATCCACCCCCCCCCTATACCCAGTCTTTTCCCTTATTTCAGTTTCTGTATCCCCTTGCGTACTAATGGTACTCCCACCTTGTTTGGGGTGAAATGCTTAAAAAATGATATTACAATACTGCTAACTATCACTTCAAATATAATCACCCTTAGCAACTGAAATAAATGTAATGTAGTCTGCTCAGAATAGAGTAGCAGTTTTTCGACTATCCTCAGGTAGTTTTTTGTGGGTAGCTCTTAATTTAGTTTTTTGTGGGTAGCTCTTAATTTATATGCTAGGTTTGTTATTCTGCTTGCTTCTCTATCCAAAATATTTCAATATTCTCCAAAACTGTGAACAAACGCTTTGCCAAATTCAATTAGTCATTAACACACACACACACACACACACACACACACACACACACACACACATATATATATATATATATATATATATATATATATATATATGTGTGTGTGTATATATATTTTGATTTCAGGCAAATTTAATTTCCCTTTGCGAATGCCAGTACAAGTGTCTTCATTGGTCGAATGATAAACGTTTTAATTAAATAAATATATTTAATAAATTAAATAAATTAAATAAATATATTTCATTTTCTTCTCTAGTTAATTTTCACTTCTAATTGTTATCCTAATTGGCTCGAAGTCATATTCTTCAGATATTATATTTTTTTGTTAAATTAAAATTACATTTTTGCCTCCTCGTGATTAAAATTATTTAACATTAGTATTCAATCAAAACAATTATCGTCTTGAATTCACAGAAGATTCTAGAATACATACGCACAACCCCGACCCCCATATATATATATATATATATATCTATAATACAATAATCAAAATCGGGTGTGTATTTCGGCTGCAATCCTTCTTTAATATATGTTCACAGACAATAGCAGTAATTTAGATATATTTTATCGTAACCAGATATGTTTATGTGTATCAAATTAATTATCTACTATAAAATATTAAAAAAAACTACCCGTATTTGGAATAAAACCTCGCCGAGACAATCAAAATTATACCAGATGAACATTATTATGAATTTAGATATCCTTAAGGTAACTGCGTTGACGACAAAATCAAACTCATAAATATTTCAAGACGACGAACTCACAAACTCTCTGACATGTGATCAATAGAGACATATTTTTAATCAGTAAGTAACTCTACCAACTTCAATAAGCATCACCCTTCGAGAAAACAAATATCAGGCATACCTTTCAGAACCCAAATTTTAAAAATATGATTAGAGGTCATTAGTATAAAATTCCGAAACCAAACATTAGCAGTATTAATTAGGAAAGAGGTCACGTTGTCATAGTTATATTTGGAAATCGTGAACGTAGCAACATTCAGCAAATTCTATACCATCTACAATAACAAGTCCACGCGCAGAAGAAACGAAATAAATAAGAGACAAGAGGGAAATCTATACTTAGCCAACACGTTACATCCTCTGAGGGAATTATCAAGGCAATGATATCAGATGCATTGATAAAGTCCCTCAGAGGACGAAACGCGTCGGCTAAGTAGAGCCTTTCCCCTTGTCTCTTTATATATACATATATATATATATATATATATATATATATATATATATATATATATATATATATATATATATATATATATATATATATAAAATACCTGGCCACTCGTATTCGAGGATACCCTTCTACTAGGGCGGCTAGCCAATCCCTATTGCAGAATCTCGCTCAGGCACATTTGTCAACCTGTGGTTTATACTGCAACTATGCTGAGTAGACATTAGTTATAGTTTCTGGGAGAGAGCTATCTAGAATGATTAACAATCTGAACAACACCAGCACACTCAAACCCTCGGTCACGATGACTTGTGACGAACCATATATTCCGTCTACCTATTTTCCCTTACAAGTTTTGGTTGAAACCGTGGGATTGTTTTCAGGCAAAAATGCCGCACGCTGGGATCGTTTCCCATCCAGACCGATAACATCTAGAAGTCTTGTTATATATATATATATATATATATATGTATATATATATATATATATATATATATATATATATATATATATATATATATATATATACATATATATATATATATATATATATATATATATATATATATATATATATAAATAAAAAGGAAAGAACAGTAAGATATAAAATCCGGTGTTCTTATAGATATTTTTATTTTTACACAATAGTGCTCTATGTAAATTTAAATTTACAGAGCATTAATATTATAAATTAATAGATTTAAAATATGGTTTTACCGCTACACAGTGATGACCATGTTTCAGAAATGGAAGCTAAAGCCCCTGAATTTAATTTTGTTATTAAACCAAAGACATTAGTTCCATTTCCTCCAAAATTCGCTTGATGAGGAAATGGAACTAATGTCTTTGGTTTAATAACAAAATTAAATTCAGGGGCTTTAGCTTCCATTTCTGAAACATGGTCATCACTGTGTAGCGGTAAAACCATATTTTAAATCTATTAATTTATAATATATATATATATATATATATATATATATATATATATGTATGTCTATATATACCCATACTTGCTGGTTGCTCGTTTCCGAGCACACTCGTCTGCTAGGGATGGTAACTAGCCCCGTTGCTGACCAGACACCTGCTTAGGTATATTTGTATTTGTTTAGAACCCACAGTCTGCTTGGGCTGCATAGTGCAAGTATTCCGAGCTCGTCTGACATACAGTTCCTGTGCGAGAGCTCATCGTCTTGCATGATCTACATTTTGAATAAAGCCAATGCTCTCAAACCCTCGTTCACGATGACTTGTGACATCGGCCTGTTAGCATAACCATAGACCAACAGTTCCGTTTAGCCGGCTTCACTCGGAAGGATTGTGTAACCCTGTAGTTTTCAAGCACTTTCCAAAAGTATCGCACGCTGGAATCGCCTCAGTCGGCCGATAACATCAAGAAATCACCTTCCTGAAAAATCCAACATATCTAGATTAGAACGCTGGTCTCATAATCTGAAATCAAACGTCCTAGCTACTGGGCTGCGCGCCCACAATTCAAATATATATATATAAATATATATATATAGTTTTTAAAACAATTTATTCTACATTCAACATCATCACTTGATAAGACACCAGAAGTGTTGAAACAAAATGGCTATTTTTGTAGTGATTTTATAACATATTTATGTTATAATATTTAAATAAATAATTATGTATATATATATATATATATATATATATATATATATATATATATATATATATATATATATATATATTACTGTATTATTTATTGTAATATTACATATGTATTATTTTATTATTACATATATATTATTGTATTATGTATTGTATTATATATATATATGTGTGTGTGTGTGTAATAATACAATAAATATTTTTCATTATATATCATGTGACTATGCGTTCGAATGTGCAAAGATCAACTTATATTTCTTGATTTCTCACTTTTCTTTGTTTCTCGGTCTAATGATAATACTGTTCCTCTTTATTTGTTTACGGCTTTCATCAGTTTTGCATTGAACTGTCATTAGATAGTTGATCCGTTCAAAACGTAATTTCGTTTCTCTTTGATCTTATACAAAGTTTTCTTTTCATAATTTCTCTGTTATGGTAACGTATTCGTGTATACGAAACTCCTACTACTTAAAGACTCATTACTTACGCTCATCTGCATTTCTTTGTGTTTGTATGCAATCCTTGATTCAATGTGGCACCAGTCAAACAACCTTTTACTTCCGTTACCGTTGCTTCTTGATATCTGTTAAGCCAGTCGTTTTTGCTTTCGCATTTCTTTGAAGAATTTTCTTATATTTGTTCATAATGTTATCCACCATCTCGATTCTATATGTGAAAAATATTTAGAGTTACGCACAGTGGATGTTTTACTTGAGTGAATCTTTTCCGTTCATTCCTATATTTATGTTGGCAATTATCCTATCTCTTATTTCAGGGTTCTACGGCACAGCTGCATCCATTTTTTCGATAGATCTGTCTTCTGACTAATTTGTCTAAATGTTTCGTATCATTCGCTTGAATATTTCTAAATTGTCTGTATTTAATGGCAAGGGTTGTGGTGTTGTTTTACAACTTCCCATGACCAACATTGTTCTGTCGTTTTTTACGACCTAAATAAATGCTATATTCATTTTAAATCCTAAACGTTGAACTTTCTTTATTTTTAATTATTCACGTAATTTTGCGTTTTTTTTTTTAAATAAAAACGTCATTAAAATTAAGTTTCATTCTCCACGGAAAAAGCCTCAAAACTTCGAGCAAGTCAATATGGTCACTCGAATTACATTGTTCACGATCTCTCCGGAAATTGTCCAGCAAGAAAATATAAAAAAAACAACCTACTTTTGGCAGCAATGTGTTAATTGCCCTTAAATATTAATGCTCATCTGCCTCCACTTATTCTCACTATTGTCGCCTCATTGTAAATTCTTCTTCCTGGGTCGTCATCACTTCTCTCTATTCAAACGACTCTCCACAGCAATGCTTCCGATCTGGAGACTGGAGATTTTTAGGAGCGGGGAGCCACCTTTTAATTGCTGTTGTTCCTTGGTCCACCCAAACCTGTTAAGGTCCCAACTATGAACAAATAGTGAACCCCAAACAAATACAAAAAACCACGAAAGTATAAAAATAACATATTTATATAAAAAGAAAATTACCAACAATACTTATTTCTAGTAAAATGTCACACTGTACATTTTTAAAGAAAATGACGATTCGTTTTATAGTAGAATTACCAAAAATATATTTTATAGCAAAATAGCCAACAATACATTTTACCTGAAGTTGAAGGCATACCATTACGTTCAAAATACTTAGATTTCGGCTTCCTTTAGAGGTTGATATGACGCTAACCAAAATCAACCAACCATTTCATAATTCGCACATTTTCCCTTTAATTTCATGCACAATTTAAAATCTGCTCTTTGTCGTCAGACTGAATATCTTAAAGATCCAAATCTTTACTCTTGTTAGAAGGGAGTTAGAAATGATGCGAACTTTCGCCGAGATAGAAAAACTTCATGAGAATGAGACGGTCATGCAGTATACAAGGTCAATCAATGGCGTCTCTTTACTAAATGATCGCATTACAGGGCTGTCTGTTCTGTGATCTAAAATACATCAAGTCTGCGCAAACGATTCTTGAGGTACGCAAATTGGTTGAGCACATTCCGTATAGACCATGTATCAATTTTCTTTGTTAAAATTGTTTAATTTATAAATACTAAACAAAATCTCTGTGAACAAACTACGGATATTGTGTGTGGGCTGATTCTGTAAGGCATTTTCAAGGTAGGTAGAAAATTTAAAGAATCTTTTATGACCCTGCACTATTACTATCAACATCCTGAGAGTTTTTCATTCCCGAAATTTAACAGTGCATTGAGAATTAGGTTAATAACTTCTGTCGAATGCCGGTATGTCAAATGGGTAAGCCCGTTTACACAGGCAATGAGGTTTGGTAATATAAATATTTATGTGTTGAAAGTTAATCTGAACAGCATCAGCTGGCAAGGTTTTAATTCTACGTTGCCCGACGCAAACGTGTTGTCACGCGACATCCAGTAGGAGACATTGTTTTCAATAAATCTCGTCAAATGATTGCTGTGGAGGAAATACGGGCACCTTTTATGCAAAGTAAACAGGTGAATTTATTAGACGCCAGGGTTTCAATTGATTACCTAAAGCGTGTTACATTAGAAACGCGAACAGACGCACTCATACAGGCAGATATTGATATGCATATGTGCGCATAAACATGCACAAGAGCAAGGAAATATGCACAAAGGTGTATATATATATATATATATATATATATATATATATATATATATATATATATATATAGGATAAGGCATTGCACAGTACCGTGAATCTTAAACTACTGGAAATATAAATAAATAAATGGCAAATTCTGTCTGTCCGTGCGTGTACCTGAAACATATAATCCGGGCCACACATGCTCTATATAAATATGTTATACCTTTGTGAAGTCAGGATGATCCAGCGATTGAAAATACCCTCTTCCTCGGGTGTTTAAACATCCAGCATATGGATTTGTGTCCGAATGGGGAAGGTCCCCGTTAAAAATTAAAATTTTAAAATAGCTGAAAAAAGGATTTATTTTTAAAAGTTTTTAATTTATACTGAGTTTAAAGTAACACAAATACTTCGATTTAAAAAAGAAGAAAGTTTTAAATTCAGTTTAAAATATCTCCAAAACTTTGAATTGAAAAAATAAATTTGAAGGATTCAACTCAATTGAAATCCACGGGGTTTGAAACTTAGATAACTCAATTTTCGGACTTTCGACCCAAATCGTTTTTTTTTTTGACTGGAACTGGACTTTTAGTCCGAATCAAAATGATGTTTTTTTTTTTTTGCCAATGTAGGCAAAAAAAAAAACAGGAGGGAGGAGGAAATAGTTGGAAAATTTGCGCTAGGAACCCGCAACGAACGCGGCGAAAAACTGGTCCAATGCTGCGTGGCCAATAACTAGGTAATAGCCAACACCTGGTTCCAAGAACACCCAAAACGATTATGGATATGGAGAACCGCAAGACGAGAAACTAAAAACCAAATCGACTATTTAACTATCAACAAGATATGCAGTTATTCTCTGTGAGACCTATACAAGTGCCGGCTGCGGAAGCGATCACCTCCTTGATATTTGTAAACTAAGAATAAAACTGCGGAAATCGAAGAAGCCAAACACAACATCCAAATTACAATACAACAGACTCTCCTGAATGACCCAAACCTTAAGAACAGAGTGGAAAGAAGATACGAAGAATAAAATTGAAATGGAAACTAGAAATATGACAAACTAAGAGAGTCTTTAGTGACATCAGCAAACGACATCATCCCAAAGAAAAATGAACGAAGAAGAAAAAACGAATGAATCACAAATGACATTCTCGACATGATGCAAAAGAGATGGAAAATAATGCCAAGGCATGAAAAGGAATACAAAAAATATACAATGAAATAAAGAACAAATGCAGACGGGCTAAAGAAGAAAGGCCCAACAAAATATGCAGAAATAGAGTGAATGAGTATTACAGATAAAAGAAATATGCATAAAAATAAGAGAACTAACAAAATGAATGCATGTTCATCAACAGGCTGCATGAAATCCAAGGACGGAACGCTTATATTATAAAAAGAAGAAATATCGCAGACGCCTCCCATGATGAAAGAGAACAAACAGCAATACACAGAAATGGCGACGGGGCGGAAATAATGAAAAAAGAAGTGAAAGCTGCATTGGCCAAAGTGAACAAAAACAAAGCAGAAGGGTTAGACGGAATTGCAATATAGATGCTGGAAGCCTTAGACAATATCGTCATAGACAGAATTACAGAAGTAATAAATAAAATCTACAACAGTGGTGATATACCGGAAAATCTAAGCAGGTCTATTTTCATAGCGCTGCCTAATAAACCAGGTGTAAACGAATGTGAACTCCATCGAATTATCAGCCTAATGTGCCACTTAACAAAACTCATCATTCAATTTCTCATGAACAGAGCGCGCGGTGGAAGCAAGCCAGAGAACGAACAGAAGAGTGCCGTTTTGTCAAAGATACACTGAACAAGAAACGCGATATTTATGCTTAGAATGTTATCAGAAAGGAAAATACAAATGCAGAAAAACGTGTACCTGTGTTTTATAGACCATGCAATGGCGTTTTACAAAGTAAGTGTGAGAGCTGCTCATCAAGTTTGACATATTCGGTAAAGACTTTAGAATAAGAAAAAATCTCTCCTGGCAGCAAATCGTCTGCATACAGATAAAAAATGAATTCAGCAGATATACAAAAATAGAAAGGAGTATAAGACATGGATTCATCATTGGCGGCCATAGTGTTGATAGCAGACACGGAAAAGAAACTACAAAACCTCTTAGAGAAAGTAGCGAAGGAAAGCGAGTAGAAGGGACGAAGCACAAACTAAAGAAGACAGAATGCATGGTCATCAGTAAAAAGATGAACCTAAAATGCAAATTAGAGATCGGAGATACAAAAATCAAGCCGGTACAGAAATTTAAATATCTGGGAAGTGTTCTGAAAGACGCGACAAAAATTGCGACACTAAAATCCGAAGACGTATTGGGATGGACAAAGGCGCATTCCAAAAAGTAAACAGATTATTAAGAGACAGGAAAGTTTCGATGGAAAAAAATAAAAGAATACTGAAATGTTACGTGATATCCGTCCTCCTGGACAATCTCTCCAAAGATGAAGAAGGGACTTGAAGCATCTGAAATATGGTTCTACTGAAGGATGCTATGGATACTATGGACTGAACATGTGAGTTAAGACGAGATTTTGGAGAGAATGGAAACAAAAACGAAACTTATACTTAACATCAGGAAGAGGAAGTTGCAATTTCGGTGCACATAATGAGGAAGATGGGTTTAGAAAATCTGATACTCACAGGATGGAGAGAATGAACGAGAGACAGGAGAAAGCAATGCGTGATATAATTAATGGGCCTGAGCAAATGGATGGCAGAACAGGGTCTGGGAGAAATAACAAAAAGACAGAAATTATTTAGAATTACAAGGAACAGGCTAGTATAGACAGCCATGATCACCTATGTCCTGAATGTTTTCTCCTTTCTCTTCCACGGCTAAAAGCCATTTTCTTTTCGAACAATCCTGAGTTTTTCCTACATAAATTCTGACATCAAATTCCAGCATTTTTTTTCTTGGTGAATATCGCCAAGAAGATGAACCAACGAGTAATCGCTAAAGAACTTGAAATATCAAGAATCAGCATGTTAGAAATCCTCTAAAAATTTCAAGGCACTGGATGTGTTTTGAATCGGCCAAACTATGTTTTTTATACAGAGACTGATCTGGACATCAAAAAAATGTTCAGTGAAAAAAGACTGATAGACAAGTGATAGATGAATGTGACTTGTTCAATTTGCTGTCAGTAGATAACACTAAATGCATCCTTCAAGAACTGATTCATTTCACCGAAGAAACCAGCTTTAAACAAAAAGCATTTGAACGCAACATTAAGTTAATCAATGTTGTATGAAATGTGGTATGCAGAAGCTTGGGATAAGAACACAATCAGCGATGAAACTTAAATGGAACTGCATGTGTAGATTTGTTGGTTAGCGAATTCTTTCCCCTCAAATTTGAAACACCCGCTTCAGGATTGCAAAACATTCGGTTACAAGTAGATAATTCGTATACAAGTAGATAAGATTCATTATAATTAAGGTTGCCTTTGATTTTCACGATCCTTTTATATAAATATAAATATATAAATATATGTGTGTGTGATATTTCCAGTTAGTTACCACAAGAAGCCAAGCGTTTTAAATAACTCGATATCTGCTTCTTTTGTTGACCTCTGCGTCACTCGACCGCATCTTCTGAATCATGATGACCTTAACAATTCCTGTTATCTTGAAGGACGTTCACAGTAATACACACACTCATCAACTTCCCATTTGACAATTTTTGTACATTCGTACATTTCTCTTTTTTCCCTATACACTCTTAAAAGTCCGTCTAAAATCAATATCTCTCATATTTTCTTTCCTTATGAAGAGCAAATTTGCCAGCTACACTGATTTGAATTTTCTTCTAAATTTCCTAATTCGGAAAAAAGATTTACTTTTCCTAAAAGTAGTACACAGAATGATCTATTTTCTTTCTTTTAAAAGCCAGTTAATTTGTGTCATCAGTTAATAACTTTTACCTACCAGTCATAATTACTTTTGCATTTCTTTTAAAAACATTTCTGAAATTTTTCCATAATGTTATTCATCATCTTGAATGTATTTTTTTTTTTTTTAATTTGGATGTTTTTTTTTTTTTGAGAAAAGTGTTTGCACTCTTTCTTTTACTTTTTGCTTTTCCTAACTAATTATATGTCTCGTTTCTTCACAGCTATATCCAGAACAATTTCTTTGTTATTGAGTGGTTGTATCTCTTGAATACTTTATACAGAGTTCTAATCTTTTGTTTGACTATTTGACAATTTTACTCATTTTTTTTTTTTTGTAAAAACTTCCAATTCACACCAATGTTCTATTCCATCTTTGAACGACTTTCATTTCGTATGTTCATTCGTTTATTTTACGAGCTAAATTAACAAATTTTTAAAATCCTAAAAGTTAAAATTAATTTTTTCAGCTAGAATTCATTGCATCTTCATCAAGAATGTGTCTTTCCGATGTTCTGAGATTATATAGTTTCAGTACGACCTATAATATTTGGACTAGTCTGTCAAAATGATTTCATTAGTAGAGCATTTCAATTGATACATAAATGAGTCCCATTTGGAATGGATGGAAATCACTTCTAAAACCGGATACGATATCTACTTGAGGAGAATAGATTAATATATTGGTTGAAATAAAAGAGACTTAAAGCAGACAAGATGAAAACTATTACTTTCTACAGGGTGCGATGAATAATCTGTCGTCTAAATTACGCAAAAATGAAAATAGCACTGACATCTCATTTTAACAAATATATTTACCAAAATGACTAAAAATATCATCAAATAGTAAAGAGTAAATTTATTCAATACACGCGCCAGACGACTTCGGAATCTCCTGCAGCACTTCTGGGCGGTCTCCTTGTTTAATTCCGTGAATGTTGCCAAAATCCTTGCCTTCAGTTCATCTTTTGTGTTACATTGTTTTGTTTTTTTTGTGGGGTCTCTTGCTCAACTGCGCCCCACACGTAATAACCAAGAGGGTTGCTGCCTGGGGAGTTAGGTGGCCAGATGGACGGGGTGATCTGGTCGCAGAAATTGTCTCCTGCTTGTATGAAATATGGTGCTGTTGATCCAGGGCAGTACTACCTCCTCAAGGCACATGCTGTAAGCCTCCGTGTTGAGTCTGAGGCCCTGTGAGAAGATGAATGGAGGCATAATGTTGCCATCACTAATGATCACTGGAAACCTATTTGTAATCACAATTAGACTCATACATCTCTTTCTGAATCCTCTGCACTATCCTCAGATTGACACCCAACTACTCTTATTGGAGCTTCTGGCGCAAATGCCAAGCAGTACAGCATGCTGTTTCCATATTTCTGGCGGAGTGCATTGCGTTATAGTGCTCTTTTTCTCACCAAATGTCCCTACTCTATGGTGCAGTCTACAAAATCAAAAACGAACAAGGCGCATGCGCCAAATTAAAATATAAAATGGCGAAAATTTACCCTTCGTACCCTTTATTACATCGACCGCAGTCAATATCACAGTCAATGTGTACTTCAAGGTCCTCTGGCATAAGATCTTCTCCAGAGCGATATTTACAAGTTTTGAATGCAGAACTCATTAAGACTGGTTAGAAACCACCACTATAGAACCCAGTCTTCACTTATATTTAACCAATAGCTGGGGAAAGAATAGATGATATCGTACCTTTCCGATAAGATTCATGAGAAAATTGTTAGCGGATTTCTCATTTCGATTCGCTGACCATTACACCGCCTCTAAATCGTAACGATTCTTCATTAATCTGTTTATTTTCCAAGTTATTGTCACCTCAAAACTGGAGAGGATAATAAAAACATTTATCTCAGACAACAGAAAATCTGGAATATATATATATCGGACACCTCATATAATATATCATGCAACACACATACAATATCTATCTATCTATCTATCTATCTATCTATATATATATATATATATATATATATATATATATATATATATGTATGTATGTGTGTGTGTGTGTGTGTGTGTGTGTGTGTGTGTGTGTGTGTGTGTGTGTGTGTGTGTATAACCTCTGTCTGTATGTTATCGAATTCCTCCCAGGGTTAGAGATAGACCGCCATAATCACATATTCTGAAACTAATTTACCCAGGGTACTTGGATAAGTGTGTTTAGTTTTGATCAAATGTGGATTTTTTTTCTCTCTGATTTAAATTAAATTTAAACAAAGTAATGACTCCTATTCAAAATATAGAAGGAGAACGCCAGAAGATGGAGGTCACATTGCCAAGATTATTGAGTAATACTGAAATGCGGCATTTTTCTCTACAAATTAGGACAATGGTGTAAAATGAATCATCATTTTCTTACAAAAAATGTGTGACAAGCAGCAAGTCACAGCTAATTTAGCTAGCATATATATACGAAGGTCATTCAATAAATGAGGTGAATTTTTCGGTATAAGGACTTCTAATACAGATGAAGCTTACTTTTTCAACGTAGTCTCCCAGCACTGTCACACACTTTTCCCATCTGTGCACAAGCTTCCGTATTCCCTCAGCGTAAAAATCTTTGGACTGATGTCTCAGCCAGTCGCTCACAACACTTTTGACTTCATCGTCACTTTTAAACTTTGTGCCTCTCGTGAACGCTTTCAAGGGACCAAACAGGTGAAAGTTTGAAGGGGCATGGTCTGGGCTGTAAGGGGGATGAGGGAGCAGTTCCCAGCCCAGCGTTGTCATGATGCAAAATGACTACTTCTGACTGATGACCCCTGCGTTTGTCCCAACAGATAAGCTCAAAGTCCTTGCAATGTCATCCACTGTCACCTTTCTGTCAGACTGAATGAGGTCATTGACTGATTCGATCACCTCAGGAGACCTCACTTCTATAGGCCTCCCAGGCCTGTCTTCATCCCGAACACTGCTCCATCCTTCTTTAAACAATTTAGCCCACTTGTAGACATTTTTTTGGCTGAAACATGTGGCACCATACACAGTTGACATTCTCCTATGAATCTCAACTGGTTTGCACCCTTCAGCAAACAAAAATTTGATAACTGACCGCTGTTCAATCCTGGAGCATGCTTCTTGGTCGGCCATCTTTGTTAATCGCCAAAACTCTCAAAGTTTTTTTTTTTTAATCTGCAAAAGAAATTAAATCCATGTGAAAAAGAAGTAAAACATAGCTCATGTTACGAGATTCATGTTGAGTGCTAGATAGTTTTCCTGCAGACATTGGCTTCACACAAAAAATTGCAAAACACTGTGAATAAATCGGGATTTCCGTACTACTTAAAATAAAAATTGTATAACTTCTTCATTTTTTATCCGATTTTTTTCAAACATGTTACAGAAAATTTGCCATCATGGAAGAAATAAGATAGTGTGGTTTTATTCCTGTTCGCTTACCCGCATATAACGAATAACCTGGTTTTTCATCCGATACTTTCTAGATTTACCATGTAAATTACATATGACACAAATTTTCTTGCATGAATGATTGGTTTAGATTATTTCACTTAACTGGATGAAATCTGCGACAAACTCGGTTCAAAATCGGCTTTTGCCATTTAGCCAATAGTTTCTTCATATGATTCCATCCTGAATTGGCATTCGAACAACCTTTGATGCAAAGATTGTTTGAGAAGGATTATTGAAGCTTTAAAAAGGAAGAATTCCCGAAGAAGCTCTTATTAACCGCAGCTTTACAGTAAACGTGCGAAGAAGAAGTGGGCGTTCAAGTGTCAATTGAATTAAGCTCTGACGCTTCATCCCTTGTTTTGATTTGATTATTAGATTTGTAAACAATGCCATACTATTTGAAAGTGATTACGGCCATAGGAAATTTACTGAATATGTAAAACATTGAAGCAATTTAACCTCGAACAGCAACCACACAAGAAGAATTTATGGTTGGAATTCCTTTATTATGAACAGTCAAACACTTGCGAAGAACGTACCGTAAAAAAAAAAGATGAGCGGTGGAGTAGCTTAATATACCAACCGATGATGCATGCAAGCGGTGACGCTGGCAGACTTTTCTTGACAGGGGCTGCGAGTATTCAGATGGCTGCGGTTATACAATTGCAGCCATGTAATCCTGGGCATCGCCGAGTACCTCGGCTAGCATATATATACATATATATATATATATATATATATATATATATATATATATATATATATATATATATATATATATATACATAGAATAAAAAATAAGGAACAAAATCAATGAATAAAGTAAAAAATAAACAAATTAGCAAACTATTATGACCAAAATATTAGACTATAAAAAATCAAAACAAAAAATCGGACGAAAAATAGCTATAACTGTTATATAGCGATTAAAAAAAAGGAATAAAAAATAATATACTGCGTTACTTAAAAATCGAAAACCTAAAAGAGAAAATATACAGTGTAATAAATAAATAACGACAAGTATAATAAATTGATATATATATATATATATATATATATATATATATATATATATATATATATATATATATATATATATAGATAGATAGATAGATAGATAATACATAAAAGGTTAATGAGTTGAATCAGACCAGGAAACAGTACTAATAAAAAGTGTTCAATACTATAACTATAAATAAAAGTAAAAATGACATGTCCAGCTTTTAACTTTAAAAATCAGGAGATCAGTTTTAAATGACCTCCTGATTTTTAAAGTATATAGATAGATAGATAGATATGTATGTGTGTGTGTGTGCGTGTGTGTTGTGTGTGTGTGTGATTTTATCACTTTTAGAACATATATAAAGAGAGGCTACCTTGCCGAAAAAACACCACATCTACTGCGGCTGCAATACATGTCGTGCCCCTACGACCTTCGAGGCTTTTATATATATATGTCTTCCTTATTCCTTTTAGCACACACACTAAAAGTAATAAGGGTAACAAAAAGAAACAATCGTCTTAGAATTATACACATATTTCATGTCTGTTCAGGATGTTGACGATCATGGCTCTCTATAACTTCCTATATTTTGCAGCTCTATGCAATGTTTGCTGTTCTACTCATGCTCCCTGTCATACTATTCATTTACTCAAGCTCGTCGGGTAAGTTACGATACCAAGCTTGCCTTGTCAATTTCAAATTCTCCAAGCCCTCTCTCCTTGTGTTTCCCAGAAGAAAAACATAACTACTGTTTCTTTCTGATTCTAAGTAAAGTTACTCTTTTTGTTCTCATTCTTATTAAAACATACTTGTTCGAATTTCCGTCTATTATATGCTCCCCATTTACTGGCATATAGAAGAATTCATATTACATAGATCAGAGTACTTTTCTTTGCACTTAAGGTTTTTTCTTGTTCTCGATTTCGTTGGTTTTTGGAAGGTATCTTTCATTTTTTTAAATACTCATTCGCAATTTGATGTCACATTTTGCATCGCGAGGCAAATAATTTACACCAGATAAAAAAAAAAAGAACATCAGGACAATTAATTTATCAGCTGAAATATTATGTTAAATATAAATAATAATTTATTTCAAAACATGAGTAAGGTAGAAGAATTTATCGGTCGGTCTATTGCTTTAAATCCAGTTAGAATAAAAACAAGACTAAACAAAATATATATCCATCGAACAATCAAGCATATCTTCTTTATTGAATTTATTAATCGATATTACGTTTGTTAACAGACGCAAACATAACAGGACGAAGAAGCAATTTGCCTTTCGCTATCTTTGCGTTCGTTGAAAATATTTAAATATTTTTTCCTTCCCTATTTAATACCGCGATGTAGATCTTTGTAAGCTTTTATAACGTTACAAGTTTTTCGATTTTGTTGTTTTATATATCTATTTCTGTCTTCAGTTATTTTTTATAACATTTTTTTTTTTACTTCTAGGTGAATTGAATATAGATTCCTCTTTTATCGTTTTTCCCCAATTCTAAGAGCTTTTATACGCCGTTTATAATATTGCAGTCTTTTTAAAGAGTGTTTTTGTTTTATAGGTTTCTTTTTACTTTTCATGGTGACATTCTAGCGATTATTATTTCTTTTTCGAGCGCGATTTCCTCGCGACTGCCTTAATATGTATAAATCATTATAAAATTGAATGAAGACACACACACACAAACAAGACTAACACACATTTATATATCTGTGTATATCTACATCTATGAATGCACACACACACTCACACACACACACACACACACACACATATATATATATATATATATATATATATATATATATATATATATATATATATATATATAAACATACATACACACACATACGCCTGTATGTGAATAGAGAATTAAAAATCAGTTCAGTAGTATGTGAGTGTTTATATTTCTCTAAGTGGGTACTGAAAAGGTTTGGGTCCGATTAAGAAGCATTCTTAGTAATAATATAATGCTTGGTCATGTGAAAAAACATTGGAGTTTTGTACAATGATGTTCACCCCCCCCTTCAAGCCCCAAGAGCCACTCAAGAGTAAGAGGCAGAAGCAAAGATATAATATCATCAAGACACAATGAACCACTGTAACTTGAAAGCGAGAGAAAAGGCTTGGGAAGGAATCACAAACCCAATCTTAAACAGGAAACAAAGGATAAAGCGCTACTTTTGTTCCAAAGATTGGAGAAGAGCGTGAACCGGTTGACAGGTGAACCGAATTATTTCTATTTAAGAAAAAAAATAGAAAAAAAATGAGAGTTTTAGGCGGACAATTTAATACTTTTAATCACCTTATATATATATATATATATATATATATATATATATATATATATATATATATATATATATATATATATATATATATATATATATATATATATATATATATTATAAATTAATTGATTTAAAATATGTTTTTTTTTCGCCACACTGTGATAACCATGTTTCAAAAATGGAAGCTAAAGCCTTCGAATTTAATTTTGTTATTAAATTAAAAATATTAGTTCCATTTTCTCGTCAAGCGAATTTTGGAGTAACTTATTTTTTTAATTTAATAACAAAATTAAATTCGAAGGCTTTAGATTCCATTTTGAAACATGGTTATCACTGTGTAGCGAAAAAACATTTTAAATCAATTAATTTATAATATTAATGCTCTGTAAATTTACATTGAGCACTATTGTGTAAAAATAAAAATATCTATAAGAACATATATTTTATATCTTACTGTTTTTTCTATTTATTTATATATGCATATATATATATATATATATATATATATATATATATATATATATATGTGTGTGTGTGTGTGTGTGTGTGTGTGTGTGTCTGACTGTCTGTCTGTCTGTGTGTCTGTGTGTGTGTATGCGTACACTAAACCGAGTGGCGACAGTATGTTTCATGATTAAACGCTATATTAAGGCCCTGGAGATTGCATTCAATCATGAAACAGATTGTCGCCATGCGGTGTTGAATTCACTGTCCACTTATACATTCACATACGCTCTACTCTTGACATTGAGCACTTTTACTAATACATATAGCAAAATTTAAATCTATATCTTTAACGTTTATTTGAAACTATATCTGTATATGAAGGCAGATCTCTACCTATGTTTATAAACGTGTGCATCCTTAAATATGAGCAAAAATATACACAGCAGGAAGGAAAAAGACGCACATAAAATGGTTACGCCTTTTTTTTTCCAGGAGGCACGGTGGAGTAATCGGAGAGCCGAGTTCGAATTCCAGTCGAATCCATTCCATTCACTTGCCCTTGGGAAAAGTATGAATCCTCTTCTCTCCCCCCCATCTATGGGTAAATAGCAGGACAGACCGGGTTCTATAGCCTTGAATGGAAACTGGTCTACTGCAGAAATAAATGTCAACCTACTGCGAGAAAAAAATAACTGCCTTGTCAGTCATGTATCGAAAAATACATGATCGCCTCAGCGTGTCTCACGCATGGACTGATGCTACGATATTTGATATTATGTAAACACATAAATAGATCTCCCCTACTGTATTTACCTCAGTCTTTCGCTCTTTCTTTTATCTCTTTCTCTCCTGCTGTGTGTTTCTGTGCGTGTGTGTATCGTTATGCAGAGAATTGTATATGTAATTATTTACAATGACTACATATGCATGTATAGTCATTGTATAAATTTAATTCTTTGAGTTGGATATGTTGTGGCCTTTTAAGAAATCAGTTTTAACATAGATTAAATACCGTCACTTGCAG
The DNA here is from genome assembly GCA_964036315.1 of Acanthosepion esculentum. Taxonomy (NCBI): domain Eukaryota; kingdom Metazoa; phylum Mollusca; class Cephalopoda; order Sepiida; family Sepiidae; genus Acanthosepion; species Acanthosepion esculentum. Next base: position 72,586,139 of record OZ038497.1, on the reverse strand, counting down.
GACTGATTATTCAGAAGAGTTCTTCTCTGTGCTGCAAAGTGCCCGGATGAAGTACCATCTTATGATCTTGGAGGCGATCGTAATCAGCATCCGGGTTTGTGTAGAGAGAAAGAACTTAAACATATATTGGCATATTTTACCGAGTCCCTGATTCATTCCGGTTGAACTTTAATTTTTTTTTCTTTTTGGTTTTTACCCTCTAAGATCTGTTGCAAGGAGATTTTTCCTTTCAGTGGTTTCCTTTTAATTCCGACGATATTTACTTAAAACGAAGTGTCGGCCGAAAGACGTCTTAAATTTTTCTACTTTTAATCGAGACAATACAGGTGTATATGTGTTTGATTAATAAAATTGTCTCCATTTTAAAACATATATATATATATATATATATATATATATATATATATATATATATATAACATAAAAGTGAACATGGCAGTCAACACTCAGAGGCGACTGGATGTTTCATGCTAGACGTAATCGTCAGACGGCCTGACGATTGCGTCAACTTCAACATTATATTTATATTTACATACGCTCTATCTCTGATATTGAGCACTTTATCCCATAAATATAACACACCTTAAAACTATATTTCTTCATATATATATATATATATATATATATATATATATATATATATATATATATATATATAAAATCATGTCCACATATAAACCTTCAAGCACACAAAGATAATTCATCTGACAGAAATATAGGTGTGGGGGCTGAGTTTCAGTTTTAGGAAAATGTTACGACCACACCGATTAATAATATCAGTTGTTTTTTTTTTCCAAATAAATTATATTCTGACCCCCATCCCGTTTAATTGGCAGTGAGAAAAATCCTGACATCGATTAAGATCGATTTATATTAGTCGATTACTAATGCATAATGATAAAATATATTTTTAAAGAAAGCTATATTTATGGGGTAAAAAGTGTCCAATACCTGGAATTGAGTTTTTCTGTAAATATCAGCAATGTGGAGACGGAATTTAACAGCAGCTGTTGAGTCTGTTTTCCACCATGAAATACTGTGGACATTATATATATATATATATATATATATATATATATATATATATATATATATATATACATATAATGATAATAAGAAGAGGGAGAATTTAATTATCTGTTTCGTTTAAAATTTTCATTTCGTGAGCCCCGAGATATTCAACTCATCAGAACGAAATCTCCTCTGTCTTCTTATCATTATAATGCTCTGTAGTCTACATTGAGCTCTCCCTGGATTTATGTTCCCCTCGGACATATCCCTTACCGTCACAAACTGTTAAAACTTATAGTATATACGTGTCTAAACGCACACGCATATATATATATATATATATATATATATATATATATATATATATATATATAAATATATATAATGTGTGTGTATTAAGTGATAATTTATACGCATTTTAATACCCGTCTAAACATATATATATATCTTATCTCTTGTGTGTATATTTATAAATCCACACACACACCCACCCACACACACACACACACACACATATATATATATATATATATATATATATGTATGTATGTATGTTCATATATAATGTGTGTGTATTAAGTGATAATTTAGACGCATTTTAATACACGTCTAAACATATATATATCTTATCTCTTGTGTGTATATTTATAAATCCACACACTCACACACATACACACACACACACACACACACACACACACATATATATATATATATATATATATATATATATATATATGTATGTATGTATGTATGTTCATATATAATGTGTGTGTATTAAGTGATAATTTAGACGCATTTTAATACACGTCTAAACATATATATATCTTATCTCTTGTGTGTATATTTATAAATCCACACACTCACACACACACACACACACACACACACATATATATATATATATATATATATACATATATATATATATATATATATATATATTTTATGCGAGTGTGTGAGTTGTAACTCTGTTTGACATTTGTTATTTTTCCCTTCTCGCCTTTTTATTGCAATATTTTTCATCGCTTCTTCTCTTATCCACCGCCATTTCGAAGCGCTTTGCATCAATTTCATCTTCAAATTCGCCTGCAATCACGTATCGATTTCCCAGCTTAACGGCAATTTTTCTAAAACAGTTTTTATTACTAGGCCTTTATTCGATTAGGAGGTACTTTATATATTACATAAATGTTATTTCATTTCGCCAAGTGTTTCTTTGAAAAAATTTACATAAAATCTCCCCAAGACACAATAATCATCATGCATAGACAGAGAGAAACTGTCAATCATTTAATAGTCAACTGCCGAAAAGCAACTCACTGATACGGAAGTAAACTTGAATGTGAATAAACGGCGAATTTGCAAGAACTCTGAAAAGAGCTGGGATTGTAGCCTGGAACCACTAGCAGATAAACAATGCAGAACCTATCCGAGAGAATTGAAAGGCAATAATCTAATGGAATTTAAATGACCAAATTTCACCCGATTTATCCCACTAGGACCAAAACAAATCATTTTAACACATTCATGTTCGTCATTTCATTTTTGGGGTGCAGAGCAATAATGCATTATACATAGAAAATTGTAACCAATAGTTAATTTGTTATAACCCTAAAAGTAATACTGGATGTTTTGGTAAAATTATAATAGCGGATCTTTTTAGAATTTGACACCTAATTTTTCTTTTTTCTTTTCTTTGTTTTTTTTTTGTTTTTTTTTTTTAAACAATATGAAAGAGGCAGAAAGTGACGGAAGGAATAGAATAACTAGTAATAACGGACCAGGAATCTGACTTTCAGACACTCAATTGCCATATCACGTTAAAACACCGGTTCCCGTACGATCCCATGAAGTTAAACAACGTAGGACCTGGTCAGTACCTAGAGGTACTGTAAGCTCGCATATGTCGTTACTGTAATAGATAATGGCTCGTAATTTTTAATCGGAGAGCTGAGTTCCAATTCCAGTTGGGTTTGTTATATTCACTTACGCGCAAATCCACTTGGGAAAGGCATAATTCCATCTCCTCCCTCCAGCTATGGGTTAATTCCTAAAACTTGTATCACTAAAATTATTATTATCTCCAAAAATAAAATGGAAAATGTGTTCAACATATTTAGATTTCGGCAATGAATAACCGGTAGAGGTTAATTTGCCGCTAAAATACCCAACCAACATTGGTTCCACGAGTTCAGATGTTCATCGTGAGGATACGCAATGTCACGTACACAGGGCCGACTTATCCTCAGTCTCTTCATATTGTATTGATATGGAGAAAGTTCCACTCATACATATTCTTATTCTGATCTTTTGCTTTAAAGATGAGAAACCCGCGAAAATGCCTCTCCGATATTAGCTTCTTCAAATCTTGGGTTAAGTTTTTTTTTATCTATCCTACATATCCTCATAATATGCAGTTTTTACTTCCCCCTTTTAAGCCCTTGTAACAACTTCATTCAGCAAACATCTTTAACTTGGGCCCTGTTTTGGGTAACAATAAAATACATATGTATTGACTAGATGCCCTCTTCTATTGTGCTAACGTAGGTTGGTAGCTCCCGTCTGTTACAACGGTTGTGTGTTGGTGTAGACCCCCCTTATTTTAGGAACTCTACAAATGTTGATTTTAATCTCTGTTAAATTGATGCCATCCTGATAGATTTCATATTATTTTAACCTTGACTAACTGAAAGAGGCACTTACATTTAGAACTAGGAAGAGTTGAAATATCTGGGAAACCTAATCAGGAAAGACGGCTTGAAGAATGTAACACTGACATGTAGAAGAATGTAACAAGACATGTAGAAGATCAGAGGACAAAGGCGATTAATATACTCAACAAGCTAGTGTAAATGAATGGTAGAATATGGAACAGTAAAGAAACAAATATTAGAGATAGAAAGATATGTTATGGAGAGATATAATGTCTCTCGTCCTGATAGGAAATGATACTGGAAATTACGCAGAATTCAAGAATAATTCCTGATATTACAATTCTATTTTCTACTAGTGGATTTGTTCTCAACAGCGATTAAGATATTATTTTCTTTCTTCAGGATTCCTCAGCGCTACCATGGTCATGTAATTTCATTTGCTTCTTATCTTTTGTCTCGCTGTTTATTCCTATGTAATATTATTTTGTCTTCCTGCTTTAATTTTTTTTTCTAATTAATCAGTTCAGCCTCTACCCGGTTTAAGATCTACAGGAAATTTTGGCTGTTATCTCAATAATCTGTCTAGTTTAATACTTAAGTCAACCTTTAGTCAACCTTCAAATAATAGTTTACGTAATCTTCCAATATCACTTTCCTTCTTTTTATATTTTACAATGATTTCCACCCTGTAAAAGGCGCGATAGCCATTCCAGTTATAGAGTTACAAAGTAAAATGCATGGGTTATGTGGGTAAGATTAAAATTCTATTGGTTGAGGGAGCATTGTCTTAGGAGTCGTTTCCAAACAGCAGCAGTTCGTGGGAAGGTGATCGAGAAGAAATTAGATTTCACCTATGGAATACGATGAGAATGAGGGTGGTTCCCCTCAGTGGGATTGGCATGGAGTAGGTCTTAACCGTGAAGTGGAACTAAAGAATGTGGTAACACTTTTCATAGAAATCGCCCTAGTGTAGCCAGTGGTTTGCAACGTTTCGACTGTGGGAAGGGATTGCAGGATGGGAAATATGTCACCACACACAAGGACAGGGAGGCACTTTTGGACTCGATCAAGACTGGGGAGTGGCGACTGGGCAGCGCAGAATGGAGCTAATTTATTAAAATATAAATAAACTAACTATATGTTTTTAGAAATACGCACAAAATCGAGATCACTCTCAGGAATAAAGATGTAAAAGATTTAAAGCTCTAAGGGACATTATGCTAGCCATATCAATTCCTTTTATAAAGGCGAAGGTGCCGAAGAAATTATTGAATCCTTTTAAAAAATAAACATTCTAAATATTGTGATATTTTTTTAATAAAAAAGATTATTTTACCCTGATAACTATAATCTTCAAATATTCAAATATAATGTCAATCAGCATCTTTCGATGCCTTGATCTTGATCCCCGTCCTTCTCATTATCCTTCTCTGAAGCACTCCTCTTTACCCTTCCTTTCACTCTCTGTAACCCCTGAGCCGCCACTAGTCACGTGAGCTATACACTCCCTGATTCTATTAGCAAACAAAGGCATAGCAACTTGGAGGTAACGTTTCCATCTATTCCACGCAGCCACATATAGGCATCTGTTGCGATCGAATCTGTCACACTTGTATAGCCTGAAAATGTGATTTATGTGGGTTATTGTAGCTGAACAGGCCGGCGTTATGCATGGAAAAGAATATGATTTCACCTGTTACTTCAGAGGGGGCACAAAAGCATCGATACCGGCTTCGATCTAAGAATAAGCCTCACTGGCATAATTCTTAATAGGGAGGTTAAGAATATCAATCCGAGGGGAGTTTCGAAGAATCCCAGTCAACACGCTGGTACCTGAAGACGGTCCCGTGAATCGGAGGTTCCTGTCTCACAGATGACTGAAACGAAATATCAACAGATACTACAGCGTAGTTGACAAGAGGACAGAGCTACGAAGCTCGACAAGAGATGGGAGAGGAGGTAAGGAATCGAGCAAGGAAGCCTGTTGATAAGGTTTATTAAGGAAACAGGTAGAGAAATCCATTGTTTACGTAAGATTGAGCAATGGATATACTGAAGTTTGAATAAGCGCAATGTCATTAACATTGAAATGCTTAAGCTATCTGCCCTGATGAGCATTAAAATCGCCAAATACAAAAATGATGAGTACACACGCACACACACACACACACACACACACACACACACACACAGAGAAAGAGCGAGGTTTGTATACTCTCAGAAATGTTGTCCAATATACTGCCATCTCGAGGAAAAGGAGAACGGTAAAGGAAGAATAGATAGCTTATAGAGTACAATAACGAAACTCGAAAGCACATTAAAAAATAATCTGGAGATCCAAGAGACAATTCCCTTGCTATTAGCAGATTTTACCGGATATAAACAGTAAGGCCATGCATATGTATCATGAAAATCTTTATGCAAAAAGAAAGATAGCATGGGACAGAGACTTCATTGGTAACAATGGAAGAATTTAAACTGGTCTCACAAAGTGCAATGCTATCAGGAAACCATTTCTATCCTAAAGATTCAACACTGTAGAAATTGGAACGGATACCACGAACAGTGAAGAAAGTCAGATTGAGGGTGTAGGCACCTTCGTTGGTTTTTACTAGTTTTCTCGTATTTCTTTTCGATGTAGAAGATTTGTTTTGAGGAGGGGGGCCAAAATAATTATCACTATCTATCGTCTATGTCAATACAAATTGGCTAGAACGTGGCTGAAACTAAAGGATAATGTAGTTTCATGTTTGCCCACCGAAAATATATGCAGGGACACCCACTCATGCGTGATGTGGCGCTAAAATGCCCCGATATTATGAGAGTGTATATCAGAGCAGAGCCTCTCTAAGCGCTAGTAAAGAGTCCGGGCTTCTTACTACCAGTCAGATGCAGCAACCAGAAAACTGCCAATTCGGTAGCCTCATAATGAACAGTCGCAGGCAGAGATCAGTTAGATCATCAGAAAGTTAACAATAAACAGTTAAAACATTGAAAGAGCATAAGCATCCATAAGCAAGAACAGCAGAAAGCTTCTAAAAACCCTCGCAAAGATTAGGAAGTAGCCGCATATCGTAATATATTCGATAGACGAGCGTGAGAAGTTCATGATAATAAACGCCCATGTAATAGGTCAATGTTAGATGCAGTCTAGTGAAAAATAGTTACACGATTAATTTAAGTGATTATGTGTTTTTCACAATAGGGGCATATAAATAGGATATTGAGCCAGAATATATGCACAGTTTTAATTATGCTGATACTGGCATCGCTTATTTCGTTAAGAGCTTTGTCGAGAATGATTAAACTTGATCTTCAGTAAAGGCTACGTGATATAAATATTTCGAATACTTATTCTTTATACAACAAGAAATGAAACAACTAGGAAACTTTTGTATATTTTATTTTATTTTATTTATTAATTCCTATTTGTTCCTTGTCTTATCATTCTGTTGTTCAAGAAAAATAATATAATGAAGCAGGAAAACACGGGAGAAAATTAGAATTGTTTACTAAATTTAGAATTACAATACATTATAGATCATAAGTCGCCATCTTTAGAGAAATGCGCGTACCCATCACCCTCTCCAGAAATTCATTTAGGTTTGCAATACATGTTGGTGGCGATTTCCAGCAACAGCGAAGTTCTTCGGTCACTACACTATTTGGCTTGGAGTTTTTCAGCCTGGTCTGGCTTGTTAGCCTCTTTGGGAGGCGTGTGGTCTGAGTTGTTTTTTCCTTCAACCCATTTATAACTTAAGTAGCGTCACTGACATATCTTTTGTCTTTTCACGCAATCAAAACGGAATAGTCCATTATTAATGAGGTATTGACAGGGCTTAACGGTCGTGCGAACTAAGTAACTAACGAAAGGAGGGACGAACATAATCATAATGATATTCACATAAACATTATTATTATTATTATTAGTAGTAGTAGTAGTAGTATAGACGTTATTTTTGTGAGAACACCCATGTGAGTCGACGCCCCTATTATTTTGAGAATGTGTTAACGGATAGTGGCTTAGAATGAGAAATCCGAGAACCGAGTTCGATTTCCAGTTGAGTTCGTTGCATTCACATACGCATAAATACTCTTGGGAATGTGATGAACCCATCTCTTCTCCCTCCAGCTATGGGTTAAATAACGTGAAGTGGAGTAAGCTCTTTAGACTTGGTTGGCAGCCAGTCGAAGTGAAATACAACTCTGTATGCAAACGATGCGCACCTGTTCTCTGTATTTATTTCTGTCAAAATGTGTAGAATGTCCTGCACTATCCTTTACCGCTAAAATCAAATCATATGAGCGGTTATTCGGACAGTTCACTTCTAGAACATGAATTGTTGGACGCACATACGCCGAAAAACACGGGAGAGACCATCGTTGACAATACAACGCCGCCACGATATAAAATCTCACAACATCAAATCCGTTATTGCAAATATTTCTACAAATATACATATTTATAAAAATAATTATACCTGAAAATTCTTCCATTATTTTCGGAAGGTACTCCGCTTCCACTGACTCTGAGTATATACTATTCGACCCAGGGATTGAACTCCTACTGACACAGTTCAAACAGAACTAGTAATACATGAGCCATGCAAACAAAAACGACGTGAAATATCCCTAGACAATGGAATGAAAAGCATATATTCCAGTGGATTAAATAAGGGTTTCACTTTGAAACCCCTTATGAAGTCGATATACATCTGAAGAAGGCTGGAGAACACAAGGATTAAAAGGTTTTTGATAAACAACAACAAGAAAAGATTGATGCTTAGTGATGTAGATAGGAACGGCGCATTCCTGGAATTCAGACTGAAAATGCGAAATGAAGGCATCAGTGAATAATTTTGTGCGAAGACAAAGAGTTTGGCATTCGTAAAACCGGTGTTGTAATAAGAAATACGTTTAAATATAAAGGGAGATTATCTTTCATGACATAATCTTGCATATAAATAACTCATTTTCATGGAAGAGTTTAAAATATGATTCAGGCAAGAATCAGATATTTAATGAACAAAAAAACTACTATATATTACATTTTGTAACAAAACTTTAACTCTATTGTCTTTTATCAGTAAGTATTATTTCCTAATTGCTTCTGTCTAGGAAGCAACGGAAATGTACATTATTCCGTTCAAAATTTGCTGTACTGACCTGAACCTCTGTTTCTGAAACCAATCTGTTTTCTATCACTTCCAAACGGATTCAGCGCTGAGTTGCTGAAGGATAATATTCTAGAACATTCTTCATAAAGTTTCCAGAACTTTCTTCATAAAGTTTTTCGAACTTTATTCGATACGTTTTTAAGTTTCAAGATTTTCTAGAGCTTTATGTCTACCAATGCTCATATAATCTGATGTGAGACTATATTGGTAGCTGATTCGTGATAGTAATTTAAATTATAAGCGTAAATCGCGAAAAATGATTCGTAATTATTTTAGGTCTCCTTTGTGTAATCCTATACGAGAACGACTAAAGAAAGAGGTAAATTTCAGCAGATATCATTATCCTGGTCACAAAAGCAAAGTTTGAAGAAAATATTAGCAACTTGTCGCACTTTCTAGGTGCAAACAAATAGAAAATAACCGTTGCCACTCAAGGGCAGAAATCGTGCTACACAGGGTTATCAGAAAAGTTGGTGATACGTGTGAATTCACTTACTTAATCATTCAAAACATTTACACATAATTTTATATATGTTTGACTACATATATATATATATATATATATATATATATATATATATATATATATATATATATATATGTATGTGTGTGTGTATATATATGTATGGGTATGTGCGTATATGTGTGTATATATATATATATGTATGTGTATATGTAGGTGTGTATATATATGTATATATATAACCACATATATATATGTGTGTGTGTGTATGGGTATGTATGTGTATATATGTGTCTCTATATATGTACGTATATATATATATATATGTATATATATATATATATATATATATTAATGCCTATGCATATGTATGTGTGTAAATGTGTATATATATGTGTTTGTGTGTGTATATATTTCTTTGTATATATATATATATATGAATATATATATGTGTATATATATGTGTTTATATGTATGTATATGTCTGTACTTGTGTGTATATATATTTATATATTGTTGTGTATATATATGTGGGTGTATGTATATATATATATATGTGTATGTTTATATATATATATATATATATATATATATATATATAGTCATCCTGTGTGTGTGTGTGTGTGTGTCTGTGTGTACATATGTGTGCCTATATAATCATCAACTCTCTTTATACATATACGTTCAATTTTTTTCTTCTTATCGAAAAAAATATCCTTCCTTATTGACGTTGAAACACTTTTCACGTTTGACACCTGAGTTCAGATTTGATTTATATCTTCTCTTTTTTTTTATTAAAGCAATAAAAACTAAATTAATAATCTTAGGTCTCTCGGTGCTTCAATCTTTGGCATTTTTTGTAGCCTCGATTCAAAACCTGATGGACCGAAAACAGACATGTTAAACAATTTTGTCACCTTTTCAACGACAAAAGTCTATCTTATCAATATTTAATTGCCTACTTGTTTTGCAATGCTGAACAAGCGAGACTGTTTGTTCACTGGTTTCTTTGTTCTGGAAATATTTTAAATAAGGATAGAAAATGAGACGCAACTCACCAGACATTCGGATATGACTGTGCAATATTTTTTTATTTAGAGTAACTGGTAGAAGGCGAGTCGAGGATAAATTCCCGCAAAACACCTAAAGATAAATCGAAAAGGTAACATTTGTGGGGTTTTATGAAAATATATGCACCATTAAAGTTTTTTTTTTTTTTAAATAACGACCAGAGTAAGAAAGAATCGAACAATCAATGCTAAGCCAAGGATTGTGACTCACTTGCCCTTGTCGGGCTAACGTTTTCTTCAATCATCAAATGGAACGATTATATTGAATCAACTGCTAGGTCTGTTGCTAGTTATGCTGGTTCAATGAGCCGTCCTAGATAATATTACTCGCCCGAATCTATCTTGCACAATTATAACACTACCATTCGTCAATGCTTTGAATATGGTTGCGCTATCCGGCCAGGTGCTTCTATGCTTAGTAAAATCTGCAATGTTTTCGGTCACGGCATGGTATCTCGGTTACAGACACTCGCTCAACATTATTATCTTTGCCTTTACTATAAATATTCTCATGGTAATTGTTCTGATGAGCGTTTTGGTAGCTCGATTTTATAAATTTAAGCACTGGTTTGACAGATAAGTCTCATCATTGTCCAATTGAAACTGCTAGATCTAACCGGAAGTTCTATGCTAACAGTTCCCTCTCAGCTACTTCTAACTTGTGGAACTCTCTTTTTGTTTTCCAGTCAACTTCGATCTACAAAGAATTGAATGGATCTTTAATAATTATCTTCTGTTTCCCTAATTTTTGCTCTTTTATTGTTCTGTCTCTTTAATTTATTGTTCTCAAATTCTTCTGCACTCGCTATCCTCTGGTGTTTTAGCGGCCTTATCAAATTGCTTGGGGTGCAATATACATAATTTTTCCAGCATGTTTGGATAAATAATATCGACACGATCAACTTCTTTAGTGATATATTCAAATTTTCGAATGAATTGTAAATTTTCGAATGTTCATATTAATTTATATTTTATTTCATTTTTCCCCGAGTACTTTCAAAAGATGCTACATTCGTTTTCAAGGATTGTGTTTTGCGTATTTCTATGTAAATGGTTATTGGTTAATTCCGGTGTTCTCACGTTTGACAAAACTAATTTCAAGTCACTCAAGGTGACCTCAATTAATCAGTCAAACTGAAACTATATATATATATATATATATATATATATATATATATATATATATATATATATATATATATATATTTAATATATATATATATATATTTAACTCGTTTTAATATATGGTCTCATATAGAGAAAGATAACTTATTCAATGTTTGCTGCTTCGCATTTATTAAAGCAGCCTCCGGCATTTGGAGTAACACTTTTTCTGTGTCCTATAAATAATTTCGGTGTTATCTACTAAAAAAATTTTTATGTTAATAGTATTTTGATTGTTATCATGTATTCCTCTTAATGTGCAAGAAATGCTCTAAATTTTGACATCTTGCAAATGTATCTA
>OZ038497.1:72561796-72569296 GCA_964036315.1 Acanthosepion esculentum | reverse complement strand
ATATATATATATATATATATATATATATATATATATATATATATATATATATATATATATATATATATATATGACGTCGAACGTTGACACTCGTATTTGAAACAGACAAACATTTTTATTTTTATTTTGAACAGTGTATATTACATCTAAGAAATATTAGATAATAATATAAATGTTTACTAATGTTACACCTAATCTAAATACAAAATAATATTGCTACAAGTATTTTAAATAAATCAATTGGAATTAGGATGAAAGGAATACACGTCTGACATTAGCTGAAATAAACTTAATCTAATAATACCAGATAATATTACCACTATTATAGATGTAAATAAATCAAATGGAATTACGAAGAAATACATTTTTTAATTAAGATAATTAACATTACTTTATCTTATAGAAATCAAGATAATATTCTCCATCTATGTCTCAAAAGTCTCTTTCTGATTAGAAATGTCTTTTATGTCCATTTTCCTTCTCAGCTTCCTTCTGTAGAACCACATTTCTGTTGCCTCAAGTCGCCACATCTTCTGTGTGGAAATTTCACAAAGTCCAAAGAAGGATTTGCAATGTAATCGGTCCTGACCTGGCATCTCGACTTCAGTCACTTTTTCCTAGACGTGATGTGACGTCTTTCTGTCTTTTCTACAAATATTTGCTTTGAACAGCATTTTTTACGGGTGCCCCGAATTTAAGCGTTCTACTTGATTGGCATCTAGGTCCCACTGTTGAAATAGTTAAATGCAACCGCCACTTCTACTCCAAAAGTTTCTCTTCTCTCACTTTGCTACTGTGGAACTTCCTTCCTCTTACTCGCTTCCCTGATAACTACTGTCTTAAAAAATTCAAATACAGCGTCAACCGTCATCTTCTGTTAAATTGAACCTCGTTTATCTTTTATCCTTTCCTTAACACACACTATACCTAGTCTTTTCCCACACTTTCACTTTATGTAACTCCCTGTGTGCTAGTGGCTCTCCCGCTTTGCTTGGGTGAAATGCTTAAAAATATATCAAAGGGTTGATATTTCACAGCATTTCAGCGCTCTGTGTTGATAACGATATTTTTCTATTCCTTAGTACTTTGTCTCTTTTTTGAAATGCATGTTCTGCTATACCAATGTGCCTTCTGGTCTCAATGCCACATTTCCTATCGCCTATTAATTAAGTTCCCAGCTATTTCAACTTCTGTTCTCTAGTTCCTAGCTTGCATCTAGTGTAGTTTCTCTTATTGACAAGCATGTATTTTGTCCTCTTTCAATCCATAGTTAATACTTTCTTCTCGTTTTCCTTTACTACGATGTCTAGGAGTTCAGAAGTTTAAATTCTATGTCTGCCGTCAATACGGTGTCATCTCATGTTGAGATTGTGTCCAATGGTAGGCCTTGTAGTTTCTTAGCATTGCATCACATTTAAGTTTAAATAAATCCTGTGAGAAGAAATATGCTAGAACAATGACATGTTCTGATTTTGTGTACTTACTCAATTGATTTTCTATCTATATACAGGTCGTTTTTACCCAGTATAAATTGTGGGTTATTCTAAAGTTTTCCTAGTATTACAAATAGATCTTTCAAATACCTAATATTAAGTGCTAATGAAGAAAAATTAAGATAAAGAAATAAGAAAAACACTGATAAAAGTTGACATTGATTCATCTAATAAAATTCAAGATAATATTACTGCTTCTAATGCAAATAATTTAAGATAGATGAAATAGTAGACCAAATTTTAAAATAACTGAAAATAAAATGAGTTGACAATATAAAAATTAGAGATAATATTACTACTGGTAGAGTATGTAAAGCAAACAAGATATATTAACGATTTTTAAAAGCTAGAACCGGAATGAAATTAATAAATCTGTTGTTTATTTGTGTCTTTGCATATTGCAATATATTCTTTTATAAACCTTACAGAAATATATGATCAAGTTTATCATTAAACTGGCATCAATATAATTATTCACAATGTTTTGTTGAATGGAGTCACAGATATGCATCAAAACAAAAACGTATTGTCTTGTGAAGAACAGAAATGTTTAAATATATTCAAGCTATCTGCACTTCAAATTCCATCAGATAAATGCCGGAATTGAAATTAATAAATAATTAAAACTTCTTGATCGGGATGTGCTGGGACTCTAACGGAAATCGGCTGTGAAAATGAAATCAGCGGGTCGAGTTCAAATTCTCTATTAGCTGGATACGCTCACAAACTAACAACGGTTTATAATTATCTAAACGAGTCATATATATATATATATATATATATATATATATATATATATATATATATATATATATATTCAGGGGGCAATGGGTAAATGTTCGCCTTATAATTTTAATTTCGCGCATGCGCGTTATTTGTTTTTATTTTGTCGATACACAGCATAGTAGTGTTAGTTGGACACCGTCTGTGAGAAAAAGTGCAACATGAAGCAATTCACCCCGCTAGAAATTTGGAAATGGCATAATGTACTGTTTCGCATTCGCATCAGAAGTTCCAGTACGAACATTTCAGGTGTTTAGGTGTCAATCTGATGACATTGCAGAGGATCCGAAAAGAGTTGGATGAGTTTAATGGTGATCATGAAGGTGTAACACTTTGGAAAACTCTCTCTGATCGATCCGATAAGAAAAGAAAAATCCCGGATTTGTTGGTGAAGGTCTCAGACAGAACACACAGGCCTGCATCGTACCTTAAAGAATTACTGTTGCTCTGAGTCAAGAAAACTGAAAAGTTGCAAATTAAAAAAGATTGAATGTTTTTTGTGAAATTATTTATTTATATTTTTTTATATATAAATAAATATAAATAAATACTTTCACAAAAACATTCATTTTTTTTTAATTTGCAACTTTTCTGTTGTTTTTTTCTATATTATATACATATTAAGAAAGTATACGCGGCTTCCCGTTATGCTATGTATATATATATATATATATATATATATATATATATATATATATATATATATATATATATATATATATATATTTGGTTGGTTGTTTGGGGTTTATGGCATATCAACCACTATGAGTTATTTAATGCCAGATCCAGTATTTACTAAATATATCAAAAACGTATAGCTGGCAACATCATTGTTTCAAAAACGTATAACTGGCAACATCATTGTTTCAAAAACTGGCAACATCATTGTTTTAAAAACTGGCAACATTATTGTTTCAAAAAAGTGTAGTTGGCAACATCATTGTATCAATGTGCTGGAAAAGACCTGGAAGTTCACTATTTTCCATAGCTGGAACACCAACAGGTGCTACCACCCCGGGTCAGGGTGGACCTGGGAACACCAGCAATTAAGAGGTGGTTCCACGCTTCCTCAAAACCTCCTGATCAGAGGCCTTGCTGCTGGATGCAGTTTAACGTGGTACCCAGGACGAATGTGTATATATATATATATATATATATATATATATATATATATAAATATAAAAGTGGACATGGAAGTCAGCACTTAGAGGCGACAGTCTGTTTCATGCTAGTGCAATCGTCAGGCGATTGCACTAGCATGAAACAGACTGTCGCCTCTAAGTGCTGACTTCCATGTCCACTTTTATATTTACACACGCTCTATCTCTGATATTGAGCACTTTACCCCATAAATATAGCACACTTTAAGACTATATTTCTGCATATATATATATATATATATATATATATATATATCTCATTTTTCATGTTCATGTTTTTTCATGTTTTCATATTTTGTCATGTATTTATTATTCTTTTCAGGTTTTTAAAGCTATAGAGCCGAGTCTGTTCTGCTATTTACTCATAGCGAGGGTGGGAGAAGAGATGGATTCATAACTTTCACAATCGTATTAGCACGTAAGTGAATGTAACTGGGATTCGATCTCGGCTCTTTGTTTCTTCAATCCGACCTGCAATCCATTTACTTTAACGTGCCTCCTCATTACACTTTACTTAAAACACAAACTCTCGTGGGAATAAGATTTTTTTATTATAAAGAAAATGTCAGTGGGTTGTGGGAATCATAAATACTTATTCTTATGCAACGGGTTCTACATGTGCTGGTAATGTAAGGGATATTAGTGTGAAAAGTGAAATCTGTAGGTAGAGTTCGAATAGGCACCTGCGCTGATTTTCGCACTAATAACCTTGGAGAAGAGAAGAATTTGTTTCTTCTCTCTCTATAAGTATGGCTTAAATAGCAGAGGAAACTGGTATCTTTAGCAACCAGTTTGAAGTAAGGAAAACTGAATTTCAAACTGTGAAATAGGCAACAAGAAATCAGTTCAATATTTTCCCCCCCAGAATGCTTAAAAATTCACAGATTATAAAGGAAAACATTGTGGAGAGCCATGATAGCGTACATCCTGAAGGGAGATGACATTAAAAAGAAAATAAACTTATGTCAATAATTGACGAGATTTTTATATACTAGCATTTTTTATTCAGCACAGTAAATTAATTTATTTATAGATCTATAACCCATCTAGATGCTTTTATATATTCATGGATTTTTCTTAAGAATTAAGATCTGTCCTTTTCATTGGAGTTTCACGGAAAAAATCGCTCTGCAAAAAAAAAAAAAAAAAAAAAAAAAAATTGAAAAGAAATCGTCCAGAATTTCAAATACTATAGCATTTGAAACTCTGGACAATTTCTTACTGATTTAATGAATTATACAGGCGTTTTAATACAAGGAACCCCGAGACCAGGCCACTTTATTTTCTTGTATATTTCATGTTTTATGTCCCCTTTACGTCATGGGCGATAATGGCCCTCCACAAACTCCTGTCGTTTGTATCTCTTATTTTTTTAACATCTCTCAATCTCCCTGCTCTGTCAATTATTTGAACGACTTCCTTCGGAAGGTTACACTTTGTTTCCCTACGCTGCGCTTGTCTTCAGTATATTCTACGAGTGTCAGATTATCCAAGCCTTCATCCCTCATTAAGCTTTCCAGAGATTTCAAATGTTTTGTCCCGATTTGTGTGCTTTTTTAACTCATTTACGTTGCCTTCTTCTATGTTTTTTTCTCAAAACTATATGTCAGTTGCCCCAAATATGGTCTTCATCTGTGAACATTTCATCAGCCATTATCTGATTACAGAATGGTAGATATGATATATCAATTCAGTCCTCTTTTTATACTGAAATGTTCCTGTTTCTTAAGACATTGTTTAACTTTTGAAAGACATCCTTCGTTCCTCTATTGTATCTCGTTTTGGATTTTTTGGTGGGTGCGGATACTTGTCATATTTTTTATCGTTCATGTCCGTGTCGCAGAACAAATCAGCATGGAGGAGAAGCAAAGGACAAGTAAAAAGTCGCATTTTTCTAAGATTTTTTTTCTCCTACCTATTTTACACAAAAGGTAATTCGGCAAATATTCAATTATAACACTTGGTGATCGACGTCAGGTTCCATCCAGAAATATAGAAACTATTCGAATTACTCGCAGGAATCTACTTAAAGAAAATCTGCGCAGCTACAATATTTACCCTATTATTAATAATACGGAGCAATACTATAGGGTGGCCCGGAAGTCTTGTCACTCCTATATAATCTAATTTTCTATTTCAACGTTCTGCGGGGTATTATTATCAAGGAGAGAGAGTTTCACATTAAGAATACTAGAATGCCCATCAGTTGAAAGAAGCCATTCGTAGAGCCTTTGCCACAATCAATAAAGCACACCTTCGTAAAATATCACATAGGACATGGCGCCTCATCGTTGTGTGTAAATAAAATGATGGTGTTCATACAGACCTTTTCGATGTGTGTATTATGGTGTATGGAGGATTGATTGGTGACGGACGAGTTTTTGTGGTGAATGAGCAAATTGTAATGAGTGAAGGGGTCGTGAATAGGATTAGCTAGGTATAAGATAGTAAAGACCAGCCTCAATCCTTTCCCCCTTTTCCGCCTTGTGCCATAATTGTATTTTTAATACAATATATATTGACCTTCGCAATGTGCGACACAGTTAATAAAAATGAATAAACTGAATCCAGTACATGTGCTTTGTATTGCTGTTCTATTGTTCTCATTATTTCTTGGTAGGGGGTGACAAAACTTTCGGACCACCCTGTAAAATGAATATTATGTGGGAAGCTATTTACTCTAAAATTTAGGGAAAAGCTTTGCTAAAGGTGTAGCGATTTTCTAAGCCCGGCTTAGATGCGGCACAAGGTCGAAAGTATGGGGGCACCCAGTGAGGAGCGAACTCACTACTCACTCATAATTGATCTAGCAAGACAAGCTTTCTAACTATTACACCACGTCGAGGTGCCCTAAGCTAATGATGGTGTAGCAGACCCGATGACCCACACTCCAGGAATATAGTCAAGCTGTGATGCATGATTAAAACTAGCCGACTTCTGACCTCGGGGAAGGCAGAGGGGGGAGTCTAATTTATACCCCGTAGACTAGTTTTTAGTCACTTTTACATCCGTCTTTTTAAAAAACAAAAAGCAAAAAAAAAAACAAACACCTGGAATCATATGCATGTCCACAAACGTATAATAACGGATGAGGTGGACTCTTTTCAACAGTAATCAAGGAACTAATCCAGTTCGATTAACCTGGTTCCTTTGTTGAAGTAAACACTATGCCCTGTGGTCTGAAGACATTACATACAGCATAACACTGGTCAAGCACACAAAAAACATTCAATCCTTTTAAAAACAATCAATAAGCACCGAGAATTTAGATTTAATATTGAGAAAGTCAATTAACAACAACTAGGATTGGCGACCAGAATCTTCACAAATTTAGATATGCAGAAGGCAGAGTGATGAAAGCAGAAACAGAAAGGAAACTACAGGGAGCCCTTAAGATGGTAGTAAAGGAAACTGAGAAGAAAGGACTAAACCTCAATTGTAACAAGGCAAAAATGTATGATAGCAAAAGTAACAGCTCAACATGCTAATTAGAATTTGGGGAAACAAAACTTTAAATATCTTGGCAACGTTTTAACAGAGAACGGAAAATGCAAAACTGAAATCCGCGATAGTCAATTATCAAGCAGGTCTTCCAAAAACTAAGTATTAAGAAATAGTAATATTTCGTTAGAAACAAATAGCACCGAACTCTGATGTAATATCGGTTCTTCGGCTGTCAATGGCGTAGAATCTCTTTAGAGATGAAGAGACTTGAAGCAACAAATGTGCTTCTGAGAATACCATGAACAATGTCGAAGTTTTAGAGAAAAGGGTAACAAAAAGGAAACTTACGCCACTAGAAATATTGAAGGTAAGAAGAACAGAGGAAAGCGGCGTAACGGGCATGTATGGTTGACAAAACAACGATTAGTAGATCTAGCAAAAAGGAAACAACACTAAATGCTACAAATTGTCGCGTGGTAGTCCACATACTGAAGGAACACGGCACATAGACGAATGTGAAAACGAAAGAATCGGAATTAAATTGATGGTTGTGTAATGCGCACCAAAATGAAATTCTGGACATGTAACGCTTCATCATACTGACTACCTTAACTCCATTA
>OZ038497.1:72551796-72556796 GCA_964036315.1 Acanthosepion esculentum | reverse complement strand
ATAAAGCTCAATGTAGCGTGGCGGGTGAAGAAGCGATAAGATGATTTGTTTGTGATGGGAGATTCAGATTTTTTTTCTTAACCATCCCACGTCCGACCGATAATCTAATGATCTATTCAGTTGCTTGATCATTGTCACGTCGATGTCACTTGGATGTTTCTTCATTCAATGACGATACTGTTCTTGACCGTTGCAAGATAACTTAAGATATTGATACATCAACCGCGCTTTCGATAAGGATTATTCTGGTCGTTGAACGAAATTTGATAACTGCTTCAGGATCGCTTCTTTTCATTACACTTTCGTTATAATTTCACCGAAACAGGAATATGCAATATTGAGTAGCGATGATCATGACTCACCACAACATCCACATCTTTGTAACTCTAAAGCGGTTATTTGTCCCCTTACTATTCTTTCCAGTTCCTGCTTTGGCATCCATTTCCCTAAGCTTGTTAGGCAGATTACTCACTACTTTTCTCTTGGTCCTTCTTCTTTTCAGAAGTTACATCCTCATGTGAGTATCAAAATTGCCAAGCTTTCTTGCCTCATTATTTAATCCAGAAATTTCAAACGTCTATTTTCGATAATTAGTACAACTGTTTCCATTTTACTTATATTTCTGTAATGGTTTTCTTTGGCGAACGCGTGTCAATACAAACGCAAAAGAGGCCCGGATCGGATGTGGACACGTTCGTCAGCACCAGTTACATCCAGGTTTTCCCCTTTAGCAGCGTGACAGCTTGGCATGTTTAGATATGGGCCTCTCTACAACTGGTCAACTTTGAAAGATACATCATGCTAATAAAAGCAACAGGAAAACCAGCAATCAGTAACACAAGTTATCTTATGAACTTCTACCGATGGATTAGCCCCTTGTATCCCTCCCCCACTGCTGTGGTGCGGATGAAGGAGAAGCGGTCTCCGCTTTTGCTCTGTCTCGGTCGGTCCTTCAGGGTTGCCCACTGCTGCCCCTACTTTTCGCGGTGGCGTTGGAGTCCCTCTTTCACCGTAGACCGACCCTAGGTGGAATCGCTGTCCCTGGTGGCCCTCGAGCAAGGGTTTCCGCGTACGCCGATGACGTGTCCACTTTCGTTTCGTACCGCAATGACATCGAGGTGGTGCTGAAGGCGCTTGAACGGTACTAGAGGATGAGGGATACCAAGATTAACCGCGACATGTCTTCCGGCTTTCGGTGAGATCTGGAAGAAGAGTCGATCTTTCGTGGCAGTATGGTTGGACGGACAGTTTCGTCCGTATTCTTGGAGTTTGGCTCGGTCTCCGACTCCAGCTGGAGAAAAATTGGTCTGAAGTACAGGCAAAGGTCGGCATGTTGGTCGAGTTTGGGTGCCAAAGGCGGTTGTCTTTGAAGGGTACGTCTGAGGCGTGTGCCACTTACGTCTTTCCTTTCATCCTTTACCGGCTGGCAGTACTTCTTGTCTCTGGAAGGAACTGAAGGCGGCGATCGAGCGTTTGCTTTGCTCCTTCTTGTGGGGTGGCCGCAAGCATCTCGTTAACAGAGTTGTTTTTGTCATGGGGGCTGGGAATACCACACTTGGCGAGTCGCCAACATGTCTCGCGATGACAGATGATTCGATCTTGAAGGGAAGGCTGAGGGCCTCATTCTCTCGCCTTACCATCATTGGGTCCTGGGGCCGAACGACGTTGTAGGCCCTGGGATCAGTCGGTATCCTCCTCAAGTGTCGATCGACCTTGAGGATCATTCTAAGCGAATCTTGTAACGGGAATTAGTGGTGGGGGGATGAAGAATTCGCTGTACGGTAGGTTCGGTTTGTCGGCAACCGAGTTTCGCTCGTTTTCGTCTTGGGCGCCAGCTGTGGATTATCACAGCAATCCTGTTTTCTCTTACCTGGCGATTGGTTCGGAATTGGTTATCTCTCATTGACGTAACTTTGAAGTTGGGCTTGGCGAATTTGCCAGACCGTCAACGATGTGACCTTAGCTTAGAGGAAACGGCTTCACACGCCTTCTACCATTGCCCTTGGATGAGTTGACGGCTAGTATCTCTCACGAAAAGACCGTGCTCATTAATCGTGCATACGCGGGTGAATAAATGTATCGCCCCCCGTATTCTGGGGTGAAACGGATAGTGTTTCTGACGCTTCTGGTCACGACTCGAATGATGATTTGAACGATGCGAATGAAGGAAATCTTGCGGTGCGATCGCTATTCTCATCAGGATCTCATCAGATTCTTTCAGCATCAGTTCAGGATGAAGATAAGAACTCATCGACAGATTTAAAAAAAAGATGGGTAACTGTGGCGACCCTGGTTAGCCTGAACGGGACTAGCTGTCATTTTCTTCTTTAGATCTCCCTTACAACGGGGCGGTTTCCTGAGGAGCCCTCCCCTGGTTAAGATAGACTTTTCTAAGTGTACCTAGTTAATGTGAGTATGTGTCGTTACCAACCTGTTCCCTGCTACGCCCCATGACCTAAGTCGAGATTCCCTATCTCCCCAGTATGTTTTGGCGTGCCCTTCTTATCTCGATTGCTAACTCTTTTTGAATTTTCTAATACTCGTATTTTTTCTTTTCTTTTTCTTCCCTTAGCCAGAGAGCATCTTGATGTTGTCGGAAGACAGAATACAGCGGTCACTCTTTTTTTGAGGGGTGGACGGGTCCTACTAACATTATTTTTTTTCAGATTTTCGAGGTTATCTACCCCCCATCATTTCATTGATATATATATATATATATATATATATATATATATATATATATATATATATATATTATAAATTAATAGATTTAAAATATGGTTTTACCGCTACACAGTGATAACCATGTTTCAGAAATGGAAGCTAAAGCCCCTGAATAACGAAAATTAAAAATTGAACCCTCTACCACCCCTTGTCTAGATGAATGGATTTATCGGTAACCTTGGAAACCCTCAAACTATGAATCTTTCCTGTGCCGTTAACAACCGTAATTTTTAAAAAGTAAGTTACTCCAAAATTCGCTTGATGAGGAAATGGAACTAATGTCTTTGGTTTAATAACAAAATTAAATTCAGGGGCTTTAGCTTCCATTTCTGAAACATGGTTATCACTGTGTAGCGGTAAAACCATATTTTAAATCTATTAATTTATAATATTAATGCTCTGGAAATTTAAATTTACATAGAGCACTATTGTGTAAAAATAAAAATATCTATAAGAACACAGGATTTTATATCTTACTGTTCTTTCCTTTTTATTTATATATACATATATATATATATATATATATACATATAGAGAGAGAGGGGGAGAGGGAGAGAGAGATATTGTGTATACACAATTATACATATCCAAATATTTAATACATGGGAGCGAATGTTAATGAATAGATTCTCATGGTGAATGAATATATTGTAATTAATGAATGGGTCGTGAATCCGATTAGCTAGGTATAAGACAATTAGTGTCGACCAGCCTTAACCCAACAGCCATCCTTTTCGGTGTTGTGCTACAATTACTGTGTAAAAATCAGTAATAAATCGGAAGCAAGTTGTGAAGTTGGCCTCAAAAGCTTGCTGTGGTTTCCGAAGCAGTGCCATTTTTGTCTCATACCCTATTACGATCGGGAAAGCAATCGGTTATATGTTTCCCCCAATATAAACACAGTCTTTGTCTGTCTTTATATCATATACTCGACATCCTTCTGTAGAAAAGCATTACCTCTCCTCTGTAGCTGTAAGGAAATTGTCCAGAATTGACTTCCATATATGGTGATGAATATTACATTGCAGTACAGTGCATTTTTCTTTGTTTCTAATGGACATTTCTTGTTAATACTTTATTTAAATTTTGGAAATATTTTTTCATTATCCTATTTGCCTTCACCCACCAATAATAAATCCTAGTAGAGACCTGGCTGTCTTGTGTATGTCTCATTCTATGTAATTAATACATCCTGTGAGTGGCGTACTTTCGATGCACTTTTGTTTTATAGTGTATTGTATTCAATTGGCTATTTGTATCTGTGCGCAGATGGCTTAGAGAATAAAATATCAGACATTCATTTAGTCATGATTCTGATTACTTCTGTACTGTAAGTACGGAAACTGGCTGTCAGTGTAAGTTGTCGACATGATGAAATGAAGGGAACTTGATCTATTATCTTCAGTGTCATGTGGCCAATTAAGATGAGCTAGTTGCTTCCAGTTATTGCGTCCCTCTTCATTTTGTTATATTATTTCTTTCTATTTTCTAAGCCAAAAGTTTTCGTTTCCTTCTTGATTAGTATAGCGAAAGCCATCCAAAACCGAAAAAGACTCAGTGTGCTGTGGACCTCTTCCCGGAAGATCGCCGACTGATCCAGTTCTGTCAAACCGGGTGATTAGATTACGAGTCATGTTATCGCTAGGAGATACTTAAAATTAAAATGTCGCTGGTATTTTCCGACTCTGAATAATTGATCTTTCATTGGAATAGGAAACCTTAATGGGTTTTACGCGTTGCTGGACATCATACGTAGCCATTTTAATTTCCAAAGGATGCTTTATAACCTGCAAAAGAAAGAAAAAATACAAAAGACTGAAAACGAACAAGTTATGACTTTTTCAAATTTTCATTTGTCAGTGTATAATATGCGTAATTTTTCACTGTATAATATACGTTATTTTGTAATACTTGCAAATACATGGCAAATAAAGTATTATTATTACGTGCTATAAATATGGTTTACATTTATTTTATAATATTTGCCACGTCACCAATAGTTTTTTGGTGACAAAATTAATTCTGCAAAAATTCGTAATACTATAGTCGAAACAATAATTTGTTTTTCCTCGAAATTTTTATTAATTTTTATATACAAGGTAACCAAAAAAGTTCTGTCCGTTTTTTTATTAGTCATTGAATGAAGTTGAAATATATACGAAATACGTGTAGCAATTGTTTTCAAATTCGGACAGCCGGAAGTAGGAACATCAGACGTTATAAAAAACACCGAGCTCGGCTATCAATTATAAGCCGGGCATCTGTAAGAAGAATGG
>OZ038497.1:72474296-72546796 GCA_964036315.1 Acanthosepion esculentum | reverse complement strand
AGTGGTTGCTTATCGTAGCTTTAGTTAGACTTTTAATCTAAAGTAATGCGTAGACAGCACCGAATGGAGAATGAATAAGCTCTCAGCGAGATTCGAAACTACGTCGTTTTAACCCAGTTTACACTAGTGGCTAATACCTTTAGAAAAGGCAGGAATCCTTTTCTTCTCCACCTCTCAGTTATGGATTAAATACAGTAGACGTGACACTTTAGCCTTGGGTGGCAACCAATCAAAACGTTAAACCGTGGAAATGTCAAAGGAACACCAATCTGCTATTTTTCCAATATTTTATAATTCACAGATAATAAAGGAAACACTCTTTGGAAAGCCATGATCGCCTACGTTCTGAAGAGACATGCAATTTAAAAATTAATGATTTTACGGTTCCTTATCATATAAAAAAATATATAGGGTTCTGAAAGAATCATTGTCGAACATATCTCTTGAATTAATAATCCAGTGGAATGGAACTTAGGTGAATTATGATATTACTGGTCCAGATGCCATTCGAGAGTGAGACGTTCTTTTTCGTTTTATACTCGAAAATTTATTATGTAATTTGACAGCTAATCAGGAAGGACCTAAGTACGCACGCCTGAACGGACAATCAAGTGGGGATACTCAGTTAACAGGGTAATGACACTGAGAAAGCTTGGACATTGTGCATCGTTACATTCACAGTGATAGTCATCACGGCTCAAGAGGGGTTCTTGGCAAAATATCACAGAACGCATATATGTAAATAAAGTATAATCCCTAGAAAAGATTCTGGATCACTACAGATTCCGCGTCCCCCCAAAGTTATACCCACAATGGTCATGTCATGAATACAAATAGGCAGCTGACGACGACATCTGCAATTTAATTTAGCAGACTATTTTATAGTGTAACAGACTCTAGGACATATTTTGAATCATTTCACTCCAAGCAGGGCGGAAATGCGACTAGTACGCATGCGTTTGCAGGGAATGAAAGTGAAAGGGAAGAGTGAAAATAGCGAGGATTCAGGAAAGGACAAAAGATGAACGGGATTCAAGTAGATAGAAGATGGCGTTTGACGTTACATTTAAAGTTTTCGAAGATTGTAGTTATCAGGGAAGCAAGTAAACGGAAGGGTGTACCACAGGCGGGAAGTGTTAGAAAAGAAACTGTTGAAGTAGAAGGGGCGATTGCATGTAGCTATTTCAACAGTAAACGGGTGGGACCTAGATGTCAAACTAGTAGCACGCTTAAATTCATGTAGCTGGGGCACCAGAGAAAAAAACTCGTGAGAACAGTTGCCATGAAAATATTTGTAGAAAAGACAGAGGGAGGCTACATGACGTCAATGAGGAAGTGACCGAAGTCAAGATGCGGAGTCAGGATCGATTACATTGTTAATCCTTCTTTGGATTTTTTTCAAGAACCACGAGACGAATAGCAAGAGCACCAGACTTGATATGCGAGCAGTATTCACTGCACGGGTGAATGGTAGATTTGTAAACGTATAAGAAGGACCAATTTTCTGGTACGACACAGTGACCCAACTTTCCTTGCAGTAGATGCAGCTATTGATTAGATGTAAGATAGCAGGTTGTGTAATTAGAAGACGACTAAATCACCATTGCCCAAGATATTTTTAATGATGTTAGATGGCTAGCTCTTTAATGCGAAGAAAAAACCCCGAATGAATTGCATTAAAGATGCGGAATTATTGTACTTCGTGCAATTTACATTCTAGGAATTATTTGTTCTTGTAAATCAAGAATCTGTAATATAATCGATCCTGACCAGGAACCGCAACTTCAATCACTCCCTCATCGACATCAGTTGGCTTCCCCCTGTCGTTATGCAATATTTTATGACAACTACTCCGACGAGCTTTTTACCCTGGTGTCCCGAATACATGAATTTAAGCGTGCTACTAGATTGGCATCTAGGTCCGACTAATTTACTGTTGAAATAACTAAATGCAACACCCATTTCTACTCCAAAAGTTTATTTTCTTGCACTTCCTGCCTGTGGAATACTTTCGTTTCCTTGCTTCCCTGATAACTACAATCTACAAAAATTTGAATGCAACGTCAATCGTCATCTTCTGTCTTCGTGAACCCAGGTCATCATTTGTCTTTTCCGAAATCCTCCCTATTCTCACTCACTCTTCCCTTTCACTTTCAATCCCTGTAAACCTCTACGTACTAGTTGCATTAACGCCTTGCTTGTGGTGAAATGATTAAAAATCTCTGTGATAGGATTAAAATGTCTCACTGGGCTTTTTTACGACTTCTATTATTAAACGTTTTGGACCATTTTTATAAATTCCAATGCTATAATGCAGGGTGTTGCAGACCCTAATCCTCCTATTGCAATCACGGGACTTTTCTGCTTTCTTGTTTCAAAATGTCATAGAATTATTTCATTACCGTTACACCTATAACATACTCGCGAGAAAAATTCATCTTACTGAAATTATTTTCATATTTTCCTCCTGGTGACAAGTGTCCTTGATTAAATATCACTTCTTTCTTTCCCTGAGTTTTCACAATTGAGATTTTTACTTATAAATTTTCGGACAAAATTCCTAATAATTTTTGTCTCAATTTCCGTGATGAGTAGTTATTATTTCTATGCGAACTATTGTAACTCATCTTTGCTGTTGGAATAGGAAAAATAACGAAGATGAGGAGAGTAGTGCACGTGTAAATGAAATTACTGCTACTTTTTTACATACATATTGGTTCCCAAATGTTAATTTGTCATTTCTCATAGAACTCCCACCAACGTAGCTTAAATGTATGACCCGTCCGAATGTATAAAGCTCCTAGTGAAGATTGAACTCGCTACACAGTCGTAATTTGACCTAGTGCGACAAGCTTGCTAACAATTAAACCAGTGCTTCCAAAGTTGAAATTATACAAGTATAAAATGCAATCATAAAATGCTTCCTATAGTTACTTTAAAATGCACTAAAATTTTTCGAGTGTAATTAATAAAAAATAAAGTTATATCTGATTTTAAAATCAATATCGCATAAACTTTTATTATCTTTTTTTAAACCCTATCTTTAAAAAGAGCAATTTCATGTTAGCTTAATACGAATGAAAATTATGAAATCATTAAGGTGATTATTAATCGACATAATCTCACATTTATGATGCCATTATTTAAATTGTATGATTTGATGTGTGCATAGCGGTTATGTGAAGGTGAGCTCAAATATTGTGACTAGCGATATTTGACACGAATAAAAACCACTATCTCGAAATAACTGCGCATGCCAGTTTCAAAATTACATAAGCCTAACCCAGGTGATTCATTCTATGCGCAAATTACTGCATTTATGGGCAAGTAAAAAGATTTTTACGGCGTTGATGAATACCAAACTGTTGTAATTGAAAACAAGTTCAAAGGTTTTCCGAAACGGCACAATGTCTGGGATCCTTACCTGTACTTTGGGGCAATTACATATAGGAAGTGGTTCGAGAAAGGAAAACTCACGAACAAGCGGAAGCTTTTCAATCAACAGTGAGACAACATAAAGGATATTTTGTCAGGAATGAAGATAGATTTTATAAAAGTAATGAAATAATGAGTTACAATAAACAGCACATCGATTACAATAGCCCGTAAGTAGTTACGACAAACAACGCAAATTGATACAAAATCAAAACATTAACCGAAAAAAATCGTGCTGTCTTCTCTAATAGCTTCGTCAGATCGAAACTTTCATGTCGATGTTATAGATGGTACCAAAGCTCGTTAAGAAATACCTAACATGCCATTTGTACGCAACTGCTTTCTCAGTTATATGGTTAAAATGGCTCCAAGCGAAACAAGATCGTAACTCTTCAGGAGAACTCTTTTATTTCGAAACTTAAGAACTGGCTCGACAGATTCACAAAGATTCGTACCAAATAACAGAAACCACCTCACTTGAGGGCCTTCAACAATAGCTGAAATGGATATTGCATGGCACTAGAAGAGACAATAATAACACCATCAAGGTGTTGATGTTCCGCATTGTCTCAAATAAAAGGTTTGAAAGAAAACACTTATCACTACTGGAAAGAGCAATAACAGTTAATGAAGTTGAGAAACCCATATTTCTGAAAAAATGGTTTAATAGAAATATTTTATGAATTTCAACTGTAAATAGCACTGGCTACTCGATCAATGAATGCTGAAAATTTCCTTATAAGGAAATGGCTAATATTACCATTATCTTTTAGATGTGTGGATGCATAACGTTTTCCAATGGAGACTTGATCGTCGGTACTAGGCCTTGCATCATTGAAAGAATATTGTGGCATTTTTTTTTTAAGCTTATCACCCCAAGCAAGGCTGGAAGCCACTAGCACACAAGGGGTTACAGAAGGTTTGGAGGAAGAGCAGATAGGAGTGGTAAAGGAGAGGATGTGGAGAAAGATAGTGGATCGATCAAGGCAAGGGGGTTTCAGAAGATTTGGAGCGAGAGCAGATAGGAATGAAAGGTGAAAGGATGTGGAGAAGGGAAGAGGATAGATCAAGGCAGCTGGAGATGTCGATTGACGTTACACTTAAATAGTTGGAGCTTGTATTTGTCAGGGAAACAGGAATAAGGAAGGGTGTTCCACAGGCGAGATGTGCGAGACATGAAGCTATTGGGGTAGAAGAGATGTCTACATCTAACAGTTTCAACGGTGAAGGGGGGACGGGATGCCAGCCTCGTGGGACGTTTAAATTCATGAGGCCTAGGAACCAGCGCTTTTTCTCTTTAATCAGCGAAAAGATAAAGGTACGTGTCCGTTTTATTCGAAGGAAAATATGGCACTCTGAAGTACTGTTAGAAAAACAAGTAGGCAAACGCAGGGTAATGGTTTTGGCAACGTTTTTGAAAAAAATATCAGTCATATGAAACTTATTTTATTACATCTATTCAACCAGGAAATTATTGAAGACAAGGTGCACAGCTTCAAGGCAACCACCGTCCTACAATGGCGGTGGCATTTTTTAGCAGGAGATTGCTGTACACGAATTGTTCTAGGTGCAGAAAAAATAGCTTCCGTTGCCCTGATCACCAATTTCTCCAGATCCCAAAATTATTAAGCATTCATCGGCTTCTTTTTTTTACCAATAAGTTTACCGTTTCGATTATTCCTCAGCAAACTTTTATCATTTGAAAGAACTGAACGTTCCAGCACCGAAGTTAATCCTTAGAGGTCTTTTGAGGTCCATTCCTAGTCGATTAAGAGCTGCATTGCGGGCACATGAAGTCCAGTTAATTGGAATTAATGAGGTGATTATTATATTTCTAAAATGTAGTCAATTAAATATTACATGTAATAATTAAATGTAATAATTATTAGGTAAAGTTTTGGTCACAACTGAAACTATTATGTAACATTTATTAAATTTTTTTTTTAAATTCTAAAACTGAACATTTATTAATTTTTTTGTGGAGTGGGGGTGGGGCAACACGTTTACCCTGCAGATCATTCCGGGCCTAACTTTCAGCAGTTGAAAGAACTGAGCGTCCTAGCAGCGGAGGTAATCTTTAGAAGTCCATTTCTGGTAAATTAAGAGCTGAATTGCAGGAACATGAAGTCCACAATCTTATTAGTAAAGTGATTATTATATTTCGACTAATCAATGTGAGATATTGGGTTTCAGATTGTACAGCCTCTCGCCCACATTCTTATAATCAATAGAACATCAAAGAATGAACACTATTATTAAATAACCTTGTGAATCTGTAGATGATATATTCCCTTCTTTTCCTTTTCTCCAGATTTTATATGCAAAAGGCATTTCTGAAAGCCCAGGAAAAGTAGCGACCAAAATATTTTGCTAGAAACAATCAAGTTGGAAACAACCGTTTAAAAAATGGCATCCCAGGAACATCCGCTCACCACAAAGTTTTATTTAGCAGCGTAGATGATTCATTGTCAATCAAAAAAGAGAGTTAACTCAAGTTATACAAGTTTCGAGGAGTTATTCCTCCTCTGATCCCTGAGTATCTGTTTTTAGAAAATGTTAAACGATTTTGGCAATAATCCGTTTAAAATATGCAGATACTTATCTAGAAAATTAAACATTCTTTAGTTTGCTTTATGGGGAGAATTGTAAATCGTAGAAGTTACGTGGAAACAATTTTCAAATTTTAAATAACCTAAGCATTGCGAAAAAAATTTATTTTAAGAACTTTAGAAAATAATATTAATTCTAAGAACGTGATCGTTTGCAAAAGGTGGGAGCAAGGAAAGAAAGAAAAGGGAAACTAAGCAATTATATTTCATATCATAAGCGAGAAAAATATGAAGTGTTATCGGGTGATCTTGAAAGAGTTGCTGCAGTGTTCAAAATCTCTTGCCAAAGGAACCCATTCAAATTGTCTCTCATTAATTGTCAACTTTAAGTAAAGGAGACACAACCCACTAAATAAAATATCGCTTTAGGAGATTTAATTTAATCTTAAGCAAAATTGGCGCCAAACCAGGGAACTATTAGTGAGGCTGTAATGGTATTACTTCTAAATAATATATTCCTTCAGTTTGGGTCATAGTGGCAGTTCTGATTAGCACACTTAAGGAATAAAAAGGCCCAGCGCATTGCAGCAGGCGAAGTTCTTGTCCCCGTTGAAAAAAGTAAACAAAAGGGCTAATAGTAAACTAGAAAACAAGAAGAAAATATACACCGATATGCCAGAAATCATGGGTAAGGTACCTAGTACCGTGGGCGGCTTATTCTAGCTTGGAGAATTAGAAAATCTCAGTAGCAATTAATTCCGCAAGCGATGGGAAATTTTTGGAGAGAATTCGGGCCATACCATTTCGATAGCTCTCCACAGACCCCTGATGCTTTTAAAAGTTCCATGCGAATAGACCTACCAAAACGCACTAAAATCCTCGATTGGTTTCTTGTCAGGCAAAGATCGTGACCACATGATTCATCAAAATTTTCCAAAATGCTCCTCTAACAAATTCGGATGACAGAGCATTATCCTGCTGGATCAACTCTTGTCTTTGTCGTCCGTTGTGTCCATGACACAAATTGCAATAAAGCAGTACAAAATGATTAATAGCTTGTTAAGGCGGGGCGGCTGACCATACTATGTGAACATACCACTCAACATTATTGAAACACCGCCAAAATTAAATAACACCTGGAGTCCATAACTTATTGGAGTCAACCCTAATAGGATCATAACTTCTCGGCTAACGACCTCTGTTGCTAGACCCCAGTGTTCAGTTAGCGATTCGTAAGTGATACATTTCGTTTCAAAATTAACCTCCTGCCAATCAAAATGGATTAGTATCAATCCAAATGAAGTAATATCAATTAAAATGGATTGAAACCATATTTATCTTTTGAAATTGGGCTGAATTTTCATTATATATATATAAGTATGCAAAAGTAAGTATACATTAAGTATGATATCAGTATAACCAGTATTCTAATAGTGGGTCTAGGATTCATTTAATACGAGAATTCATTTAATTTATTAAAATAATTTTTAATATTTCTATCTTCATAATTTTTATTGGAATATCCTAAATATGATATAATTTTTATTTTTTACTAAATAAAAATAATAAATATTTTACTTGTAAAGAGGAATGTGTGAATGACGGGGGCAAACAGTTTGAACCTTTGACGGGTTGATATGTTTATTATTGATATGTTTGTAAAATCAATACATTACGTTTTGTGTTCATGTTTTTAATTTTTCATTGATGTATACCTAATTTTGCATCCCCTTGTATTTTCTTGCAAGGTCAGTAAATAGAGACAGTTTCGTTTGTGTGAAAAGAGTCAGGCTTCAATGGAGCTTCTCAGTATTGAAATATCTATGAAAGGTTGAAATTCGTCTTGCCACCCGCTTCAGTTTAAGCTTCTAAGTCAGTGTTATTGTACTTTAAATTTTGAAAACTAAATTTGAAAGAAAAACAAGAAGGGAAATTATTTATGAATGAACCTAAAAAAATCTAATTCTTGTTTTCACTTTTTTTTTTAGGGAATCTCTCATTAAAAAGTGAATTCCGTAAGTGCGAGATAGACGTTACTAAAAGAGAAAAGTTCAAGAGTCTTTTTCGTATGTGCTTATACATGTGTATGTGTGTGTGTGTATGTGTGTGTGTATGTGTGTGTGTGGCAGAGAGAGTGGGGAATAGAGATGAGATGGGGAGTGAGATATGGACAGATGGATACCACGACGATGTGTCATTTCTGGTGCATGCAACAAAGGTTCATGAGAGGTAAATCATTGTACGGAATGAAAATACTGAAGAATGTCCTCTCGTTGTGAACTGTACTCAGATAGAAGCTAATTTAAAACTGAAAGGAAAATACCGAAACTATTTCTCTGGGTAAAATAACCTAGAAAGAGAAAGATGTCCAGAAAACAGCGCTTCATCATGTTTTAAAAATAAGGGTCTCATTTTGCTTGACACAAAATAAATAAACTCGAGATATGGTTCTGTACATCGTATATTCATTGTTTCGGCGGGATTGTAAAACGGATAAAATCTCTTTTTTCACAATGAGCATTTTTTTTTATTATGGTCAACAGCCTTTGTAGTCGTGGAAGTTACCTTCTGAAAAACACTCGACACTGTTCGATAATGCTAAAAGCGACAACAGCATTCGATAAGGCACGATGCAACAATTCGATTAGTATAATACAATAAGGTGATAATGCAACAAGGTTACTGCAAGATAGTCTTTCGTTTT
Source organism: Acanthosepion esculentum (assembly GCA_964036315.1). NCBI lineage: Eukaryota > Metazoa > Mollusca > Cephalopoda > Sepiida > Sepiidae > Acanthosepion > Acanthosepion esculentum. Next base: position 72,538,108 of record OZ038497.1, on the reverse strand, counting down.
CTCGTCTGCAGGTTATTGGCTGCCTAAATATATATGTTCTCTTCTCTGTTGTCAGTCAGTGTTAATTTGCGTCTTTTTTACCGGATACCAGCCGAATTAAAGCTGTAGTTTCCGAGTATCTGGGAGTATTTCTTAGTGTCAGTAAAACGTAATGCGAGTACTTCTAACAACGGAATGCAAACTATAATTTTACAATATTTAACATTTTCACGAATAGATTTATCATAACGTATTATAATGTAAGGGATCACTTGCATTATGAAATATGCTTTCAAAAATATCGTCTCCATTCTTGTAGATAACAAGACATTTCACAATTGCCCAAGAACATGATACTTCCAATGATCATGAGACTTTGGTGAATAAATGATTAGATTATTTGCATAATGTAGAATTCAATCGTAATCGTGTTGTTTGTTAATGCAATTCACCAATTCACAGTGCTTATGTAAGCATATATATATATATATATATATATATATATATATATATATATATATATATATATATATATATATATACACGTGTGTATGAACACACATATATATGCATACTTACACATTTATATATATAAACACGCACACACACATTATATATATATATATATATATATATATATATATATATATATATATATATATATATATATATATATATATATAACAATATATATATCAAGTACAGTATTGAGGAAATTGTAAGAAAAAATGGAAAAAGTTTATTTGTGAAGCCCCAAAAATAAACTTTTTTTTACATTTTGTCTTACAATTTCTTCAATACTGTTCTTGATATGTAAAAATTTATATCGTTATCTCATACATATATATATATATATATATATATATATATATATATATATATATATATATATATATATATATATATATATATATATATATATATATGAGATAGAGGGTGATATATTACGTTTAGAATTCATTTTTTAAATGAAAAAAATTATTGAAACTTTTATTTTATTTTTAATCTCTGTGTGGTTTTATGTGGCGTTGAAAAGCATATCGCTAGGTTTATGTTTGGAATTGTCTTTTACGTCAGACTTAGCTCTAATAAATTACTTAACGAATATATCTTGATCGCCTTTTCCATATAGTTTTTTTGGACGGTCAAGGTTAAAACGCAAATCTCTACCAATTTCAATGAATACGAATAAAATTTCATACCGGATCGGTCGTCACCCCGGTCAACAAGAGCCGCGTCCCTCAGAGAGTAACCAGTCTGGGGACGAAAAATCTGTCACTGGAACAAACTCTTCCGCAAACAAAGAGACACTAGGTAATCAAAACCGGGTTATTGCCAACCTTGGACCAAGTGACTCAATATCAAATCAACTAATAAAAAGAAAACCAACTAAATGGACCCGCGAAGAGTATCGACAAGTTATGACATCTTTCTTCACTGCACTCGAAAACCCAGCAAAGAACACCACCAATCAAACATACTAAATATGGAGAAGTATGGTGGGAAATGATATAAGACCTAACCTCAATCCAAACATGCTTGTTAATGTCCGTAGGAACATTATGCGAAACAACAGACTCTCAAAGACAGAAATAGATAGGATAAAATTAAATATAAGACAAAATACTATGACCCATCACTCAAACTGTAACGAGATGAATGTAGAAATAAGTAATGTGACTGAGGATGAGGTAAAAACTAAACAAATGAAATGCAAAATAACCTCCCAGGAAATAAAATCAAAGACTCTATCTTAAACATAACCTGCAGTTCTCCAGAGAATGTCACTGAGGATGATTCCAGGTACATTAAGTTAGAATTCCTTGAAAACCACAAATCTGAAATCACCGAAGCGAAAAACCACGTCATCCAAGTACTCAGCAGAGTAACTTTCATACAATTGTCAGAAAGAGACCAGCTACCCAAAATCCATATGACGATTTTCAACAAGCATATGGTGAAAATATACAACGCTGCTCTGGAAACACTGTTAACAGATAAACCACCGGGAAACATCACTGAAGTTAACAACGTCATATACGCAACAGCTTTAGCAGCGACTCTGAAGCTTGGGATCAAGACAATAAATAAAGTTAACAGACATAAAGAGCCAGCTTGGAAGGCAAAACTGTTACGAGACATAAAATAAATCAGATGTGAGCTTTCTATATTAGATGAGCTTACCAGAAACCCTAATATTTCCACACACAAGTGCAAAAAGACCAAGAGGAAATACAAAATTAAATCCCTACTTGACATTCCATCAACCACGGAAATCCTGAAGCAGAAACTTCAGCTAAAGGCACAGAGAACAAGACGATACGTAAAACGTTGTAGGCTCTATCGCCAAAATAAAATATTCCAAGCGGACCGTAAGAAATTTTACAGGGAAATTGGGAAAACACCTATACATGTCGAAAGGCCACCACCGATTGATAATGTACAGACAATTTGGGAAAATATTTGGAGCAGTCCGAAGGAATATAACCCAAATGCAGAATGGGTCCGACGTGAAGAAGAACGAATGCTGGATACACCTCTGCAAGAATGGGAAAATATATCCACAGATGATGTTATGCAAGCTCTAACGAAATCCCAAAAATGGAAATCCCCAGGAAATGACAAGGTTCCCAATTTCTGGCTTTATCATCTCTCATTTATCCACAATTTCCTTGCGAAAACATTATCAAAGCTTGTAAATAATCCCAATAAAATCCCGGAATGGATTACTGAAGGTATTACATACCTCATACCAAAAACAAATGCAACAGACGACCCGAAAAATTATCGACCTATAACATGTCTCTGTACAACGTACAAGTTGATCACGTCTGTCCTGACGAACCGTGCTTACTCCTTTTTCGAAACAAACAGCATTCTTCCGCTGGAACAGAAGGGATGCAGGAGAGGTTCATATGGCTGCAAAGATTAACTACTGATAAATAAAATGATCCTGGAAAATTGCAGGAGACGACGTAGAAATCTTAGCGCAGCGTGGATTGATTATCGTGAAGCCTTTGATAGTGTTCCACATTCTTGGATCCTTAAGACTTTGGAAAGTCTCCCCTGTGGTATTAAATTTCCTTAAGTACAGCATGGGAATGTGGAGCACCAAACTATACCTTAGTCACACCAGAGGCACTGCCATATCCAACCGACTAAATATTCGAGGTGGAAACTTTCAAGGGGACTCTCTCTCTCCCCTTCTGTTTTGATGGTCCTTAACCCCCCTTGCGCATGAACTGAACAACAGTAGCTATGGTTACAAAATAAATAAGAAAATATTCAATCACCTACTCTACATGGATGATCTCAAACTCTTTGCCAAAGACGACAATGAGTTAAAGGGCCTCCTCAATATTGTAAAATACTTCATACAACTTCGGATTAGATAAATGTGCAAAAGTTATATTCAAGAAAGGTAGAATTACAGAAGCACCCTTAATCGATTTAGATTTTGTCACAAAGATTAGGGAACTGGAGCATGATGAAGCTTATAAGTACCTAGGAATTAGCGAAGGAGATGGCATACAACACCCCCAAATGAAGGAGAAGGTAAGAAAGGAGTACTACAGGCGTGTACGACTGGTACTATATACCGAGCTAAACTCAAAAAAACAGAATAACAGCCATAACCACCTTGGCTGTCTTTGTGGTGCAATACAGCTTTAACGTCCTTAACTGGACCATAGCTAAAAATTAAGCGAATGGACGCTGAAACGAGAAAGCTCCTCACTTGCTACCGCATGAATCATCCCAAAGCTGATGTTGATCGCCTGTATGTGCCCAGATCCGAAGGAGGCAGGGGATTAGTTCAACTAGAACTGTCCTACAAAACTACAACAACTGGCCTCCAAAGATACTTGAAAACTACAGAAGACTGGATGATGATATGTGTCAAGGAACATGAAAGTAGTAAGCGTCTTTACTCCGTAATAAAGGAAGCCAACAAATTCAAAATGGAGTTTCAAATGGGCGCAGAAATACAAGTACAACATGGTAAACCGGCTTCAGCTGCAAAATACTTAAAAAAGAAAGCAAAGACAGATGCAACCGACCAGATGCAGAAACAATGGCAAGATAAACCGCTTCATGGTCAATACTCTGCCCGTACCAAACAAGCTGACATAGACAAAAACTGTACACATCAGTGGCTACGTAGTGCAGGGTTGAAAGCTGAAACTGAAGGTTTTATCCTTGCTGCACAGGACCAATGTTTGTTAACTAGGAATTATCAAGCACATATAGTATAATACTGTGTTACCCCAAAATGCAGATTCTGTGATAAATATCCAGAAACCATTGATCATCTTGTATAAGGATGCACGTTATTGTCACCCACTGAATATAAAAACCGGCATGACAGAATAGGCCAATATCTGCACTGGAAAATTTACAACTTCTACGGGAAGGAAACTGAAAGAAACTGGTACGAACACCACCCAGACACTATGGGACTACATAATACACACTGACAGAACAATCAAAGCCAACCGCCCAGACATTGTTATTAAAGATCACAAAAAATGCCTACTTATTGATATGGCAGTCCCTGCAGACTGCAATGTATCTTTGAAGATATTCGAAAAGCTGTCAAAATACAAGGACCTTGAATTAGAAATCTCAAAAATGTGGCACATGGGAACATCAACAATCCCTGTTGTAGTTGGAGCCTTAGGATTGGTTGGAAAAGATTCGATTAGACTAATTCAAGGGATCCCTGGAAGTCCATGCCTCAAAGAGATACAAAAAATTATTCTGGCAAGTACAGCCCACACTTTACGAAGTGATTTATCTATGTAATATATATATACATATATATATATATATATATATATATATATATATATATATATATATATATATATATATATATATATATATATATATATATATATATATATATATGCAATGGCAAGTGTCATGATACCATTTCTAACGTTAGGAAAGAAATGTTTAAACGGCAGATATCAAAGGAAATAATAATAATAATAATAATAATAATAATAATAATAATAAAGATTTTGATAAAAGTTTTAAAAACTAAAAATTATATGTATATACGAGAGTATATCAATTGAATTGAAATTTTGACTTTTCAAGTCGATGTAAGTGATTAACATTTATTACTGAAATATTCACAATGGCAATACTTTAAATATCATAAGGCTAAGGGCTTTCTGGTATACCTACATATACCTGGTTTCCAAAAAGCTAATAACATCACTCCCACCAACATATGATCTGAGATGTCTGAATAAATACTTCACAATTGAAAGCTACTTCGTTTTACCGCTTAGTCGCTTCAATGTGTGCGCAAAGGATGCAACCTCGGCAAAACTCGGAACACAATCGCTGGGTTTTCAAACTGTTTTAATTAATTTAACCAATCAGTATAATACAAGATGTAAACGCAGAACAAAGGAGCTGCTTAACCTAATTTTGCTTCCTCTTTTATATCTTCACCTTCCGAGATCAAAATCTAATTAAAAAAAAAAACGATGATTATATTAAATTTCCCCATCAACGGAATATGTTTTTGGAAATTTCTACATCATAGAAAGCTTTTACCCTTTTCTACGATGAAACTCTTATCTATTTATGTTTTGAGTTTTATTATTAATTTTACGTTTTATTATTAATTTACTGGTGTTTCATCATTCCGCGTATTGCGTTATTGGGTGAGTCTAAATTCTAAAGGAAATCTCTTTTTGTTTGCTTTGGAAGTTTTTTTGTTTTACCTTACACTTTATCTTTCTTTGTCGAAGAAGTAATTTTCTTAGGAATTCCAAGTATTTGATAACAGCTCTTGTAATTTAATATAGAAATTGGTAATTGTGTTGTTCTTCATATTTTTTCTCTGATTCGAATTTGTCGGAGCTTTCTGACTTCATTACAAGACATTGCGAAAAAGATTAGATAAAAAAAACAAAAAACCAACAACACGTGTTTCGTATTCCAGTCACCAGAGTGCATGCAATGGATACCAAAGCATAGTGGCATGTACCATAAACTTACTTACATAACACAAAGCTCGGATATCAAAGAGATAACGCCGTGGAGGCCTGCATATCTGTAAGACTCTCCAAATATTAAATACATATAAACAGTATAAACTTTTGCTTTTCTCTTCAAATCTCTTTCTTCTCGACTTGTCTACAGGTCAACACAAGCAGTGATTCTTTCACGTCTTTACTATATACAGGGCATATTTACTTGACCCTCCACTGAGTCAGATTGTGACACAAGGTCAGTTTTTAACGTGGGGACCCGAGTATTTTCACTCGGGCCGCTGGTCTAAGCTGGTCTAAGCTCGTCGTAACTGGTCTTGACTTGTCATAGCTGGTCCAAGCTGTTTAGAGCCGGTCCAAGCTAGTCGTAGCCGTGATACCACTAGCACAGGGACGGATCCCTACACCAGGTAAGTATCTTTACTATATACAGGCTGTGATGAGTAAATTGTCGCCATATTATATTTTTAATTTCGCGCATGCGCGTTGTTTATTTTTGATTTTGTCGACTGCACAATATTGTAGGGTCAGTTGAGCACCGTCTGTGAGAAAAAGAACATCGTGACGCAGTTCACTCTGTTAGAAATTTGGAAACGGCATTCTGTACCGCTTGGCTTTCGCGCCGGTAGCTCCAATACGAACATTTCACAGTGTTTGGGTGTCCATCTGAGGAAAGTGCAGACGATGCTGTATCCCCAAAAGATGTACCGAGAGTGATGAAAATACCCAGTCAACATCATGTTGATTGGTGTTTTCAATAGTGATGGCGACGTTATGTCTCCATTCATCTTCCCACAGGGACTCACACTCAACACGGAGTGTCTTGAAGAGGTAGTGTTGCCCTCTACTCAGGTTATTCATACATAAATGCAATTGCAAAGGAACAGAGGAAGACTGTAAAATTAGGCCGTAAAACTTTCATTCTCTGCTTTCTTCCATTTTGCCTAAGATAAAGAAATATCAACGAAAGTTAGTGAACGGCTAACTTAACAAGCAGAATGGTTTAAAATTTAACATTAAATTAGAATATTTGTTTTTAGTCGGAATCGAACTCACGTTAGAAATATAAAAATGCGTCTGTCAACATTCCGGCGATATGATGGATTATGTCGGGAATGAAGTTATGTTTGGTTGCGGGTTATAACTTTTGAACACTTTCAGGATCAAGCGAACGGCCACCATATTTAATGGTGCTTCACTATGGGAAGCAGAGATGGATTTTTATTATGGTTCAGTTGAATTTTACTACCGTTCGTTAATGGCATTCAGAGGAATTAGAGACTGCATTACATTTTATGTTCCGAGGGAAATCATATTTTTAGAACAATTAGAGATAGTCACGTAAGTTGAGTGACAAACACGGAGATAGATTAATCGATGGAGAGATCAAAATATAGATAGAAATATAAATGGATTCGATACGCTAATGAATTACGGGAACGAAATCGATAGATAGATAGATAGATAGATAGATAGATAGATAGATAGATAGATAAGGGACAGACTTAGATAGATAGATAGATAAGGGACAAACTTAGATAGATAGATAGATAGATAAGGGACAAACTTAGATAGATAGATAGATAAGGGACAAACTTAGATAGATAGATAGATAGATAGATAGAGGACAAACCTAGATAGATAGATAGATAGATAGATAGATAGATAGATAGATAGATAGATAAGGGACAGACTTATATAGATAGATAGATAAGGGACATAGATAGATAGATAGATAGATAGATAGATAAGGGACAGACTTATATAGATAGATAGATAAGGGACATAGATAGATAGATAGATAGATAGATAGATAGATAGATAGATAGATAGATAGATAGATAGATTGAATTACGTGGCAAAGATATTTACGTGTTTGCCATCGGTGGTGGAGTCGGTTTAAAATGATCCATATGTTTATCTCTTCGACAGAACAGCAGATTCTCCATAGTCGATAAACTGGAAGATGGCGCATTCTTGTTCTTGTGACATCTATTTTCAGGATATGGGCGGTCATGGCTCGCCCTGACTACATATCTTTTGTAGCACTAAACACTGTTTGTCTTCTCATTATCCCTCCTACTCTTTGTTCTATCCATTTGCACATGATCTTTAGGTAGTCAACTCCGTTTACTTTTGTCCAATTTACCTTCAATATATCCTGGTATAGTCCCAGAACTATGTGTCCTGGAATTTGAACCTAAGAACTAATGTTCAATTCGTTACCAATTTCCTTAATAAAACTTCCTCGATACTGATATGTCTTCACAAAAATTGCCCACTATATAATAAATTCTGGTATGCCCTCTTCTTCGCTTAGGACCTCTTCGATGCATAGGTAGAATGAATCCGGAAGAAAGACGCACCCGGGTCTTACGCTGCTTTTTTATACTTGCTTGGTATAATTTTGTTTTTATTTTGCATTTTTCGAACATGAATTTGACTCTGCCGTCAGGATAAATTGGCATATCCTATATTCTTCAGCAGTAATTTTGCTAACTAAATAAATTGGTGTACCTGAAGTATAATACGTCAGGTGTATACTTCTCTTGATAAGTTACTATTTCTATCCTCATATATCGTTCTGAAATTAATATCCGATTTCAGAATCAATTTTTATTCCTGAATTAATGTATTTAAACGTGATTTTGTTAAATACATAATTCAAACAGCCTTTTCAGGATGGCCTGCATAGCCGAACTAGTAGACTTTGGCTCAAAAAGTGGTTTTCCCCATAGAAAAAGGCAACTTTTCGCTGTTGTAGGACTTGTCAATTTAGGCCGATTGTTATTAATTCCACTGTTTAGTAAAATAAAAAAGGGATAGCAAATCAAACACTTGTAGCGAATAAAAATAACGTTTATAGCTATAAGAAAATATATATAATGAACTCTCCCGTCTTTTTATAAGTATGTGAGTCCAACAGCTCAGTTCTTAGAACAGAGCAGCCAGACTACTCGTATATGTGACTTGATTATAAACCAATCAAAACCAACCACTTTTTCGAAAGCACTAAACACAGAGGACTAGTGCAAATAGTCTGCACCAAAATACTCAAAACAAACCTTCTAATGGATTTTAATTCACGTATGTCTTTTTCTTAGGCTGTATGTCAATCAAGACTGCCTTACTACTATTTAATCCATAGTTAGAGGGAGATGAACAGGTGTATTCATACCTTTATCAAGGGTCATAGCGCATGTGTATGTAATGAATTTGACAGGAATTTGAATTCGGCTCCGATTTCGAATTCAGTGCGACACACAAATACACAAACCCACTTCAGTTAACGATAAGATGTATTGTTAGTCATTTTGCTATAAAATGTATTGTTGGTAATTCTATAAAATTTTATTGCTGGTCATTTTACTATAAAACTGTATTGTTGGTTATTTTACTATAAATAGGTATTCTTTGAAATTTTACAATATAAAAATGTATTGCTGGTCGTTTAACTATAAAAATATATATTCATACTTTCACATTGTTTTGTTTTTGTTTGCGGGTGTATTCAGTATTTTCCTATAACTGGAACTCTAACAGGTACTACCACCTCGGATCAGGGTGGACCTGGCAACAACAGCAATTAACAAGTGGTTCCACGGCCCTCAAAACCTCCAAACTCCCGGTCAGAAGACTTTTTGCCGGATGATGAAATTTTAACTCTTCATGGACTCACTAATTCCCCACCTACATTCACATCTTAAAAACAGTGGTCCAAATAGTTTCTCCGCCTAAAAAAAATAGATAGTAAATGACTACATGTTTTGACATTTAATTGATTAGGAATTTCGGACCTAATGACACTTCCTTGATTTAATAACGCCCAAAGATTTCATTGCCTAACAAAAACTGTTTTTAATTATGTCTCCTTTGACATGGGACACAGTTCGCCAAGATAAAATTCCTACATTTTACTTTAACAGACTTGCATCAGTGCCGTCTAGGATTTTAATCGATCTTCTTCGCCGTTCATCATTTTGTTCTATATCCTGAAAGGTCTGAAGTTATTATATATTTCTCTTTAACCGTCTAATCACTATTGAGACACATTTTAGAGCCTGAGACACGCAAAATCGGTATTAATTTGATATTTCGAAATCTGGGTATTTCATATAAATAGATACTGTATATTATATTAGCGTAGAACGAATCGGCTTTCATTCACACTGCTCAGGTCGATGTTATCATTATTCTGCAAAAACATCAGATTTCATAAAGTCTTCTTCTATGTCAGCCATGAACAAACAATAACATTTATTCTCAGACGGTAATGGAAAAATATAAGTCTCGTTCCAAGCAGTGTTGATTGATCAGATTGAAACAAATTCAAGAGAAGGACAATTAAACCGACATAATTTTGAGTTTAGCTAAAAAAAAAAATTGTAGGCCATCCCAAAAGAATCAAATCATGCTTAATCCATGACAAGATAAACATAAAAAAAAGATGGGCAATCATATTAGCTCCATATCCATAATATATATTTTAATTTGACGTATTAAATGTCACTTCGATTTGTTTAGCGGCATATCAACTCGCGATGGGTCATTTAATGCTGAAAAATAAATTTTCTTAGGAGCATTAGCCATTTTTCATAAAAATATATTTTTTAAATGTATTGCTGGCAGTAATTTTTATTTTTATTTTTTATTTTTTTTTTACAAATATTTATTGCTTGTAATTTTGTTAAAAATGTATAGTTGGTATTTTCACTATAAAATCTATTTTTATACTTTCGTAGTGTTTTGACCCGAATGTTTTTTGCCCATATTTGGAACTCAAGCAGGTGTTACCATCCCAGATCAGGGTGGACCTAGGAACAACAGCAATTAATACGTGATTCCACGCTCCTCAAAACCTCCCGACCAGAAGCCTTGCTGTCGGATAAAGGTCACTTAATTTGCCTCTTCCTACAATATCCCATGTGATAAAAGGTTTATTGGCACCATTCTTTAATTGCAAGAAATATTTAGAAAGTGCAGTGCTGGTATTCTATCTTATAATCCTTTAACTCATTCGGTGATGGTAGAAACGAAATTTCCAAAAGATATTCAATGTAACTAAGATAAAATTAAACATCGTTACTGGAATATATGCTAGCACGGTATACTATATTATAAGTCATACAGTAACTGTTTAAGTGGTAGGTCATATATTGCTGCAGTAACATTTATTTACATAGTTGCTGCCGGATAAAGGTCTCTTCAGTAAATAATATTTCGAAGTTTTCTTAATTTAGAAATTGTATTTAATAACAGAATTAAGAGATCTTATTTAATATTTTTTTTATTAAATAGAATTAATAAATTGTCTTTATCACTAGTCGCAAACTAAAATTGTATAGTGAAAATAAGATTTACGATTAATAATAAAACAATATTCAGAAATTTTATTAAACATGGTCGGCAAATCTCTTTATTAATAATCAAAGACGAAAGTTGATGATCTGAAGTTGCCATTAAAATCAATATTAATGTTATCCTAGTTAGAAAAAAAAAGGAATTGTTAACACGGCTTCATCTAATGAATCGTCCTGGGTACGACGTTAAACTGCATCCAACAGCAAGGCCTCTGATCAGGAGGTTTTGAGGAAGCGTAGAACCACCTCTTAATTGCTGATGTTCCCAGGTCCACCCTGACCCGGGGTGGTAGCACTTGTTGGGGTCCCAGCTATGGGCAAATAGTGAACTTCCAGGTCTTTTCCAAACTCCCGGGTCTTTTTCCTGAAAGAGACAGGATTTTACACAGAAATATATCTCATCCCAACTCTAACTACTCCACCAAGGTACCATTCGAATGTAGTAACTCTGATATAGCAACTCGAATACAACAACTATGTCACAACAACTATGTCATAACTACCTCGATGAGCACAACAACTTGACATGTAAAATAACCTTGTTGCTCATAACAATCTTGATGTGTACAACAGCCTAAAGGTGCATAACAACTGAGGAAGACAACAACTTTAGAAAGCAAACCATATAAAAAAAACAACTTTTTCAGCATTAAATGACCCAACGAAGGTCGATATGCCGGTTAAACAAATAAATTATCTAATGAATATTCCTGATAATGTTACTATAATTAATACATCTTTTCTTACCTATATTTCTCTTTAAAATGTTGCCGATCATGCCTATAAATAACTTCCTATCCTATGTAGCTTTGAGTAATATTTGATTTTTGTTTTTTCCATCCCCACCAATCCTTGTTCTGCCATCAATTTACACAAGCCCGTTTTCAATGCATTCCTTTTGCCAGCAATATGTCCAGTATGTGTCAAATTCTCCATACCTACTTTCCTCATTATGCGTCCCAGGAATTTCAACTGACTCTATCTGATTTTATATATTAGTGTCCTTTCTGTTTACATTTTCTTTTAAATTCCTCTTTGCTTATATACTTACCCCCATGGTATTCCCTGCATCCATCTGTAGAAACATATCCCTATTGCCTCACATGTTCTCTTTATATATGAGGAAACGGTCTCGATCGTTATTATATAACTGGCCAGCAATGTTTGTTTCTAACGAGATTTTCCTGTTTCAGTAAGTATTGATTTTATATATCAAAGGCGAAGCTATATAAATTTATTTTACAAATTAAATGTTTATTCTTTTGTGAAAACAAGAAAAAAGCCTCCGCACACTCTTTTCACTTGGAAAAGAAATTAAATGAGATTTACCGAACAGTGGAAGTTTAGAAGATATTTTGCAAGCCGTTTGGCACACCCTGTCCTACTGACCTATTCATTGTTCATAATCGGAAAGAATTTTATACCGTATAAACGCTTGCCAGATCAGACCGCCTTCCAAGGAAGAGGGTGTGACTAAATTCACAATGCGGGTTTCGGTGAACTAGAAATCAAGTACTAAGAATAATCATAGAAATCTGAAGAGCTGTGCACGTTTCAAAAACTTGTGGAACGAGAATTTCACGCACTGTGTACGCAGAAATAGTTACGACTGAAGAAATGACATAAAAAGGTTCATTGACCATTCGCTAAAAAGTTTTGGCATCAATCGAATGATTTCTGCCATGCATTTATTTGGCCAGCCAAAGTGTTCATAACATTGTTGCATTTATGAACACAGAACACAATAAAAGAATTACACACCAGCAATAAATTATAATACAAGATAAATCATTTTATGGATTTGTTTTACTTCAGGCTCGAGGGGTAAAATATTTCGTAAAAATTTCAATCCATTCTACCAAGAAAAAAAATCTTTATTTTCTGCTATCCCACTTAAACATTGTAAGACCTTCATTCCCTTTTGCAAACATGTCCTGAAATTGGTTATGTCGGTGTTCGGTGATAAAGTGACGCAACGCAAACACACTCAGAAATTATTGTGACTGTTGGTGGATATCTAGGAGTGTAGTAAATAAGGGTAAGTCCTCAATGCCTCCTCTCCTCAAATAATTTGAGGTGCTATCATTCTCTGCTGGCAAAACAGAATGTCTTCGCCGCCAATTCTCTTCCGATTCTACTCTTGACATATCAGGGGTAACTTTTCCTGTATTTCCACTAACGCACTGAGTCTCTTCTTTACGTATAAATATGTATAGAACTATGTTATAATCTCCAAACTTGGATCACACAGACTATGTGAACTCGATGGTACCCTTGCAATTGTCCTTAAGAAATGTGCTCCTGGCTTTTCCATTGTACCCTCCATGACCTAAACAATATTGCTGCTTCTTGCTTTCCAAACTGTTAGAAAATCTCTTTTCCAGTTATTAAACAACCGCCAGCTCCTTTAAGCTATCGTCCTGTTAGTCTTCTATCTCTCATTAGCAGAGCAACAGAGGCTCTAATCAACACCAGTTGGTAAAGCATCTCACCACGCAGGGTTTTCTCAAGGAAGAAAGTGGCTTTCGTTTCTGTGTGAATCGCCGATATGTTGATGGTTATTACTGAAAAACTCTGTCAAACTTTAGATAAAAATGGCGAAGCACGGGTTGTTGCTTTAAATATTTCGAAGGCGTTTGTATGCTAGTATTCTTTACAAGTTGAATGTCTGTGGTTTTTGTAGCCGGTTCTTCGATTTGATTTGATTCAGTCTATGATTCAGTCTTTCTCAATGGAAGTTGTCTTAAACGACTCCAAGTCTTTTTGCTTTAAGACAAGCGTCCAGTAAGCCTGTATCCATACTGTTCCTTATTTTCATCAACGGCATTCCTGATGTAATCAGTTCACGAGTCGGTATTGCTGCTGATAATAAATCTATTACTTTTGTCTTAATAATAAGTCTGATAGGTTAGATAAAATCAAATTGCCAGTTGATCTCGAAAATGATGTAATCTCTGTTGTTATCTGGGGCAAGAAGTGACTCTAAAACAAAACCGCTTTCTGTTAATTAAAAAACATTTGTTTTGCTTTCCATCATGATTTCCATCTCCAGAAGAGACATTCCTTGCAACTTATCGGTCTCACTTTTCCCACTGGCATGGAGTGGAACGATTATATTGAATAAAGAGCAGCTAGGAAAGACGATTCACTACGTCTAAAATCGATCTTAAAGAAGTACAAGTTTACTACTTGACAGTGTATCGAATGTATGTAGTGATTTTTGACAAAATACAAAGAAGAATCTGCAACGTTACCGTCCGGACCGGACATCTCGGCTTTAATAACTTTCCCACCGCCGTAGAATAGATCCACATCGCATATACTATAAATAACGGTAATTGTTCTCATGGTCTTTTCTTATTGGAATCTCAGCTTCACGGATTTAAGCACAGTATATATTTCATGGTTGAAATTGCTAGTTGTAACCATTTTGAGGCAGATACTCTCTTTTCTCACTTATCGCTTGGGGAACGCAATTCCGGCTTCTTGCTTTCCTGATAAATATGATATTCCAAAATTTAAATGCGGTGTCTATCGTAATCTTATGTCTCCTTAAATGTTATTTTATTGTCTGTTCTGCTTCTTTTACTCTAAGTAACACTTTGAATTCTCGTAGATTTCATTGTTTTGCTTGGGGGATGGGGGTTGATGATTAAACGAACTCATCAGTTTCCAGAAATATGCATAAAAAAACTCCCCACGATGTCGAAACAAGCATATACTTAGGGTAATTTGATGATATCAACCGGCTGAGCCTAAACTAATTGAACACTTGCGGAATCAATTGAATATTTATAAGAACTGAGTTGATATAATTAAATCGAATTTAAAAGTTGTTATAATGCTCATATCAACTCGTAGTTCGGGTTAATAATATTCCAAAGGAAAACACTGGATTGACAAGATTAGTGAAAGAACTGTTTAATCATGTGGATTAATATACTTATGGCTGGCCAAGCGTATCCGAGAATGTCTCTCTACGAGGACGGCTAGTAAATCCCTGTTGCATGCGCATTGTTCAACATCCACAGAGTCCACATGTGGTTTATTATGCAACTAAGTTGGGCGAACCTTACTCTCTGAAAAAGAGTGCATTGTCGCGATCAGCAGTCGGATAACTTGTAACTTCGTCCGAGCAAAACTATCGCCGGCTTTCAAATAGTGCTATCTATAATTGGCATCTGGACACCAGTCACATTCTCACAGACGTGATGTGGCTTCCCTCTGTCTTTTCTACAAATATTTTCATGGCAATTGTTCTGACAAACTATTTTCAATGGTGCCCCAACCGCATGGATTTAAGCATGCTACTAGGTTAGCATCTCAGTCCCAAAATATTACTGTCGGAGCAGTTAAAAGTAATCGCCTCTCTTCCGACAGCTTTACACGCAGTTCCTGGCAGTGCCTCTTCCTCTTACTGGCTTCGCTGATAACTATAATCTTCAAACATTTAAATGTAATGTCAATCCACATCTTCTGATCTTGATTCCCGCCCCTCTTTTATTTTTCCTCAAACACCCCTCTTTACTCTTACTTTCATTCTCTGTAACCCCTTGCGTACTAGTCGTACCCCCGCATTGCTTAGTGTGAAATGCTTAAAAAATAAATATACCGAGTTGGATTTGGTCAAGACCCAAAATAGACTAAGTTAAGTAAACCATGCTCGCAACACAATGCTACTTCCAATGTGAAACACAACTGCTTACTTTCCATTCAAGGTCATTGAATATGGTCGATACTTTGTGTATTATTTAACGATCAAAAGCCAACGCTTTTAACGAAACATTGAAAATCTGACATACAACTGCCAAAAAAATTGCAAGATACTGACACGTCTACACAAAAAACAATAGCCTGCCCGGTGTCAAAAGTAGTTAGTGGCGCTAGGGGTGGCAGTACTGCCTTAGCAACCAAAACTATGTTACCTAACCTGGTTGGCAACTGACGACGGTACGCCTTTGCACGCGTTTTTATACGTTGTTTGTAGAAAACACACACATACACATATAGTGTGTGTGTGTGCGGTTGTACTGATATAAAAAGGTATTATATCTATATCCATATAAAAATATTTATATATATGTATATCGATATGAAAATGTCATATATATATATATATATATATATATATATATATATATATATATATATATATAATGGGCGGAACAAATATTCGTACACATAAATTTTAGTTTATTCTATTTCCAACTAGTGAATAAACATACTTTTAATATAACTAACTATACACAGATGCATTATAAACAAATATGCATAGAAAACAGAAAAAAATGATTTAATAGAAACAAATCCCATTTATCCAGTTTTATTCGTACAATGCTAATTTCAGATTTTAAAACTGTTAAATTGCTCTATATTATTCAAGTGGAATATTCTAGAATGTTCTAATAATATTATCAGTAGATATTTTTAGCATAAAAAATACAAACAGAATTGTCTCTAAATGATATTCTCGCAAGAAGGTTATCATCATAGCAAGAGGTCAAGAATTGATAAATTCGCAAAAAGAACTAATTGTTAAGCTCTGGAAAAAGGTAAGTTACAGGAAAATATCAGACAACCTGAATATTCCAATTACTACCATTAGGCCATTCATTGCAAGGTATTAAAAACTAAAAACTGTTGAAAATCCAAGAAGAGGTGCTCCACGAAAGATTTCTTCAACATCTTAAAGGAAATTAATGCATCAAATTAAACAAAATCCAATGCTTACTCGCCAAGAGTTACTTTCATCAGGAATCTAAAGAAATTTATATGAATATTCTAAATTAATTTTCCCCTCGCAAAACTCCACCGCTGTTGAAAAGACACAATCATGCCAGGTTGGAATTCGTTCATGAACATAAGGATAAGGAAAAATCGTATTAGAAAAGAAGATTATGGACAGACGATACCAAAATTTATTTGTTTGGACGTAATTCTAGATCTCATGAATGGAGGTAAGATGATGATGCCTTCAAACAAACACAGTTCCAACAGTGAAATTTGGTGGTGGCAGCGTCATGGTTTGGGGATGATTGTCTGCAAAAGGTACCGGCAACATATCAGTAAGAGATGGTAGAATGAATAACGCAGCATACCAAAATATTTTGCAAACAAGTTTATTGATTTCGGTTGAAAATCTTGTACTTCCTCCCGGTTGGATCTTCCAACAAAATAATGATCCGAAGCAGACTGCAAAATCTACGAAGAAATATTTGCTGAAAATGATGTAAATATCCTGAAATGACCAAGTCAGTCCCCAGATTTAAACCCAATCGAGAATCTGTGGCGTTATTTGAAAATTGAAATCCACTCGAGAGCTCAAAAAACATCTCGGATCTGAAGACCATATGCGAAGTAGAACAAAATACCAACTTAAATTTGCAAATCAGTAAATGAGAATTACAAGAAGAGGTTGGTTAATGTGGAATTGAATAATGGCTATTCTACAATGTATTAAATTAAGATTATGTATTCTTTTTTGCATTGTTCGAATAATTTTTCCACCCATTAAAATGGATAAATTGGACTTATTTCTTTTATTCAAATTTCTTTCGGTTTTCTATGCATAATTAGTTATTAATTATGCATCTGTGCACAGTTAATTATTTGAAAAGTATTTTGGACATACAATAACGTAAAACTTTGTATGCGTACGAATATATGTTTTCCACCACTATATATATATATATATATATATATATATATATATATATATATATATATATATATATATATATATATATATATATATATATATATATATATATATATATATAGTTAGAAAAGTTGTCTTGGTAGGACAGTTACAACTTAGTAGTGAGTTCGATCTTCACTGGGCTCTCAAGATATTCGACCCTCTGTCACATCTAAGCGATGCTTTGTAAATCGACTTATATTAATGGGTGGGTGTGTATCCCCGAAAAACTGAATATTCATACATTCAATAAATGAAATAACCACAATCAAAAACGTTATTGAACTGAGAAAATAAAATAAAATAAATAACATTGAATAATATCACCTATGAACACGGCCACAACGTGTTGACCGTATTTGTAAAAAAATATTCCCATCATTGTAGATAAACATATTTTATTGGACTGCTCATCATGCGACTCAAATTCTATTTCATATGTGCACCCTTTTTTCAAATGAATGGCAACTACTGACACACACACACACACACACACAATATATATATATATATATATATATATATATATATATATATATATATATATATATATATACACACACACACACAATATATATATATATATATATATATATATATATATATATATATATATATATATATATATATATATATATATATATGTGTGTGTGTGTGTGTGTTATACTAATAATTATAATCGGTGAAAAAACACAGAGGCACAATTTGCAAATATTTCAAAACAAATTAGAAAATAAAAAGAACTAGAAACATCCCAACAGGATTAAAAAAAAAGTCGTCCAGTGCCGGTTCACATAAAAAAAAGCGAGTAACTAAGATAAAACGTAGAGTTCTCAATACGCTAAGTAGAGAAAGCTTAAATAAAATGAATCCTAAAAAGCCAGGAACTACATCACTAGCTTTCACCTAAATGGATCATCAGGGTAAGCTTACTCAGAAGATCCATTTTGGTAAAACCTAGGGAGGTAGTTCCTGGCTCTTTAGGAGGTATATATATATATATATATATATATATATATATATATATATATATAATGGACTCTCCCGTCGATTCCGACGTATGAGGATCTGACAATTTAATTGATTCAGTTATGAAATTTTGTGCGATAATCTTAAGTGGCACTTCAGACCCACTTAGTGATTTACAAAGGACGCCGCATATGGAGCAAAAGTCAGGATTGTGGGATGAGATCACTGTTAGATTGGCTGACTTTTTAGATCTTCCTCTCGCTTCTTGAAGACGATTCAAACAAGCTGATTGAAAAGTGAAGTCCACTAAAACACATTGGTCTTTAAGACTAAGCGCTTGAGGGTGTTATGAGATATACTGTCATCAGACATTCTCAAGACATGACCAGTCCACTGTAACTGAGACTGTATGAGAAAAGTCTCGATTCCTGCAATATTACACCTGTTAAACAGGTCTACGTTAGATGTCCTATCTTATGGTAAACTCTACACATGGCGCGCAGACAGAATTTATGGAAAACATCAAGCTAGAGTATATGGTACCTGTATGGAGTCCACGACTCTGATCCGTACAAAAGAATGGCAAGTACAACAGCTCTGTAAACCCGAATTTTCTTGACCAGTCGAATACTCCGCTCTTTACACAAGCGATGGCGAAGTTTGCCGAAAGCACTGGTAGCCTTAGCAATCCGATGCATGATTTCATCATCTAAAGTTCCACTGTAGTTGACTTTGCTACCAAGATAGGTGAAAGACTTTACATAGTTCAGGGCTTTGTCTTCTACTTTCAATGGTCTCTCTGTAAATTTGTAGAATACTGGTGTTTTTTGTTTGTAACTACATAATTGCTTCGGAGTAGGACAAGGTTGGTGCACAACTTCAGTTTTCTTTATGCTAAGTGTAAAAGCAAAGGCTTTACATGCAGCAGAGAAACGATTTATTAGATGTTGGGCCTCCTCAAAGGATGTCGCTATAAGAAGACACGGGGCATGACACACACTTGCTTGGTGCCGTTTGTGCCATCACAGGATTCTGACATCATATCATCAGACACGATATTAGCTTTCATTCCTTCATGAAAGGAGATGATGACCTTTAGTATGTTTTCAGGGATGCCGAGTTTCCTCAACACTTTCCAAAGAGCCTCTCGATTCACAGTATCAAAAGTCTTCGTCAAGTCCACAAAATCTACGTACAACTCCTGGTATTTCTCGCGAACCTTCTCTGCAACATGACGAAGAGAAAATATAATGTCAATGGTGCCACGACCTGACCGAAAACCACACTATATATAATATATATAAATACAAGTATACATATTATCATATTTATGTGCAATCCATACACACAAACACACACACACACACACACACACACACACACACACACACACACACACACACATATATATATATTATTTTTTCATTAAGCACAACGGACAAGGTACTATGATTGAGTTTTTTTTCAGTTTTTAGTGCATTTTTATCAAGGTTTCTTTTCTAGAGATTAAGTGGGCAAAACTGTTGAAATGTTCTATATAACGGAATGCTTTTGGCTATTCCATTAGCCTTTATCAAAAAAATTTTAACCATTTTTTTGTATGTTTATCTATATTGTATTTTCCCAACACGGTCAGCACATTTCAACCGTGTTCATAGCTGATACGATTAAGTAGGAATAAGTAAAAGCCAACACCAAGTAGTCTGTAATATCAACTATGTCCACGGCCACAACAGAAAGCACTATGTCCAGATAGATCAATAAAACCCTTAATCGCAGTACCTTTTCAGTTGACTTGAAATATATTTGTACAAAATACAATATATATATATATATATATATATATATATATATATATATATATATATATGCAGCGAGAGAAACAGATAGCTGCGGCTTCTTAGAGATGAAAGTTATCTACTATTCGAATAGAATCTAATTACTAAGTATATTCAGTTCTTACAACTCCAGACCAACAATATATATATATATATATATATATATATATATATATATATATATATATATATATATGTATATATATATATATATATTTATATATATATATATATATATGATAAAATGTATTCCAAATGTCATTGTTTCTGTTGCCTTTCTTATAACTATTAAATTCAACTTCTCACCGCCTCCACGAAATCTTAAACACTATGTTTAGCTTCGATGTCCTCTTTCAGTGCAACGGAAATGTGACAGGTTCCTTCAAATATATAAGCTCTGCATTCGAAAGGATGCAAACTGTATCCGATGGAAGCCATTCGTGACTCAGTAGAAATTTTAGTAGAAAGAATATCTACGGATAATCATCCCGTCACGACTCGAAATGAAGAAACATCACGGAAGTATGAGAGACCAAATATCACATAATTTGTAGATAACAAAACCAGCAATTTTACTCACAAGCAACGTGTTCAAATACTTTCAGATTCATTTTCAATAGGAAATATAATTTCAAATATAAGGTAAATCTTTAAGAATTTAATGTAAAAATTGATCCTATATTCCCATCTATATTTCAAAATAATTTGCATCTTGTAATGACATTAGATGTTCAAAATGTCTCTGTCCTAGGTATGACGATAAACTAAATCCGGCATCAAGGCCTCTGATCCGGAGGTTTTGAGTTGCTTGGAACCACCTCTTAATTACTGTTCTTCGCAAGTCCACACTAACCCGGGCTGGTAGCACATTTTAGGGTCCCAGCTATGGGTAAATATTTAACCACTAAACTCTGGTCAAAACACTATAAAAGTATAAAAGTAGATTTTTATAGTAAAACTACCAGCAATACATTTTTTGGAAAAAATATATATGTATTACCAGCAATACATTTGACACTTGACAAAAAAAACCTATTTACAAATATGCATCAATGAAACCAGATTTACGAACTGATTCCTTACAAAGAATACATATTCTATCCATTGGAAGCTATCTTAAAGAAACTTGTCTATATTATATAACCCACTTAGATTGATATACCGTAAAACAAAACAAAGCAATACAAACTAAACCAAAGAATACACATTCTATTCATACGAAGCTATCCTAAAAATCTTGTCCGCATTATATAACCCTTCGGGGTGGATATGCCGTAAAACAAACCAAACCAAAGCAAAATATTCGCGGGTATATTAAAGACACTTGATTGATTGATGGATTCGTTTTCTACGGTTTATCAACCCTTTGCCCGTATTTGAAGCTATAAGATATTTTTAGATTGTAAGATTTTTTTTTAGATAACATTTTTACTAATTAACCTATAGCTGGCGAGGAAGAAGTGGATTCATACCTTTCTCAATTTTATTTGTGTATAAATGAATATAATAAACCCAAAAGGAATTGGAACTCAGCTCTCCGATCTCTACTTCCGGACCGTAATCCATTACACCACCCGCGCATCCAAGCTTACTGCACCTGGTATTCCCAAGCGGTCATCCCTATAGATTCGAAAATAATGAAAAAGCAAAACGAAAGAGATGTGTTCATCTATTTAACGTTTTCAGCACTATGCCAAACACTTATCATCATTCGTCAACTCTTTTCTCTTCGAGAAGGATGTCTTTGGCTTCTTCTTCCAGATTTATTTGCAGGCAAATACTCCTGGAAATGATGTATCTTCATGAACACTAGTAGATAGTACTAACAAATAGACTTACAGCCACCACACTGTGAAACATTGGTTTTCGTCCGTTTAGTGAAATTAAACAACGTCAAGCCTTGTTAGTATCTAGATGAGTTTGACCGCTTGGGAATATCATGCTTTAAGCATGCATAGAATGAGAAATCACGGCGTCGAGTTCAAATTTCAGTCGAGTTTGTTACATTAATTCATATTGAAATACCTTTGGGAAATGTATATATTCTCCTCCCAGCTATGGCTTAAATAGCAGGACAGACACTCTGCAGCCTTGTTTGACACCCACTCTACCACCGAAATTAACGGTCGTCTACAGTAGTAATTCTACCAATGATTAACTGAAATGAGACCTGATCATCTAGGCGTGCATGATGCATATCACCTAAAGAATAAGCAACTAGTAAACTTATGAATTCTAGAGTTACTAATTAATTATTTAGAATGTTATCTGTAATGAATGATTCTCGACTAGTATCACTGAAAAAGAAATCACTTTAAATAAGCAATTGATAATATCCGCTGAACTTCAGTGAAACGTCAGTTAAGAATGGCCGCGATTTAATGGTAAAATACGAATATTCGAAATGTTTAACATTTGCATTTGCATTTTATTTAGTTATTTATTATTTTTACAGCAAATTTCACCCTGTAGAAAGCCTGGGTTTTACTCGATGCAGAGCGTTACGTTAAGGGGTAGTTCATATGGATAGGGGGCGGGAGATAACGGTTATCTCTAGACTTGAACAGGTTAAGATTGTTGCTATCGAGAAAGCATTCTTTTTAGAGTCCGTTTCACAAAGTAGTGGTTTACGAGAAGAAGCTGTTTGAGTGGAACTTACTTCTCGCCGATGGAATAAGGAGGAAATATGGCTGGTTTGTTACTATGTAAGTGGCATGGCGGGTCCCAGCCGTGAATGTTAGACCGGGCGGGTCCCAGCCGTGAATGTTAGACCGGGCGGAACCGAGGAATTAAGTTCGTCCGAGCACTGCCCATGGTAGTAGAGATAGAGCAGTGAGAGACTCGCCACATCCCGCCTGTGAGACAGAGGTTGGTGTATGGAAAATATTTCTTCTCTCACAAGGACTCGGAGACGCTTTTGAACTCTATCAAAATTGGAAAGTGAGGATTGGGCAGCTCCCGCCCCAATATTGCAACAGTACTTCGACTTGATCTGGCTCTTATAAATGTAGGCCGTAGCATGAGGAATCAGGTACTTACTGGAAGTAGGGGTAGCCGATCATTTGCTTGGGTTCGAAAACATTCCACCTGTCAGTCAGTTAGTTATGTGCCATACGTGATACGCGCTTAGGCGATCAAGTATCTTTCGATATATGACTGACGAGTCAGATTTTTTTCTTCGCAGTAGTTTGCCATTTCTTTCTGCGATAGACCATTTGCAATCCAAGGCTATAGAACCTGGTCATTCCTGCAATTTAACCATATCTGGGGGGGAGAAGAAGAGGATTCATACCTCTTCCCAAAGGTATTAGCACGTAAGTAAATGTACCCTTCCTCCTATACATGTTCGAAACAAACAACTATTACAACTAAGACCATCTACACGTGAAGCTAGAGACAGTTGAAAATATATAGGTTATCTGTTCATATTCTGGAAACAACAATTTTATCGTTGTTTTGATCACAAACTGTTTAATTAATAATTATATCAACATAGAAATTAAAGGAAAAAAAAGCAAATCATTAAATTATGTCCCGTGAAATATATTTGTTTCTACGTTTTCGAATAGCAAATAATAAATAATAAGTTCTGTGTAAAACCTTTGAATCAGCCGCCTATGACAAGATCTTTGAATGATGAAATCGAATTTAACTCTGCCATCAGCAATGAAAAACGGAGGGAAAACAAATGGCAATTTAAATGTTTTTCGAATATATTTTCTTCTATTGGCCATACGCGGTGACCCAGCCAGACAATTTTTTAGAAACTAAATCTCGTTTGAAAGTCAGTTTGATCGGCCATTTTGTTCAGCATGATACCGATAAAAAATTTAAAAAATAAATAAATAAATTGATTGGTTAACGTCATCTCTTTTTTCAGTTCCATAAAGAAACAAGAGTTTTCTGAAGTTTTAAAAACTATACCAATATGTTCAATTAAGAATCTAACTGCCTACACACTGAATGAAGTTTATCGTTTATATAAAAATGCTGCCGCCAAAGTGAATACATTTCTTACATAAAATATTCATTCATTTTTACTTATAATATTTCTCTGTGGAATAAGTATATACAAAGTGTTTTCTAAAACCTTTGAACGTAATTATTATTTTTAAAGTGATAAATGTTTTAGTTGATTGCTTAATGAGTATGTATTGCCTATATACAATCATTGTTTACTTAATTAAGTACAAATGAACAACTACACTTCAAGCAAATTTCTAATTAGCCAATGACGTGGCTGTAATTTATTGCATATAGGCGTTTAAACAAGGTCATCGCAATTCACCAACTTACATTTCATGCATAAGTATGCCAAAGAAAATTAATTAAAGCGCTTTTGATAGTGGAGTGGTCGTTGGTGCTAAACGGGCAGTTAATATTTCAAAAACTGCTGAGCTGCTAGAATTTCACTCCCAAACATACCTATGATTTACATTGAATATTCAAAAAAAAAAAATAAGGAAGAAAAGAAATAGATTTCAGTGAGCAGAAATGTGGAAATTCTATGTGGAAATATAGCGTTTATATTAGTTCAAATTGATATAAAGGCAACAGTGACTCAGATAACCATTCTTTAAAATGGCGTATACAGAAGAGCTTTTCCAAAGGCACAGCACCTCGGACCAATAAGCAATTCGTCTAAAGCAGCAGAATAACACACAGGCTACAATTCCTAAGATAAGGCCTCATTGGTGTCTCCGGGTAGTGCTTTGCAAACTTTTGCTTTTTGTAAAATGCCTTTTGTAAAATGTTTTTGAAACTTTGCTTTTTTTTTACTTATATTTATATAAGATACAAATTAAACTAAGCACAACTGACTGGAAATAGTTTCGCAGATTTTGACGTCATTTTGGGGTCTCTTTTTTTTCGTCTAAATCCGTGAATTTGTTTTTCTCATGCTAACTCTCGAAAATATACTATTTAAAATTCACTACTTTTTATCCATAATGTTGAATGTGTAAAAATTATTCAACTTTTTAACAAGAAAAATCTCAAGTTGATGTTAAAATTGCCACAAAATCTTGTTGATTTACTTGAGATTGAATGATCTTTGATGACGTCTGTAATTTGTATTTAGATACATCGATTTATTTTCAATTTTTCTAGTTCACCACCTATATTGCTGATGATCCATGATTGTACATAAGTAGATTAGAATAAAATTTGTATTTTATATGAATACTACGTTATGAAAACTGAGATGTAGAAAAGTAGGGGAGCCACATCATAGAATGGGGGACATAAGACCCGTGCATCGGCTCTGAATACGACATTTGGATGGTAGCGTCAGATTTTAGCGTCAACACCATGCAATTAGTGATCTTTTCTGCTTTTTATCAATGGTTCAGGTACGTAGTAGTGTAATGTTTTAGGGGAAATATTTTTTGCACACTTTTGGACATTTGCTACGAATAAAATATCGTTTAAATGCCAATATTTGCCTAGGTATTGTGACTAACCTTCTTTTTTATGTGCCCTGTTCATTCAGGACCTAGGTGATCATGGGCCTCCACATATTTCTTTTCCATGTCTTTTTGCTGTCTCTGCCAAACCCTGCTCTACCATCCATTTATTTAAGCTTATTAAGTATATTACGCGCTGCTTTCATCTGTCACTCCTTCTTTTAATCTGTTCTGAGAGTACCAGGTTTTCCAAATCATCCATTACCTTCCCCAGACATTTTAACTGTTTCTTCCTTATGTTCATTATAAGTTTCCTTTTTGTTTCCAATTTCTCCAAAACTTCATTTTTCCTTCTATGTTCGGTCCAAAGTATCCTCAGAATCTTTCTGTAGAACCACATCTATGTTGCTTCTGATCTCTTAAATTGCCTCTATTTATAATTATAGTACGGCTATCCAATGGTAGCCATTACTAGCGGGATAAAGCACCGTATCGCAAAAAATACTAGTAGATTGGTTTATCGAACACAGCAAGGAGTTTTCTGCGTTGAAGTGTCGTCCAAATTTACTAACTGTCAATCCCAATAGGAGATCCGAAGCCTGCATGCAGAGCCTTGAATAATAATAATCGTGGTGCTAAATTTCACAAGATTGCTTTCGGAATATTGTTTAATCCTGCCAAGAAGAATTGAGATAGATTTAAATGCAAAAGGGGCTCAAATTAATACTGGAAATATATAATAAGGTAACAGGTGAGTGTATACCGTTTTCACAAAATTTGAACATTTTTATTATTCTGAATATTTTCTTATGATTTGTATTTCAGAAGCTGTTGTGGTAGGATCCACCTAATTTGCACAGTGGAGTACCGACGATATAAATATTGTTGATACCGGGAAGACAGGGAGGCGAATCAAGTGATCCAACTAGAGACTCTGCCCGACTGCGACTTAGTCAACACATTCTCCAGGAACGGTCTTCCCAGAAATATACAAAAGACTATATGTAAATATTGTGTACACATTCTTGTTTCAATACATTTTATTCTAAGTACATTTTGTGTTTGCATTATTATTCCATGCATTAGTCAAGTTTCAACAGAAGCAATAAAAGAAATTGCATCAACTGATGATGAACCGTGAAGACAACAATTAGAAAATCGCGCTGCTGCTGCTGCTGCTGCTGCTGCTGCTGAATATTTGAAAAGATGGTGCACCAGAATATGTTCGACCGCAGGCAAACTCTCCACCATGAACATCGTTGTTATGACAACAGAAATTTATTAGGTTGTAATTGTTGGTTGATTTCCGGTAGATACCAAATTTAAAACTGTTCTTAACGCGGTGTAGCTAGGTATCTAATCCCACCACAACAACGTCCCAGTTAGAAAAATGCCTAAATCTCCTAAAAATGTATTTATATAAAATCAAAGATAAAGCTCTCTCTACCAACAGACAAAACAATATAAATAAGTCGTTTCCTCCCCAACAATGCTACTTCACATTTACTAATGATTGTTACAAACAAAAATTTAGATTGTCACTGTGATGGCATGTATCTTCTTAGAATTTCTCGAATCCGGTCTTTTCCTTTACCCTAAAAAATCAATATACTTTCGTCACATTGATGATTCTCTACTGAATTACCTGACCTAGTAGATCAACCAAACAAAGTCGAACACACAATGAAATTTACATACGAAATGGAAGAACACAATTCCTGACCTTTCCTAGATATCAAGCTACACCGCGTTAGCAAGAGTTTAAAACTCGATCTCCACCGGAAATCGACCAACAAAAACGTCCTAATAAATTTCTATTCCCATCAAAACATAAAATATAATTCGGCATAATCATCGGATTCTACCTCAGAGCTCTAAGGATATACAGCTCAGATTATGTACACGAAGTGTAGAAATATATTGAAAACACTTTCAAACTTCTCCAGTTTATTATTTATTTTATATTCAATGCGAAATAAATGACCCATAAAAATATTCCAAAATTAAAAAAACGCCCCTCCTGAGAAAACCAATGAATAAAAATATATATTATCTCACCTAATAATCCTGTCACATTTACAATCGATAAGAATCTATCTAAACTCAACATAAAAGTTGTTACTCCTACATCCAAAACAATAAAAAAAACTTAGTCAATACTAAACAAAAATTAAGCTAAAACCTGAAGGAAGAGTTTAATACACTGCCTGTAATAACTGTTGCAAAAAATACATAGTAGAAACCTCAAGTAATCTAAATAAACCATTATATGAACACAAAAGGGACATTATAAAAAAGTAATACATCAAATGCGCTGGTTACTCACCGTAATGAGACTGACTACAACTTTGGCATAAGAAATGTTCAAAGGGGAAACAATTCACTATAACGTGAATGTTTTAATCGCAAGGTCATCTGCAGCAAAATGCGCTATGGCTCTTACAATATTTCATCATTCCTGGCAGATCTTCTAATATCACAGTGTGGAATACCTACTTATAAACGGGATGGATAGAAAAAAGACTCTAAATGAATTCGGCTGATAAAAAAAAAAATCAAAAATTCCCAGCACCATTGTGTCGTGCCCATGTGTACTCCTACCAGCATAACACATTTCGACCCCGATAAAGACTTCAATGACGAAACGCCTGAAAAGAAAACTTTTCCTCTTTTCATACAATTTCCCCAGTATTGTTCTTGATAAATAAAAATATATATGTTTATCTCATATATATATATATATATATATATATATATATATATATATATATATATATATATATATATATATATATCCCTAAATTCTGGATGCATAGGAAATTTCATTAAATATATTTCTTACTTCCACAGATTAAACCTGATCTTGTTAAAAGAAGAAAGAAATGTCTTTTTTCGCCTGGGGAATGTGCTAAAATTGACGACAATGTGAAGTTACTGCATGGGATTCACGTGAATCTTGCAAAGCGCGTCAACTTTTGCATCACAAATGATAGCAATCACATTGAAGATATATCCACTCCAGATTTGTGTAGGGTTTACTCCTTAGCCTTTTCTTCTCCCAAAGATTTCCACATGGCAGTAAACCCTACACAAATCCCGAGTGGAGCCACTAAGACGGATGGACGGCACTCTGTGCTACCTTCCGGCAACTCCTGCAGTCGCGCTGGTACCAAACTCTATTGGTTCATCCTTTCCTTTGGACGATACTAGCAAGACCGAGAGCAGAACTAGACGTCCGGGCAGCCCTAGTTCTTCATACATCCCACCCAGACTCGTAGCATACTGTAGATGGCACTACGGCGACGTCGCAAGACATCGGCACAACACGGGAAGTGTGGATCTACACAGTCACCAGAAGCGATGTAACTCCATGTATATATTCAATATCATATGTGTATATATATATATATATATATATATATATATATATATATATATATATATATATATATATATATATATATATATATATATATATTCAATATCATATGTGTGTATGTATATATATATATATATATATTCAATATCATATGTGTGTATATGTATATATGTATATATATATATATATTCAATATCATATGTGTGTGTATGTATATATATATATATATATATATTCAATATCATATGTGTTTATATATGTATATATATATATATATATATTCAATACCATATGTATATATATATATATATATATTCAATATCATATATATATATATATATATATATATATATATATATATATATATATATCATATGTGTATCAATATCATATGTATATATATATATTCAATATCATATATATATATATATATATATATATATATATACATATATCAATATCATATGTATATATATATATTCAATATCAACGGTTCATAGCAAACGCAACGCTATATGTATATACATCAGTCAACCTTTATCCAATGACAAGAAGTAGTCAAAATATGCGGATATTACCTGATCCAGTTTTCTGATTGTGAAACAATGGCTGGGATCGTTAATATCCGAATAATATTATGCATATATCTTCTACCATGCTTACTCTTCCCGGTGTTGCCAAGCTATCCGCCATCTAATTACAGATAATGTTTGATGTTGTTTAACTGCAGGGACCAAGAAAGAACTGATGTCTTCAGTGTGATCTTACCCTAAGCACCTACATGCATCAGGGTCTGCCGAGTGAATTTTCCCCCGTGCTATTTAGCCAACTACTGAGTGAAGCAGGAAGGACAGACTTATTTTCCGAGGACACTAGTGTGAATGTGAAAGCAACAGTCTAATTCAAACTCGGTTTTCCGATTCCATTTTCTGCTCTTATAGCCGATACATCACTCGCACAGTCAACCTATGCTAAATCCAAAAAATATACTCGTCTTTCTGTGCAATATCAGCCAGTTATATATCATGCTTCTTCCGGTACATGACTAACGTGGTAGATTTTTCCTGCAGTAGGTTGCCATTTCTTTCTGCGGTAGACCAGTTGCTATCCAAGGCTATAGGGAGACACGGTGGAGTAATGGATATCGGCTTGGATTGAGGAATTGGAGAGCTGAGTTCGAATTCCTGTCGAATCCATTACATTCACTTATGCTTATACCCTTGGGGTAGGTATGAATCCTCGTCTTCTCCCCACAGCTATGGGTAAATAGCAGGACAGACCGGGTTCTATAGCCTTGGATGCCAATCTATAGCGGGAAAATCTGCCTTGGCAGTCATGTATCGAAAGATACATGATCACCTAGTATGTATCATGCATGACACACAACTAAATGTGCTATATACACATTTTATTTATTTTTATTTTTATTTTCATTTACATAAAAGAAAAACTATTTACCCGCATCTTGATGGGAGAAAAAATAAACTTTGTTTTTTTATACGCACTTAATCAAAAAAGTGAACTCCGGAAAATAAATTATAATATTACTCATATCTAGAGAGAAGCACGTCAATATAGAATGTCTATTAAGTTTCATTTTTTTCACAGTCTGTAACTCTAAATTAATTATATCTTATTTGTATTTACCAATTTTAACTTACACCAAGCAAGGCAATAAAGCAACTACGACGCAAAGAGTTATCGATTGTGAAAGAATATGAGAAAAATAAAACATTATTAAGCAGAGAGAGAGAGAGAGGGGTGACAATAAAGGAACATGAATCATGAAGGCAAAAGATAACGATTGACATAGCATTTAATTTTTGAAAATGGAAGTTGACTGGAAAGTAAGAAGCTGCAAGAGAGTTCCTTGAGCGAGAAGTGCGTGAGAAGAAACTGTCATCATAGAACTTACAGTTACATTGAGCTATTTAAACAGTTAAATAGTGAGACCTTGCCTCCAATTTACTACTTCACTTATACTCATAATGGCAAAAGCTCACCAGAAAAATTCCCATGAAAATATATAAAGAACAAGTCACAGTGAATCTACGCTACATGTGAGGGGAAACGTCTAAAGCCGGGATCCAAGGTTAGGACCAATATTATTGGATAGCCTTCTTTGTATTTCATCATGTATCTCTAAATACATAGCATGAGCATCAAACCAGATGTGGCAGCAATATTCAATGTATGGACGAATGATCGACTTATAAACTGTTCAAAAAATAACATCTAGTCCGACACAATGAACCATCTTTCCTGGCAGCAAACCTAGTAATTGATTCAATATAATCTTTCCACTTCATGTCAGAGAAAAACGTTCGTCTGAGAAGAAACAAAACGTCACTCTCCTTGAGATTAGCACCCAGCCATGCGGAAGGCAAAATATTTCTCGAAGACGAGTGTGAGAGAGCATTTTCGCTTTGGATGCCTTAAAATTAAAAAAGTTATTTCTTACCCCAATTAAAAACTTATTATTATTAACTTACTTATTGTAATACAGTGGCCAATTTGAATTTATCAAACCGGTCAGACTTACCAGCAGTGAACAGTTGTCATTGGTATGGATGATATTTCAGAACTGATGACAGAAATGTCTTTGATGAAAATTAGGAACAATGTCGATCATTAACTAAACAAATATTATTATTTGATAATATGTAAACCTCCTGGATTTGCATTAGTATTATTACAAGATCGAATAATGTTTGCTAGGTGAGATTGGGTATATATATATATATATATATATATATATATATATATATATATATATATATATATATATATATATATATATATGATGAATCATTCATACAAAAAGTAAATTAGAAAAGTTAATGATATAAAATGGCGAAATCCCTTCGCTAACAACATTTTAAAGATGCATTAACCTACTAATCACTCGATGAATGTTATGATCCTTGTTTTGTTTTTGTTTTTAATTATAAGCTGTATACGGTCTTTCTTAAATACGCAAGTACTGTCGACTGTATATTCAGTCATCTTCAGGCATGGAAATTTTGTTTTTGGTGAAATTCAGGTAGCATCCGAGACGAAAAAATATAATGCGAAACCAAATTATTTTTTTAGAATTATTTTTTAAATGTGATATTGATAACGGATACAAATTTTTGGAGCGTGAAGTCGCAACGCTAAGGTTGATTTTTTACAAAAATTTGAGTAAGTGCTCTTTTTACTAATATGGCGATTTGAGAATTTTTTCTTGTATTAGTTGATTCAGTTAATGTGGCATGAACTAAATAGTTCAATAATTAGAGTAATATCTTCGTTGTTATCCCGAAAGTTTGTACGTCGGATCAGTTCTTTTCAATCAAATTCATATATATATATATATATATATATATATATATATATATATATATATATATTATTGATTTAACACTCTAGATTAGGAATTTCAAAATCATTTCTTTAATTTAACTTTTTTCAGAAATCACGTGGTATTAGCATATTTGTTGTGTCGTGTCTAAGGACGAACAATTTGAATTTACATGTCAAACTGGACACTGCTATTAATTTATATGAAATTTAATGAATTTTGATATTTATGAACTATGAAAAGGTGCCTATTTTACAATATTAATTTGCCTACCAGATATTTAATCGTTGTATGTAAGAGCTGGAATATATTTTTGAGTAGCAGAATCAGAGTAATTAACTTGGTTTTACTTGTCATCAGAATACGTGAGATTTCTTGTGTAAGTGCCTTGACTTGGTTATTCATGTATAATGAGATAGATATGGAAGAAACGCTCGCCCATTATTGGCATTATAATATTCATGATACAGCATCGCATTTCGCGGACGGAACGGGATGTCCGAAATAAAAAGAAGAGAACCATGCTTTTTATTCTCAGATAAATTTGATACCACTAAAACATACATATAACTATATATACAATTTTACACCTGTCCAACGCAGAGAATAATATATCACATATCTACATAGTCAAGCATCTTACATATAATATGGAGAGTCGTCTGTGTTTCAGGCGAAGCCATGTTTAGGACTCCAGATTCCAACGACCCGGATTCATCGGCTATGTCCCAGGGAAATGGTTAGTCTTGAGTTTTTCCAAAATGAGTATTGCGACCCGGGGTTTCCTTATATATCTGGGGAAGATATATTCCCAAAGGGGAGCGGCACCAAGGGCTTGTAAATTGCTGGGGTAGTCTGAGTTAGCCTTGGTCGGAGCTTTTGTGGAGGGCCGGATTTAAAAAAAAAAAAAGCTCCCAGTTTGGCTCATGTAAAGCGTCTGAAATTGGCTGGCTACTATCGTCACTGTATGAAATAGCGTCACTAAGCGGCCGTCACGTAACCCACGTGACTAATCTCGAATAAAGGTAGATAATCACTACACACGCACCATTTCAGTAGCAAAAATCCCCTGTTAGAAGCTCTTCGAATTTCTGAGGTTTTTTTTGCGGGAGTGTTCATCAAAACTAAATGTTTTCTTCCAAAATTAATGATTGCACAATTAAAAGCTGATATATAATAATATTTGTTTCCATGTTACTACACTTTTAGTATTTTCATGAAAGGCGCGGATGTTTCGTCACACTTCCAATTAACCCAGCCTCTTTCCTAATAGTGACTACTTCCCAAATAGGTAATTTCAATTTAATCAAGCTGAATCTCTCTCCACAGAAGACTTAACTTTGTTTTTCATTCTTTATTGTATTTTAGTTTTTTGGTTTAAAATACACGAAACTTTAAATACGAATATAAGAAAAGGATTTATATTTGGAATTGATATTCGTCGTCTGTGGTTGGCTTGTGTTGCGGTCGACAAAAGTGGCAAAAGAAGAGGAAGTAGACGAATCGACTGTCACAAAACTCGTCAAAAATAGAAGCGGTCTTTCGAAAATGGAATTGAGAATGCTAGGAAGGGTCGCAGAGTGATGTACAGAGAGAATAAATATAGCCAAGAGATTAAAATCTGGAAAGGATGGAAACCGGAGTTGTCTTTGTGGGTTGGGCCGGTTGCAGGAATAAATAGATACCAAACTACGTGTTTGAGAAATACAGATCCACCGAGAACTCTAGGTTGGCAGAAGCTCTGCAAATCTAAAGTGTATAATAGCGTTTCTTCCGTAGTAACTTTGTTTTACAGACGAGGATTGTAGTTCGTTAGTCACTGGTTACCCTTGCAACGACAATCTTAGGTCAAACTAAACTGATTCTAGTAAAATAATATTGTGAGCTTAACTGACACCGATTCGAAAAATGAAAAACCGCCGATGGAAAGATTATGTTCCGCCGAACCTTTAAATAGTGTAGGTTTATCTGAATGGAAAAAATAGTATTCAGAATTTTGGCTTAAACACCGACTGCAAGCGTCACTTAATCCGTTAATTACTCTTCCTCTCAAACTCAGTTATGTTAGACACTTTCATGAAATTTTGAATGTTTGAAACAATAAGTGACGATCAATGAAAATAGATACTTTACAAAACACATAATTAGGGGTGGGGTTGGCGCGATGATTTTACACGATTTACATGGGTATTTTGCGTGGAAGCGAACGTAACAACCCCGACTGTCTGGTGAAAGCATGTAAATGGCAAATTAGTCAAAAGACCAGGTGTTTTGCGACGACTTCCGGTTATTGTTGTTTGTTTGCAAGGAAATAACTCACACATCATCTTGACTAGATTTCCACGGGTGACCGGATAGTGTAAACGAGAGCTAATCTGAGTAAGAAATCGGGGAGTTCGAATTCCAGTCGAGTTCGTTACATTCGAATACGCAAGGAAAAGGTATGAATCAATGTCTTACTGCCAGCTATGGGTTAAATGGAGATCAAAAATCAGTTTTTATCGCCTCAAAATTGTTAACGCAATATTCACTCAAAGAAAAAGTAATTATTCTTACAATAGAAAAAATGTTTCGTATTTAAATAACCCACAAATTGTTCATAAACAGTAAAAAAACAAATACATCAATCAATCACAACGTTCCATCTGAAAGACTTACTGAACTCTAGGAAAAAATCAGAAAAAAAAAACATTAAGAGATGTTCCATATCTACACACACACAAAACGTCACGAGAATTCGTTAACTACATTGCTTTTTTGTATTGGTGGGAAATTTTCAGTCCCTAAGTTATGGTGATGATTAAGTTAGATGATTTTCAATTTTTACAGTAAATGATCAATCTAAACTACTTATTGGTGTCATTTACTATAAAAAAGGCAATATTAATAATAACAATAATATTAATAAATATACATATAAATATTTCATAGATTCTTTTCCGTTGTGAATTAAAACTAACTGACTCTTGCTTTTCAGTGTCCTTCAAGAACGTGGGTGATAATCAATTGTAGTCATTAGTCATGTTTATCTATCTCTTACCTTCCCTGCTGTTCCACCTATTTACGCAAACTCGTTACGTAGTTTACTCGCTCTTTTTACTTTTGTCACACTTGCTTTCAATATGTCTTGTCAGTCTCAAATTTTGCAAAGGGTTTTTATGTTCTATCCGGCATTTCATGTGATCGTTTCTGATTTTAAAAATATAAGCGTTTTCACTTCTTCATCGTTTTTCCAGTTCCCCTGTGCATTTTTATAAGCTTTTCCGTATCATTCCCAGTACTCCTATTATTTCGGTAGTACTATCGCCACGATCACATCTACAGCTTCCTCAGTGGTCTTACTTGAACAGTGACATCTGATTTCTGTCATAGGTTTTTCTCTTTCTTCAAATTTTCTGGTCTGGATTGACTAATCGGTCTGCAGCATAAAATCCAAAAAGTTTTCGTGCTTTTAAAAAATAAATTATGTAAGAGATTCTCCTTTGTACCTTGGTATCTCAGATCTTAGTCTTTATAAAAAATCACAGGGCATTTCGCTTCCAATGCATCCTATTTCCTATTTGATCTGCAGTGACGATCGTCTCCTATTTTGTTTTCATATCTGGCATCCAGTTAAATGTACTTTGCCACCCATTTAGCATTCATATGGAAGTTGTTGTTCTGCTTTTTGAAACTTCCCCATATTTTGCAAACATCTTACAATCGTTGATACCAACTTTTTCAGTACATTCCAGCATTTGTCTATGTTTCTGAGATGAGATAGTATGTACACTATTTACATTGTTCGGACTATCGTCGTCATCTTTGTTGCCATATTTATCACAACGTTTCGGCCGTTATACGCTCCGGCTTTCTTCAGGCGGCTGGAATGTCGAACTGAACCCTTTATTTCACTCGCTGGGTAGACTGTTCTAGTTCCACGTGCCATGTCTAATGGATGTCAGTTATGTCAAGTTACCTCTTGTTAATTCTCTTCTCCACCGCCTTAACCAAGTATTGAACTGACACTCTTTGGGTCCTGTCATTGCATCTAACTAACGCCTTTATCCACTGTGACATGTGTCTTTGAGGAAATGTAAAGCATCACGGATGCCTTACATTACCATGGGTGGACAAGACGGAAATCCTTCTATGGGGTGGGTGTTGATATATATTTTTTCATATGTTTTTTTCGCACGCATATATTTCAGGCGCAGCTAAACCCAACATGTGTTGACGTGTCGGGGTAGCCACTGACATCGGATGAACCCCGGATCTCCAACCCCGGCTAAGTGTTGTGCCTGGTTTCTCTGGGGGGCACAGACTCTAATCTCACTTCTAGCATGACGTGAAATATTTCCATTGTCTACTTCACATTTCTACAAGATGAATACATTTATAATCTGGTCTATCGATCAGAAAATAATATAAAAAAAATAACAAGGTTTTCAAAAAGAGAAGCGTGTTCTGCGATTGTAAATATTATAACTCTCCCGATTTACTTTAAAATGCAAACTAAAAACCTTACCAGTCTCCCTATTAAAGGAATCTTAAGCAGATTTCTATATGAGATTTTTTTATGTATCGAGTATGTTTTCTGCTTATTGCAAGAAAACCTTCAGAGGAATATCAAGCAATAATTTAATGTAACCAGATAGAATGCTTAAACCAGAATCAATAAAATTGAAGGATGTTCGATATACGATGAGGCAAAGTAAACCAGCTTATATGTAATAGATGAACATAATCAGGGATATCTAATATTTAGTTCGTAATAGAGATAGAAAAACACTGGAGAGAAAGTATTCGGTTGAAGGAAGAAAATGAAATCAAGAAGAAAATAAGACAGTACTATATTTTAGCTAAAGACGGGAAAATAAATGGCGTTAAAGACCAAGTAATAAAGGAATCCTTTTTTCAGAAATAGAATAAAATACATAAGAATACCAAGGGCGTAAACCCGGATTTATTCCATCCTTATATCGAGACTGTCCTAATGGACCTAAAGATCCTACCAGGATTTATTATTGGTGGGGCAAAATCTCAACAATATAAGTTCCTTTAATGAAAATATGTGGATGGCAGACACAGAAAGAAAACTACAGTATCTCCTAGACAATTTTATAAAGGGAAGCTTGACGAAAGGACTAACCATCAATTCTAAGAATTCAAAATGTACATTTGCTCACAAGAGAAACAAGATATCCGCTATGAATTGGACATATCAACATCAAAGTACAGACGCTGAATATCTGGGAAATGTTTTAACAAAAGGACGAAAGTGTTACATCAAAATCAGGAAGTGCATTGGGAGAAAGAAAATTGCCTTCCAAACACCAAACAAAATATTACGAAACATAATAACGTCCTCAGAAACAAAGGATAAAAAATGCTAAACAGCTATTATCAATTTTCCTATACGGAAGTGAATCTTGGACAGTTTCCTCACGAATGGAAAAGAGATTTAAGGCAACAGGATATGTGCGTCAACATGTTGAGAATTTCAAGAACGGAACATGTAAGCATCGGGCAACTCTACATAGAATCAGAAACAGTTAAAATTTCGTGAATATATAATGAGAAAAGGATGTCTTGACAGTTTGATACACTCAGGAGATATTGAAGGTAACAAGGGCGGATTGAAATATCGAGTAACCCCACCTAACGAGCTTTTTCAAATGAATGGGCAGGTAGGAGATTAGGAAAAAGACAAAACTCAGAATAGAAAACCATGGGAAGCAATGATTGCACATACCCTAAAGGGATAAGGCTCACAGAGGATTAGTTTTTTGTTTTGATTTAACGGCTTATCAACCTTTTGTGTATTATTATAGATGAAACATATTTTGCATTCTAAGAATAATTCTTCCTTTTTTCTTTGCCTTAAAAATTTGTAAGTATAACAAGGATTTATGCCGATAAAATTCTACTATTTAAGACATAAGTGAAGAAGAAGAAGAAGAAGAAGAAGA
Organism: Acanthosepion esculentum; assembly: GCA_964036315.1. Lineage (NCBI taxonomy): Eukaryota > Metazoa > Mollusca > Cephalopoda > Sepiida > Sepiidae > Acanthosepion > Acanthosepion esculentum. Next base: position 72,499,176 of record OZ038497.1, on the reverse strand, counting down.
AGAAGAAGAAGAAGAAGAAGAAGAAGAAGAAGAAGAAGAAGAAGAAGAAGAAGAAGAAGAAGAAGAAGAAGAAGAAGAAGGTGCGGGGGATGAGGAGGAAAAAGAGGAAGACTAAAGAAAATGTGGGTAAAGACGAGAAAGAAGGAGGAGGAAGAAGAAGGATGGGGGTAAGGGAATAAGGAGGAGGAAGTAGAAGTCTAAGGAGGAGTATGAGAAGAAGGAAGAGAAGAAGATGAAGAAGACGTGCGATATGTTCTGAAAGTATCCAATTATTTTTTTAATACCTGGTCAATTGAGTGGTAGGTCATGATCCAACATGGCAACAAATCAATCCAAACGTTACTGCGCATGCGTTAAGTTCATGAAGAGGTATCCTGTCACCAGTACTGAATCAATACATTCATCCCGTTTTGTGACGAGATTTTTTGTCTTTCTTCTTCATTACACACCGGATGTGGTTTCCTGAGACTTGTGACTTTCCCTGAAATCTGAAAAGAAGACATTTTAAACCGCAGATGAGATTAATGACAATGCTTCGTGGTAGCTAGTGACGGTCACAGAATAGGACAGTTTTGAAAGGTCAGTTAACCGTAAGAGATGCAAAGGCAAATGATTTAAAGGGGACTAAGCCATCATTTCCTTAATAGGCTACTTTTTCATTTTATGTTTAATATCAAGTATTTGGATGCTTTCCTCTGAGACATTGGACTTCAGAAATGAAAAAAGAAACAACTCAAAAAATTGAATAGCTTTTTTAATTTTTTTTGTCACCTTTTTTGACAGGAAAAATGTAAAAGTGTTAGAAATTGTTTAAAGGAGGAATACAAAAAACAGTAGAAAGAAAAATGATTTCGAATTAAAAAATTAAAATCAGTGAAAAACGATTATACACTGTGATTTTTCAATATCTGCATGTTCTTCCTTATGACAGAATCCTCGGCCATTAGGTCCTAATTCTTTTAGAAATTGCAGGCAAAGAAAATAAAAACTTTTCTTTGAAAGACAAACTTACAATGATGACACACAATCAAGCATAAAGTAACGTCTGTAACGTCGATACGTCTCTTGATCTTTGTGAGGCTAATAGACAAATGAAAGTTTCATCTTCAATCATCATCTTAAAGCATTCATTCGCAATCAGTAATTTCTCGGAGTTTTTCATTAATGTGTATCGTTTTGTTTACTACGGATGTCTTCTTTCTAAATGCTGCTGTGGATGAATTCTGTATTCAAAAAAGAAATGAGAAACCAACCCTTTTGCAGACATATTACTTGATACCACCATAAAGGAGGAAATGGTCTCCATCTAGTTGAGATTCATCCACTCCAAGAAATAGTACAAAATTTACTGCCACAACAAATATTTCTTAAAAGGTGTGTGTGTAAATGTCTGTGTCTATTTTAAGACAATCTTTTATCTAACTATTAAATGATTGTCAAATATTTTACTGGTTTAAGTTTTCTTCACTTTACAAACTCCATACAATTATATGTTTCTCGATTAAATAAAAGAATAAAATGACCAAACTGGAAAAAGAACATTCAACCGACAAAAGATGTTTACTAAAGATTTTATTGTATTTCTATTTTCGAAAGATCAGGTTTTCTTTACAATCTGTCCGAAGTTTATGTTTTGTTGTTTCGAGTGTTGTATTTTTGGCAGACAAGATTTTTCTGGCACTTTTTAGATCGCTAGAATTCAAATGAATCCAAAGGGACGTGATGTCTAATGGTTAAATGGCTCTGAACCGCACAGGAAAATAATGTATGAAATATTTGTACTTATTATTATTATTATTATTATTATTATTATTATTATTATCATCATCATCATCATCATCATCATCATCATCATCATCATCATCATCATCATCATCATTATAGCTGTTGTTGTTGTTGTTATTGTTATGTTAGTGACTTACATTGGTGTAATCAATGGAAATTTTGCTCTTGAGGAATGGTATCATCACGACTCATCACAACCCATGAAGTTTTAGGTGAATACTCGCAGAATAAATAATGACATTTAATGATATCAATTCGAAAGATTCCTAATTGTTTGTTTTTTTTTGCAAATTTCTACTTGGTGATCCAAGCGCACCCATTACAGAAGGAATTACTTCAAAAATCATGTTCCATAACTTTTTCAACTCCCTAGCCACATACTGGTATTTTTTTTCAATTTTTCACTCTTGTATAATATGGAATGGCAAAATCAATGTTTTACACTTATTATTTTCATTATCATTCCCTTGGGTTTCTGTTGTATACGTATTTCCTTCCGGATCCCAACCAGAGATCTTTGATTATTCTGTCAGTGTGTAAACTCCCATAAAATTGTTACAGGTACTATCTCTGTAAACGTGTTTGGGTGATGTTCATACCAGTTTTTTGCAGTTTTTTCCTCGTAAAAGTCATTATTATTATTGTTGTTGTTGTTATTATTATTATTATTATTATTATTATTATTATTATTATTATATTATTTCCTTGAGTTCTTTCAGAAATGGCATCGTGACATTTTCCACTGAGCATCTTTTGAAAAAAAAATACAAGATCACACATATTTTACACAGATAAAGCACTACGTAAGGTGTGGGCTGTAGTAGTGAGTACAATTTGTTGTATTTCCTTAAGACATAGGCTACCCGGAATCACTGCAATGAGACTCTCGGAACCTTTAACAATCACTACGAGAGCCCCAAATACAGCTGGAATTGTTGATGTCAAACAATTTTGAGTGTTGATGTGCCACATTTTTGAGATTTCGATTTCAAGGTCCTTGTATTTGTATAGTTTTTGAAGATCTACAAAGATACATTACAATCTGCAGGGACTGCCACGTCAATAAAAAGGCACATTCTCTTCTTGTAGTCTTTGATCCCGTTCTCTGAGTGATTAGCTTTGATTGTTCTATCTGTTACAGGTCCTATGTCTGCAACCGAGTTTGGGTGGTGTTCATAACGATTTCTTGTAGTTTCGTTTCCGTAAAAGTTGTAAATTTTCCAGTGCAGATATTGGCCCATTCTCTCATGCAGAATAATAATAATAATAATAATAATAATAATAATAATAATAATAATGGTAATAATAATAATAATAATTATTATTATTGTTATTAATATTATTATTATTATTTGTACATAGTTTATAGGCAGCTGAGGGGTGGAAACTCTGACTGATGCCAAGTCGGTCGAGCTTCGCACCCGGCTTGAAGCAATCGGATATCTAGCTCATGAGCTGTGATACAGCGAAACAGGCTTGTATTTGGGTACATATATATATATATATATATATATATATATATATATATATATATATATATATATATATATATATATATATATTGGGTGCGATGGATAAATTGTTGTCTAAATTATGCAAAACTGAAAATAACACTGATATCTCATTTTAACAGATATAATAACCAAAATTACACAAAAATCTCTTGAAATACTAAACAATAAATGTCTTCAATAAAATCGCCATTAGCTTTAACCACGGCCTGCAGACGACTGCGGAATCTCATGCGATTCTACTGGATGATCTGCGTGTTTTAGTTGGAGAATGTTGCCATCATCCTTGCCTTCAGTTCATATTGGTTTGTTACAAGGAGTTTTGTTGGTCTCACACACAAATGCGCCCCACACATAATAATCTAGGGTGTTATAGTCTGCTGCGTTAGTTGACCGGATCTAAGTGGTGATGAGGTTGTAGAAATTGTCTGACAGCCATGACTTGGTTTTCCTGCTTGTGTGGCATGGTGCAGAGAGTCCTTTTGCCAGACTTGGGACTTCTAATAGCCACTCTCTTCACTCAGGGCCGCACTACCTTTTCAAGGGAATTCGTATTGTGTTGGAGGCTCTAACCAAAAAAATTCCGGAGACATTTCCTTATCAGAACTATCAGAGTGAGTTTTCCGAGCTACTGTACCTTCGTAATCACCATTATACTCATACAACTCTATCCAAATTCTCTGCACTGTTCTCATATTGACACCCAAACACTATGAAATGTTCTTATTGAAGCTCCCGGCGCGAATGCCAAGCAGTACAGTATGCCATTTCAAAATGTCTGGCGGAGTGAATTGCATCATGGTGCTCTTTTACCTACAGACAGTGCCCAACAGACCCTACTATACTGTGCAGTCGACAAAGTCAAAGACAAAACACATGCGCGAAATTAAAAATATAAAATAGCGACAATTTATCCATTGCCCCCTGTATATGGCGATTACGTGATTTTGTGCGTGACTATTACCTATAGCCCAAAATCTCCCAAACTGTAAAGTGAATTCAGTAAATCAATAAATACTTATTCCAATAGAATGAAAAGAACATTCATATATATAAAGAGTTTACATCCAATACAAACGCGTGTGCTAGGAAAAAAATGGCGGTTGATAAAATATTGAAATGTAAAAAATCAATACGAATAATTACCAAAAAGGAAAAATTTTTAAATCAACAAAAATTCAATTAATAATTGAAATTGAATAAATATATTTGTATCTTTGTAGTTATTAAATAGACGAGTGAATTTAAACGTTAACATTGAGCAGATATCTTTCTATTTGATGTAAATTCAACCCGCAAGTAATCTGAATAAATGACTACTTCTTCGTATATAAAGTCACGTTTTTCCATGTGCCATTGGATAACTAAAATCTATTCAATTGCCATAAAAAGAAAAAAAAATGATTACAATTATTCACGGAATTAGAAAAATTAAATATCAAAAATAAAATAAAAAATTAGATTTTACTGGAAACTTTTGGTCTTTTTTATAAAATTATCTTCTCGTATATTAAAAAAAATATGGTTAAAATATTTTACAAACATTTCAAATTTTTTTACATATGTTTCAATGAAAAAATGTTAAATATGCTAAAAAATTATTATTTCATTCATTGCACGATGTTTGAGAAAAAGAAATTCATCAGTAATATTTTATCAGCTTTTGAGTCTTTTCCGAATGAGAAATATTAATTTAACATGAACAGAGCCTCTGTTATGCAATAACAAGATCATTTCCATAGAGGTTGTTGCTAATGGTCAGTCCACTGTGACCCTTGATAGCAATACATGCGTCCCCCAAGTCTCGCTTATTGACCCTACTCACTTTCTGCTTTATATTAACAATGTGCCTAAGACCCTACTTCGATCTTGAGTGAATATTTCTGCAGATGATGCAACAGTATATGGGTGCACCTCCAAATTAGACCTAGTTCTTACAACTCAGTCTGGGGAAAAACTGGCTGGTCATATTCAATTACCTCCAAAACTAATCTAAACGTTCCATCATCAATGAGCAAATGCAGATACGCGCAATCACGATGACCGTATGTTCTCTCAAGGAAGCCTCTCACTTTGAACGTCTATTGGAACATTAGTTCACGCCAGACCACAGATAGCAGTCATATATGCGATCGATCTCGAAAGCTGGTCAGTGTCTTCTACCGCACCGGTAAGTGCCTGACGCTTCCTTTTATGCTCTACTTTTACATTACTCAGATCAGACCGAAAATGGTGTGCTGCTGGCATATTTGGGCTGGAGATGCCTACGACTCACTTTCCAGTTTTGAGAGAGTTTACAAGCCTCTACGCAGCCTTGTGGTGATTAGTTATTTTACATCAAAATCCCCTTCACTACATACGGGATGCCAGTTTCATCACTATCCTATCTTTATTTCCAAAGGAAATGATCTGTCTAGGTAGGTTCTTTAGTACCACCAGTTCAGACCTTCACAACAAAGATCCGTCATGCCGCCTAGTCAAACCACCCTCATTCCCTTCGTATTCCCTTAGTGAGAAGAAGTTCCACCCAGACAACTTTTCCCTCGAACCGCTACTTCGTGGAACCGACTCCCGAGAGGATACTTTCCCAACGACTACAATCTTAATCTGTTCATGTCTACGGTTAATTGTTTTTTTTTCCTCCATGTCCATATAAACTGCACTTCTTACATCTTACTCTTTTCGTGAATATAATAACCTTCTTCAGTAATCCTCTACCTTGAATTGCACTTGGGCCTTTATAGGGTGAAAAAAAGTAAAATCTCTGAATCGGAATTTGGTTTGGTTTTATTATATTGATTTGGGAACGTGAAATGAAAGACACTGGGAATGTGGTGTGCAACGAAGGTGCATTTGAATGTGGTGTGCATTGTGTGTGTTAACGTCTCCAACCACTGGTTACATCCATGAACCTGCAAGAGGGGCGATGGAGGTATGGTCCCTATGTTTAGGTGGGTTTCAGACTTCTAACAGGCACTAGATGTTGAACGGATGACAAGGTTCGTTAGAATAGATCGAATGTTCTAGTGCCAGACTTTCCACAAAATATTTTGAAGTGTTAAGTCTTATTTTTTTTTTAAGATTTGGATTGATTTGTTTACTTATGTACGATAAAAGAAAATGATGCCGAAACCGTCGAGCAACATTTATAACCATACATAATTTTCGCTTCTAAATGTAGACGCGTGTTACATAGAAAAATTTATATAACATTGCAGGTTGCTATGTAACGTTTAAAATAAATAAGTTCATACGTTGAAGTATACATATTTTATTGTTTTTTTACTTGCGCCCCGGGAAGAATAATTTGGATTTTATTAAAACTGGTTTCAGCGACATTTTGCTTAGTTTTATCGCTGACTTTAAGTATAAATTGTTCTTATGATAACCCAAGGATAAATGTGGACACGTTGTGTGAATATTTTGTTGTGCCACGTTGAAATTTTAAGTGTCTGTCAAACTTTAATAAAGTCATTGAAAATAATTGCTTTTGAATGACCGGTCATAACAATTATTGGTTTTGGTTGGAAAAGGCAAAATGATCTCAGCCACGTGGCAGACTCAATAAACGATATAGATCATTCAAAATGATAGAGATTCATTACATTGAAATAGTTTTACGTCAGAAAGAAATAACTTTTATAATAAATACCAAGTAAAATATATTGAAAAAACTCTGGTATGACTGGTCTTCAAGGTAAGTGATGTGTTAAAATGATTTGCATACTGTATATACTCGCGTATCATACGACCTTTGGAGACCTAATTTTGAAGCTAAGTTGACAACAGTAAATGGTTATATAGTTTGGTCAACAGCGGAGCCAGGTCCAGCAGAATATACAACAGTAACTGTTGTGTAGGATCCACCTAATCTGCATAGGTGACTACCAACTATATAAATAATGGTTGGTACCGGAAGACGAGAGAAGGGGAATCACGAGATCCAACTAGAGACTCTGATCGACTGCGACTAGTCAACACATTCTCCAGGAACGTCTTCCCAGAAATATACAGAAATACTATATGTACTTATTGTGTACACTTTCTTGTTATAATACATTCTTGTTCTAAGTACATTTTGTGTTGCATTATTATTCCATGCAATAGGCGAGATTCAACATTGAGTCAAGACTCAACAGTAACCAATATACAACAGTTTATATCACGTGTATAATGCGACATATTTAAATTATGTTTTCATACGTCCAATGATACACGAGTATATATATATATATATATATATATATATATGCACACACACACACACACACACACACATATATATATATATTTGAATTGGACAAAGTCCGACAATTTATTTAAAGACATTTATGATATGTTTAACGTTCTTTTTATAGATAAATTGTCGGACTTTGTCCAATTCAAAAAAATATATGACGTCATTTGTTTACATTTGATACACTAGAGGAGATATGAATAAAAGAGATTCATGGAAGATTTAAGTTTAAGGATAGTAAAATAGATCTTGCTAACCGGACGCTTCTCTGTGGCCGAAAGGTTAAGGCACGTCACGCGAAATGACGGTTCCGTATAGGATACAGGTTCGATTCCTGTCGGAGAACGAAAATTTTCTATGAAAATTTCTCGGACATTCAGTAAATGTTATTTAATACTGTTTATTATAAAACAGAGCATTTGCTTAAATACTTGTATCTATAAAAAGAAAGTTAAACATATCATAAATGTCTTTAAATAAATTGTCGGACTTTGTCCAATTCAAAAAATATATGACGTCATTTGTTTACATTTGATACGCTAGAGCAGATATGAATAGAAGAGATTCATGGAAGATTTAAGTTTAAAGATAGTAAAATGGACCTTGCTAACCCGACGCTTCTCTGTGGCCGAACGTTTAAGGCACGTCACGCGATATGACGGTTCCGTATAGGATACAGGTTCGATTCCTGTCGGAATGAAAATTTCTCGGACATTCAGGCCGGAAAATGTTATTTAATACTGTTTATTATAAAACAGAGCATTTGCTTAAATACTTGTATCTATAAAAAGAACGTTAAACATATCATAAATGTCTTTATACACACACGTATATATATATATATTTATATATATATATATATATATATATATATATATATATATATATATATATATATATATATGTATATATATATATATGTATATATATATGCACACACACACACAAACACATATGTATATATATATATATATATATATATATATATATATATATATATATATATATATATATGCACACACACACACACACACACACACACACACACACATAAGAAACGGCGGTCTGCATTCTGTTGAGGTTTCTTTCAGACTCAATGAATTACTTAATTATAATTATCAAATCCTCCTATCAATTTCTATCATATATATATATATATATATATATATATATATATATATATATATATATAATAGAGATTATATCAGCTACCGAGAGAAAAATCATATAGGGAGTCTTGCTGATTGCCACCACGGCCCTCTTTCCATAATTTAACGCCAATGTTTCCTTCGATATTCTGATATTTTGTGGCTTCTAATTTATTTCGTATGGGTTAGGGTTCGCTTAGGGAAGATTTTCACTTCAACTTTTGATCGCTAACTAACGCCATGATAAGCATGTATGGCTGCCAATGTGAAATGAATCTACTGGGCGTGAAATAAATTGCGTAATTTGCTGTTGTTGGCTCTCAGCAATTTTGTAGAGGTGAAAAAAGAGTGCCAACTCTTTGAATGACAATATATATATATATATATATATATATATATATATATATATATATATATAATGTTTAAATATGTTATCTGTACTTGGAAAGAGTATTTGTAATCATTGGTCGAAGATGTTCAGTAAATCGCTAGAGGAGTGAAAATGGCAGACACCGAGAATGGGAATATGTGTGTATAGTTAAGCAGTAAATATTTATTCAAATAAGTTCTGAAACATAGAAAAAACTTCTTAAATGCAGTGAAATAACTGGTCTTTTATATATCAGTAAATGCTGCGCTTTTTCCTCGCCAAGGTTTTACCGAAGAATACCTAGAATATCATGGCCAGAACATGTGGATAAACTGTCCTTAGTTCATATTTTGTTATTTATTTAAGTCCTTTCAACCATCGTAGTCATTATTAAAAACGAATGTGCTGTGTGTGTGTGTGTGTGTGTGTGTGTGTGTGTGTGTGTGTGTGTGTGTGTGTTTGTGTTTGTGTGTGTAGGTGTGTGTGGTAGTTAGAATTACTTTGTCTGCATCCTGTTATTGTTTTGGAAGCGGGAAGTTTGAAATCGTCTAGCTTGACGTCATGTGTAACTGTTATTGGGAAAGAATTCGGTTTATTTTATTTTATTTTATTTTTATTACTAATATATGCTCACCTGTGATGAATGATGTTCTTTTAATTTGGGCTGATTATTTTGTATAATAATCGCTTCTTGGCTGCTGAGTCATTCCCTGCATTGGGTGCTGTAGAATATTTTGGTGTTATCTAGTAATATTTGTCTTTGTTGATAACTATATTTTGGTCGGTCGTGATGTGCTGGTCATTGTGTGCAATGACTGCACAGAGTCCCGACAGGTGACACATCAATCTATGAGAGAGTATCCTATATGTGTGCCCAATGTAAGTATTTAATGTTGTCCTTTGACGCAATCTCCGAAAGAAAATTAGAATTTATCAACAACATTATTTTTGCATAGGGGTGGGGGTGGGGTGTTATGACCCCCGGTGTTATTGGTGATAATTAAGTTAGATGCTGTAAACATTTTTTTATAATAAATCTCATGTGCCTGCTGGGATCACTGAGTGGGGATTTTCTAAGCCTAACTTAGATGCGGCACAAGGCCGAGTGTATGGGGCATCCGGTGAGGATATAAAAGACTCATTTGTAATGGTTCTAGAAAGACAAGATTGTTAACCATTACACTATGTCGAGGTGCCTTGTTAGGTTCATTGATGATATGTACAGATGAATTGTGTTCTTAATTACTTTTTATTCTGTTTATAATTAGGGTACGTCTGGTTATCATTAGGGTACGTCTGGTTATCATTAGGGTACGTCTGGTTATCATAGATTATTTTAATGCTGTGTATATTTTTAGTTTGGGTTACTTTTTCAAAGTTTCTTTAAGGCTAATCATATATATATATATATATATATATATATATATATATATATATATATATATATATATATATATATATATACGAGGGTCATTCAATAAATAAGGTGAATCTTTCGGTATAAGGACTTCTAATACAGATAGAAGCTTACTTTTTTCTTTTTTTTTTTACTTCTTTTTCAAATGGATTTAAGTTTTGGCGATTAACAAAGATGGCGGGCCAAGAAGCATGCTCCAAGATTGAACAGCGCTCAGTTATCAAGTTTTTGGTTGCTGAAGGGTGCAAACCAGTTGAAATTCATAGGAGAATGTCAACTGTGTATGGTGCCACATGTTTCAGCCAAAAGAATGTCTACAAGTGGGCTAAATTGTTTAAAGAAGGACGGAGCAGTGTTGAGGATGAAGACAGGCCTGGGAGGCCTTCAGAAGTGAGATCTCCTGAGGTGATCGAATCAGTCAATAACTTCATTCAGTCTAACAGAAGGCTGACAGTGGATGGCATTGCAAGGACTTTGAGCTTATCTGTTGGGACAAACGCAGGGGTCATCAGTCAGAAGGAGTCATCTTGCATCATGACATCGCAAGGCCTCACACAGCAGCCCAAACGGTGCAGACCATCAACGAGCTGGGCTGGGAACTGCTCCCTCATCCCCCTTACAACCCAGACCTTGTCCCTTCAGACTTTCACCTGTTTGGTCTCTTGAAAGCGTTCACGAAAGGCACGAAGTTTAAAAGTGACGATGAAGTCAAAAGTGTTGTGAGCGACTGGCTGAGACATCAGTCCAAATTTTTTTACGCTGAGGGAATACGGAAGCTTGTGCACAGATGGGAAAAGTGTGTGACAGTGCTGGAAGACTAGGTTGAAAAATAATAAAAAAAACTAATTTTCTATCTGTATTAGAAGTCCTTATACCGAAAAATTCACCTTATTTATTGAATGACCCTCGTATATATATATATCAGTAAAATTGAAATTGTTAGAAAAGTCTATACAAAAACCTACTGCATATAGAAAATAATATGATTCTTTCCAAATCTTATTATTTTCTATACACAGTCGGTATGTTTTTATATGTTTATATGTAATATGTATAATACTTGTTTACAGAGATTATTAAAATTGTTTTACTTACATGTGCGTTTTCAGAAAATATCGTTTTACTTTAACCCGTTTCGAAATTTACAATATTTACAAACTTTTTGAAAAGCTAAAAGCGAAACCAAATAAAATAAATCGATTTTTCTGAAAACTCTCATATAAGTAAAATCATTTTAACTTTAATAATATCTGTAAATATACAAGCATTTTATTACATATGAATATATAAAAACATTAGGTGTTTTCCAAATCTTATTATTTAATATACATATATATATATATATATATATATATATATATATATATATATATATATATATATATATATATATATATATATATATATACATAATTTAAAGTAGTCGTACAGAACGGCAAAATATTAACGCAATTAATGACAATCGAATTCACCACATTCTAGGAATATATAACCGTGTATGTATGTCTACGTACGTAGGTACATGTATAAATGAACAAATAAAAAGCATTTGATTTTCATCATCATAATTTTTAAATATAATTTAATTCATTTAATTCAATACTAAATATGTATCACATAGATCGAAAATGATACTGAATATCTCCAATCATATTTCAGTGAATAACACGGTGTCAGTCTACAGATTTATTGTTAGTCAGGATGTGTGGATGAGTGACCGGTGAGAGCGAAGTATGTGAATCTTTCAAAATCCTTTCATATTTGGTGCCATTTCCTCAACCGTGAAAATATACATCAGTGTGCTCTCATCCTCAAAATAGAGTTCAGTCCAGGAGTTCAATGTTGTGACATCGATCTAAATCCGGATATGCGAATAACATTGGCAATCAAAATTGGCAACTCCCACAAAATATGGCGTCAAAATAATATCTGTAGCTGAGAGCCAAGAATAATTGGAGATCTTTATATCTCAAGTTCAGATCTTTTACAAAGATTTGCAGACTCATCACAAACCAATGCTATTTCACATTTTAACAATCTCTCCAGAATCTATCTTACATATCTATAAGTCTATCATTCGTCCATGCTGAGAATACCCTCTGCTCTATATGGTCCAGTGCTCCTGCTATTTACCTTGAGCACCTTGATAAAATCCAAAGTAGAATCAGCAATATTATTGGTCCTGATCTGGCGGTTTGGCTTCGGTCATTTCCCACCACCATAAGGTTGCCTCTCTGTGTCTTTTTTATATGTACTTTCATGGCAATTGTTCGGATGAGCTCTTCAATTATTGTTTTATTCTCCTCCCACCACAGACAATACATTATACATATGGGGAATAGCTAGGACTTTCATAGAGACAATGAGGTATTACGGTGGATGTAGTAAGAAAGGTAAGTAAGAATGCGTTGTTTTGGTGCTAAGAATATTGCGGTATGTTTGTGTCAGTGTTTGTGGCTAGTTAAGTTTAAAGTAAAGACATATTAAAACCGCCTTTTTCTCCCATTCCCTATTTTGGCCTTGTGCCATATTTTGTAAATAATTACAAATAAATATTGCTTCCCACTATGGCACCTAGATTTTTTTAATTTAACCGCAATACTTAACTGGCGTCGAGATCTCATCAAATGAGCTGGCTAGATATAACCGTAAATTCTATGCTAGCAGCTTATTTTCTAGTACTTCCCGCTTGTGAAATTCCCTTCCGGCTCCATGCTTTCCAGCCAACGTTAATCTGCAGAAGTTTAAATGCCATGCCAATCGCTATCCATTTTCCTCCTTATTCCGCTTTTCTCTCCCCGCTCATTATTAATGTTTCTCTTCATAATTCTTTCACATCCTGTAACCCCTTGTGTCTTATTGGATTTACTGTCTTGAATGGGGTGATACCAATTTTATAAAAAGCAAAATAAAATAGTATTTGAATCCCTAGATATAATGGCATTTGTAACGTTACTATTTAAAATTAGTATAATACTCAAGCGGTATAACAAAAATACAAATATTTTAAGGACATTAAAGATTTAAAAAAGGACAGGAATTTTTGGAGACACATGATCACCAAAGTCCTGAAGGGACATGCTACATAGAAGAAGATTAGAAGATTTTTCTTTCTTTCTTTTTTTTTTACTCTTCTATCAAGTACATACACTTTTAAGTAGACATTTCTGTATTTCTAACTTTTTTTGTTGATTCGTTTCATGACTTTGCAGGTTATTTAAAGCCAGAAATATTTCTGGATTGTAATGATTTTTTTAAGGAGGAATATAATGAGTTAGTGATTTTTCTAACTGTGAAATGAATGTTGGCCGGTTTAGATATCGAACGTTTTAGAAAGGAAAACGTGACACCATGAATGAAACCTGCATTCCCGTTTTAAACCACTTTCAAGCCAAAGGTACTTTACAATTAAACTACGGATAGCCATCACAGCAAGCAAATGCTATTTAAGAATGGCATATCTCTCGTTTGGTCTTTTTGAAGTCTATATACGCTAAATTTATTTTCGTACCCGAAACGTAAACAAACTGCTGTTAAGGCAATTAATGGATTCGTGTGATGCTAGGGATGCATGTGTCCACAAACATAAAAGTACTAAGACTAAACTTTGATCCTTATCAGTAGCTGAGCAGAACTGATAGCAATATGGAAATAATTCAATCAGTCGTATAACACTGTAGTATATTAATGTTTCTTCTTTTCTCATTTGCTTGGTATAAAAAACGTACATGGGAAAATTGGTAATTGCAAATTACAAAACATCGATTTTACCAAATGCAAACGCCTTGTATATAATAAGCTTAACATAACATTATTAACTAGAATATGTTCTGTTTAAATTTCTGGGATGAGGAGTTATAATCATTTACACTTTGTATATTCAGACTTTGTTTTCGTTGATGTCATCATGACGTTTCGGCTGTTGTACCCTCCGGTCTTCCTCAGAAGTATAGAGATATGGGTAACCTACAGGAAATTCTAAACGGAACCCGTTATTTATGATAGACTGGTGGAGTAGGCAATGGCTGCTGCGGTTACTGCTACGGAGTAACTACTTATTTAAGTCGTTGCATACGGAGAAAGACAATAGTCGTAAAATGCTACTGAATTTCCAACGTCATGATTTATTCAGTTGGAATTTCAATGTACGCAGCTTGAGCAGATGTCACGAATTTAATTTGTCTTTGTTCATTTTGAAAGTAAGTTGGAAACTTCTTGGACATATTTTGCAAATGGATCCAGAATGCCCAGCTAACAAAGCCATGAAGTTTTACTTTTAAAATACTGACTTCAGAGATCCTCCAATAACCGCCATAGTCACAACGCTGAACCGAGACATTCAAAGAACAAGGCAGAAAGATCCCACATTTCTTCTGGAGAGGTTTACCATCAAGGAAGATCTGCAACAAATTTTCAGAGGACAGAGAAGGCTGTCAAAATATTGTCTAATCAGTCACTGTAGAAGAGAGAACATGTGAATTCATCACCACAAATTGAAACAGTTTTGATGATGATGAGACTGTTCTCGTTCCACTGCCATGTCTAGGGATAGCGACTAGTTCTTATTTATACTACTGCTCAGTTATTGGTCAACTGTTACCACTGAGTCCAAGTATACACTGTCTGAACCAGGGATTGAACTCACAACCACTATATCAGCAGCAGCATTTGCAGTATTAATCAGCAGGCAAGCTAGGTTTACGCCTACAATTTCACTACAGCAAATTGTCTAACAGACAAATGGACAAGTGGACTAAAGCGTTGGTTCGTGAAATGGTGACATAGTTGTTGTAAGTCAGTAGAGTCCGAATTAGTGTCAAGAACTAGAATATTTTAATTTGATTTTCACTGCTTGGTCCTATGAACATTTCTGTTTCCAAAGCTTTCATGGAAAAATAATTAATATGCTATAGTATTATACAACTGATAAAATTATTTACATAATGCCATCAGTTCTGTTCAGCTATTGTTTAATCTGATAATGATCAAAGTTTAGTCTCAAAACTTTATCTCAGTATCTGGACACTGTTGGATTCCCAATTTGTCTACAGCATTCTACCTAAATATCTAAAATTCACTAAATTATGAAATTACCGCATATACTCGAGTATCTTGCGACCTCTAAAGACCTAATTTTGAAGCTAATTTGCCTACAGTAAATAGATATATAGTTTGATCAACGGCGTAGCCAGGGCCAACAGTACATACGCTAATTTTATATCGCGTGTTTGATGCGAACCCCCTAAATTTAGTTTCAAAATTAGTTCTTCAAAAGTCACAATATACGAGAGTCTGTATAATACATATATAGTAAATTTTCGTTCAAATTCGTACCCTTAATATAACTACAGGTATCGCAACAGTGATAACAAGAAAAAGAATAGGGTTGGCAAGCTAAATGAAGTCGGCTTAGCCGTCCATCTAAAAACATCCGACGCCGGAAATTTAAAATATATATTTAAAGTTTAGCGTTCCAGCATCTTCAACATTCTTCTCTATATATAACTCTAACCGACGTTTTCTTTCTATTTTCACTCTCCCGCTACACAGATAGATATATAATTCCAACAATAAGAAAATTATTTTAGTCTGATGAAGTCACTTTAAAGGTCGAAACGCGTTTACGCAGCATTAAACCTACTTGCTCAATTCCTTTATCAGTTGTCCTTGAACCAGACTAATATATCAAGACAGTTTTTTTTATCCATATGTCTACCTATCTCTTTGTCGATATATCTCTATATACGTAATACACGAACACATCACGTACAAAAACAGGTTCCCGTACGATCACCGAATATAAGCAACGTCGTGCCTAGTCAGTAACTTGATTGGTGATCGTTTGGGAATACCAGGTGTCGTAAGTTGGCAATGAGAGTGGTGTAATGAATAATGGCTTGGGATTGTTAATCAGAGGGCCGAGTTCTAATTCCAGTTGTGTTCGTTATATTCACTTAGGAGCAAATACTTTTGAGAAATGTATGAATCCAGCTTTTCTCCTCCAGCTATGGATTAATTAGTAAGACTTTTATCAATAAACTATTATTGTCTCAAAAAAAAAAAATTCTCAAAATAAAATATTTTCTGGCTTTAAAAAACCAACAAAAAGTTGATAAGCCGCAGAAAACAAATCAATTTATGTACGTGTCTACTTAATTTGAAGAACAATTTCCCACAAAATATATATTGCTAAAAATATCCTCGAAGACGTAGTTTCTGGATCTTTTAGGTTATTATTTAAAAGTAATTCTACCTCGGTAAACTTCAGAATTCCGTAATATTTAAATTAAAGAGAAGTCTTATACTTCATTAAAATCAGTATATTTATTTATTTATCTATCTATCTATCTATCTATCTATCTATCTATCTATCTATGTATCTATCTATCTATCTATAGTCTCTCTGTCTGTCTGTCTGTCCACTTTTTCTCTTCGAATTAAGTATTTTCTAAACAAATCTGCCCGTGCTAAAGCTAAAATACAGTTGTGTTTTTTTTTCACGTTTTGCTTCCTAATAAGTTATTGATTCTTTGACCAACAAGAAGTTTTCAATCTTTTCCCAGATTTAATTTCTATTATTTAAATTACCAAAGAGTAAATCTCTGTTTCTCTCAAGTCTTTAAGCTGCCCATTCTTGTCTAAATTTAAATTAGGGGCCTTGGGCCCTCATAAAAAGAAGAAAGTCGTAGGAATCGATTTTATAATTTTAAAAGAATCTTGCGTCTTAACAAAATGAGTCGTCGAACAAATACAACGTTGTTTTCTTTGTTTATTTCTCAGTTTCTTTTAATTAATATTTCGGAAGATCGATTGAGATTCGTGCTTAAATGAAATGGATTTGTAATCTCGCATTTTCGCGCCTGGCAAAAATTAAAATGTTAGTGACCAAATGATTCTTGGTTCTTTGTATTTTATCTTGAATCGTGATCATGCAAACTGATCAAAGGAAGCATACACGCCGTGCTGCAATCTTTAAATGAAACAGGTGAACTATATTAGGTTCCAGCTTAGATGGCTTGTATTCCCTTTGCAGTAATACCATTAAAAAAACAATAATCAAAATCTCACTCTTCCTACTCTCTTTCTGTGTCTTGTGTGCTTGGAAAAGGTTGCTCTATTGTGAGGAAATGTCAACTAAGGATTACTCAAAACATTACCTTTCTTAATCATTTCCCCCACGCAAGACAACACGAAGACGCAAGAAGATAAGAACAATAAAAGAATATGATTCAAAAAGACAAAGAAAGATTAAGGTTGCATTTAAAATTTGAAGAACGTAGTTAAGAGGAAAACAAAAAGCCGGAAAAGAACTTATGGTTACATCGAGAAACATTAAAACTATGAGACCTAGTTGCCAATCTGGTACTTCGCTTAGATTCATTGAGTCGAGGTAACAAAGAGGAAAGATTTTCAAAATAGTTTCTATGAAAATATTTATAAAAAAGGCACATTACTTTAGTCTGATGAAGTCATTTTAAAGGTCGAAACGCATTTACCCAGCATTAAACCTATGTACCGATTTCCTTTACCAGTTGGTCTTGACCCAGATTAATATATTAAGATTTTTTATACATATGTTCGGCCTAAACGAGCCGCTTACCCGAAGAGGTGCTGGAAGCCGTCGCGCACCACGAAGACCAGGGCAAGGAGCCGTTTTGCTGGCCGACAGACGCACCGGTATCCACTGTACCATGTATCCTCAAGGACACATGACACAGTGGATAAAGGCGTTAGTTAGCTCCCATGACAGGATCCAAAGAGTGTGAGTTTAATACCTAGTTAAGGCGGTGGAGAACTTAGAGAGGGGAATTAACAGGAGATAACTGATAACTGACATCCATTTGACATAGCACGTGGAACCAGAATAGTCTACCCTAGCGAGCGAAATAAAGGGTTCAGTTGGACATTCCAACCACCTGAAGAAGGCCGGAGCAAACAACGGCCGAAATATTGTGATAAATATGGCAACAAAGATGAGGATGATAGTCCGAACAATGCAAATGGTGTACATAATACCTCATCTCAGAAATATAGACAGATACTGAAGGGGAAAGATTATAATGTATCAATTCATAGGCCTTCTGCTAGGAAATTTTGTTCATTGTCGTGCTAAACAATGTTCCTCGCTAGGAATCTTAAATATTCATAAGTCCACAATTCGTTCTTGCTTTGAATATTTCTAACACATATAATCCAGTGCTCCTGCTATGTATTTAGAGATTCTTAATAAGAAAAAATATTCGTACAATGCAAATTTCATATTTTAAAACTTTTAAATAGCTTTATTACTCAAGATTATTCGAGTGGAATATTCTAAAATGTTCCAATAATATTATCAGAGTTATTTTTAGCCTAAAATATGCAAACAGAACATTCAGTAATTGATATTCGCGCAAGAAGTTTACCATAATGGCAAAAGGTAAAGAATTGATAAATTCACAAAAAGAACTGATTGTTAAGCTCTGGAAATAAGATAAAAAAAAGTACAGAAAAATCTCAGCCAACTTCAATTTTCCATTTATTATTATTAGCGCATTCATTGAAAGGCATAAAATCTCAAACCTGTTGAAAAACAAAGAAGAACCTCTGCTCCACGGAAGATTTCTTCAAGATCCCCGAGGAAAGTAATGCGCCAAATGAAACAAAATCCAATCGTTACTCGTCAAGAGTTGCCGGAGGATTTGCTTTTATCAGGAGTGTGTGTCACTAAACGGACAATAATCAATGAAATTCATAAGAACAATCTAAATTCCACTGCTATTGAAAAGACACTGAGATGTCAAGCTGGAATTCGTTCGTGAGCATAAAGATAAGGAAAAATCGTATGAGGAAAGAGTTTTATGGACAGACGATACCAAAATTGAGTTGTTTTGACCTAATTCTAGAAATCATGTACGGAGGAAAGATGGCGATGCCTTCAAACAAAAGAACACAGTTCCAACAGTGAAATTTGGTGGTGGCAGCATCATGTTTTGGGACTGTCTTTCTGCAAAATGTACCGGCAACAGATCAGTAATAGATGGTAGAATGAATGTCGTAGCATATCAAAACATTTTGGAAACAAATTTAATGATTTCGATTGCAATACTTGAACTTCCTCCTGATTGGCTCTTCAAACAAAATAATGATCCTAAACACACTGCAAAATCTACGAAGAAATGGCTTGCTGAAAATAATGTAAATATCCTAAAATGGCCAAGTCAGTCTCCAGATTTAAACCCAATCGAGAATCTCTGGCGTTATTTCAAAATTAAAATCCAGTCGAGAGCTCCAACAAACATCCCAGATCTGAAGACCATATACGAATAAAAATGGAACAAAATACCAACTAAAAATTGCAAATCATTAATTGAAAACTATAAGAAGTTGTTGTTGCTGTAGAAATGAATAATGGCTATTCTACAAAGTATTAAATGAAGATCATGTATTCTTTTTTGTAATGTACGAATACCCCCTCATTAAAATGGATGAATGGGATTCATTTTTATTAAATCATTTTTTGTTTTCTATGCATATTTAGTTATTATGCATCTGTGTACAGCTAATTATATGAAAAGTGTGTTTATTTATTAGTTGAAAATACAATAAATTAAACATTTGTATGTGTACGAATATTTGTTTCTCCTACCCATCTATATGTGTGTGTCTGTTGTAATTGTGTATACGTATATACATGTATATATACGTATATATATTCACTGACTAACAAGTACACACAACACACACACATACACACACACACAAACACAAATACTATAAGCTTACAGTAACATTTGATTCCGTAAAATCTTTTAACAATTTCGAAGCCAACTTGATTTAGCGGCTTCTTTCTTCCTGTGCCCGATAATTTCAGACGGAATGAACTCGGCAAATGGACCACATGGCTTCCATTTTAAGCAATTCTTTGATTCTTCATTTGGAATTCTTTGAATTTCAGCTTTCTTTAGCTTCTGCCAGTGCCTCACTTTGGCTAGAAGAGAGAGCACGATGGGAGATTAACCTCAGAAATCGACTGAATGTTCGAACGGATTTGTGCTAATCCGTCCTTACTCTTCTAAATGACTTACACAGGAATCGATGGAAATGCTTTCAAAAGAAATCGCCGAAGCAAATTCCTGGCTGAATTGCCGAGATAAAACTAAAAATGACAACAATAATTATGTTTAAACTTATCACCAAGTAGATTTTAGTCTGGCACAGGGTCAGTACCAGGAGGTCCTCGTATGTCATTATGGCGAGTTTTGCTAGCATTTACTCAAGGGTTAGACGGATCGACAGATATTTCTTACATTTAAATTAATACGTCAAAAGGTTTAATAGCCAGAGGCAACCACCTAGTGAGTATCGGGCTCACTCTGTACGTCAAAATATCTGCAGGACAAAGTAACGGAAAGTCGCTTCAGACACGTTGCAAAAAAAAAATCCGCGCATCAATATCTTTACTAAATTTACGGCCTGATCTGACTCTTGTAAATGCAGAAGATAAACCAAGGGCTCAGGTGCTTACTGGGGTGATACAGGGAACCCACCTCTTTCCCCCTCATCTTTAGCGATGAACCGTATGTACGAGTTCAATTTGAGGTTTGAGTCCTTTTCGGATTATTTAAAACCAAAAATATTTTTTCGATTGTTACATTTCTTTTTACTCCTACTAAATTAGGGGCAAATAGGTGGATTTATACCTTTACAGCTATTTGCGGTTGGTAGATAGATAGATAGATAGATAGATAGATAGATAGATAGATTAGTGTTGCATAGACAAATAAATGGGAAAATTCGTAGATAGATAGATAGATAGATAGATAGATAGATAGATAGTGTTATGGGTCCTTACCTGTAACTACAGAATGAACTCTTCCTAACACTATGTATACTACGCCTCTCAAGAGAGAGACGAATCGAGTCGAGCCGATAGTAGTTCACTCTAAACCAGACTGACAGTCATACTAACATCTTCCACATCTTGTATTATTATTCCGTGTAATATATCTTCCTTATTTCTACTCTTGTGTTCGTGTTGTTCTTCCTTGGTCCTAACAGATAGATAGATAGATAGATAGGAAAATTATATATAAATTAGTGTTGTATAGACAGATAAATGGGAAAAATCACAGATAGATAGATAGATAGATAGATAGATAGATAGATAGATTAGTTTTGCATAGACAGATACATAGGAAAATTCGTAGATAGATAAATATAATGAACAAACATAGATAGATAGATAGATAGATAGATCAAGAGGAGAGTTAAAAATAGAAAGAGAAAGATTAACAGATAAAGAAAGAGAACAGATTAGCGTAAAAGAATAGCTTGGAACTATCAATGCATGTCGAATGAAATATTTATTTCAATGGTTGGTTTCGTACGGCCTATCACCCCTTTGGAGGTTATTTAAAACCAGAAAAAATATATTTTCGGGCTCGGAAACATCTTTTTAGAGATAATAATTGTTTAGTGATACAAAACTTACTAATTACTTAGCTGGGGGGGGGGGTAGAGGTGGGTTTATAATTTTCCCAGAGTTATTTGCGAGGAAGTGAATATAACAAACTCGACTGGAATTGGAATCATTTACAATTCCCAGCCGTTATTCATTGCGCCACCCACACACCCAAGCTTACAGCACCTGGCATTCGCAAGGGATCACCCATCTAGGGTCTGACCCGTCTTGACGTTGTTTAGCTTCAGCGCCACAGAGATCTGTTAGAAATGCTCAGCAAACTGGATAGAATAGGGAAGGACATTAAAATAACCAAGAACCTATAGTAGCAGCAAAACGCCTGCATAAGGATAGAAAATCAGTTCAGCAGTTATACAAAAATAAAAGGGGCTTTAAGACAAGGATGTGTCTTATGACCGAACTTATTCAACCTATACAGCGAGGAAATTCTGAGAGAATTACATATCCTGCTAGGATTCAGTATTGGCTTCCACAATCTTAATAACATAAGATACACAGATAACACAGTGTTGATAGCAGACACGGGAAGAAATCTACCAGAGCTCCTCCTGAAAATAATGACGGGAAGCTAGAAGAAAGGACTAAAAGACAGCTGTAAGAAAAATGCTTGTTTATTAGCAAAAGGATGAGGCCAAAATGAAAATTACAAATCGGAGATACCAAAATCAACAAAGCATACCATTTTAAATATCTGGGAAGTGTTCTAGTAGAGGACTGTGAAATCCGAAGACGAATTGTGATAGTATTCCAACTGTTGGAAAACTTCATCAGAAACAAAAAGAAATGGTTTGGAAATGTTATATGATATCTGTCCTACTGTATTCCAGTGAAAGACGTGACTTGAAGCAACAGAAATGTGGTTCCACGAAAAGATGTTGATGATACCATGGAAGAAATATATGACCAAAGGTAAGGTTTTAGAGAAAATGGAAACAAAAAAGAAACGTGTACTTAACATCAGGAAGAGGCAGCTGAAAATTCTGGGCCACATAATGAGGAAGGAACACTTAGAAAATCTGTTACCCACAGGACAGTTTGAGGGCAAGGGGGACAGAAATAAAACAACGTATCACATATTTAAAGAGTTTTAGAAAATAGATGGCGGAACAGGGTTTTGGATTAAGGAAAAAGAGAGAATTTATTTAGAACTAGAAGTGACAAGAAGTTGTAAAGAGCTATGATCGCCTTCGTCCTCAGGGGACACGGCACATAGAAAGAGAGAGAGAGAGTGATTGCATGGCAGCATGTTTTTGAGCGTGATATGGCCGAAGACCTCGAATAAAAAGCTTCCATTACAAAATAGGATGAAGTAAACGTGATGTCGGCCATGTTGACAATGTCCCTAAGAAATAGAGCCGGAATAAGAAAATAAACGTCTGTTCCAATGAAAATGAATCAACTTCGAAAACAGGATGAGAAAAATAAATGTGAGATCATTAATAACAAGAAAGTCGAATAAATTAACCAGTTCAAAAAAAATTAATGGTGTAATACAAAAGATGTACATCGATACTTTTTAGTAGAAAATGAATAGGACAGGAAGAAAGATGAACGTGATAAAAGAATGAAGAGAGTCAACCGTCTATGTTTGCTGGGGTTGTAGTGACGCTAACAGATGGAGGCGAAAAAGATGAGGAGAACATAGGAACGAAGGAAGCAAGAAAGAGAAGCGTGGTATATTTTATAGTAAAGAAACCTGCAATGATATGATGGTAATGATAGCAATGTTGATAGAATTTGAAATTTAGGAGATAGTTTTTGAAAGAGAATAAACTCAAACTGATTACTGTTTGTGATAACAAAACAGCACTTTGTAAAGTTTTCTCTTGCTAAGATAACAAGCGTTATCAGACTAAAAGCCCAAGAATGATTGCAGAATTTGTTGAACAGACTTCAAAGACATATTAATCTTTTATTAAAAAAGAGAGTGGATATCGTGAAAGGCAACGTTCTTCTAACTAAATATCGTGCCACCTAATGAAATTCGTTTCCAATTGCATTTCCTTTGATATGAAAATGTATGGAGGGCAGGTTACGAAGTAAGGAGAGTTTTCCTCTTGAACACTATTGGTGTGTCATTATGACATTAGAGAGTTCTGTAAAACTTCAAGATGTTTTCGACATTTTTCCCTTAGTGAGAAGTAATTTAATGGCATTGTGTACAACCATAGTATAGAATGGTGAAAATTATCTTCTATCAAATGTAGCTTGTATTAAACAGGGATTGCTGTTCTAATACACAATCATATATATATATATATATATATAAATATATATATATATATATATATATATATATATATATATATATATATACAGCGAGAGAGAGAGAGAGAGCGAGAGAGAGAGAGCGTATATTTTCGCAGCATATTTTCTTGATTGAATAAGAAAAATTCTGTCTTTATTTTCAATAGAATCCTGTCATATTCACGGACAATCGTCTTAGTATACTAAGAAAATTCTCCGTGTATATGAGAGGATCCTATTGAAAATAAGTAGACAAACCATGTCTAAATTAATCAATGAGACATGCCTTAATATATATATATATATATATATATATATATATATATATATATATATATATATATATATATTTTTTTTCTTGTGTTCGTAGGACAATTTTTAATTTCTAGTTATAAATGTGTAAAAAATGTTTTAACGTTTTGTATGTCCGAGAACTTTTGACTATTTATGTTTCATATATATATATATATATATATATATATATATATATATATATATATACATATATATATATATATATATATATATATATATATATATATCACAGATCATCAGTGCGTCTAGACAGCCGATTGCTTTAAGTTAGTGAATATATATATATATATATATATATATATATATATATTAAAATCATGTACAAATGTTAGATTTTATAATTATGTTCTTTTCCTGTTGCTATTCAAGTAAACCTAGTTTAATTA
>OZ038497.1:72454296-72471796 GCA_964036315.1 Acanthosepion esculentum | reverse complement strand
ACGTACCTACTCTAAATTTACTTTATGGTTGCCTCCTTCTAAAGCTTTTATATGTTTAATCTTATTATTATGAAATATTTCCTTATTACTGGAGTTAGTCGATAATCTAAGTTGCACTGATTAATGTAAATTATCTGGAATGTTATGAGGGTGGTTTGATTCTTTACTAACGTATGTATAGAGTCTAGTGTCCTTAATGTCGAAAATAAATCTTTGTCACCACAATAACAATAGTCCAACTAATTCGCACGCTTTTGCTCAATCAAATGCTCCCATAGCAATAAAAAATTGTGGGTTACTTCTTTTGATCCACAAATAACCATTAAGGAATAATACAGGTATTTGTAATTGCTTTATGATTTCGCAATCGCTAATAGGAGAGTAATTTGTTGCTAAGTTGATAGCGGACCCTAGAAGATTCTTGGTAATGGACGGGTAAAGCCACAAATATCGAATTGGATGAACGTATGGCTTCTGCTTTTTCCTGTCACTGGTTAATTCATAAAGCATTTTTCATGTATTCGCATGAACTTTCAAGCATTTTTTTGGTGATTTTACACATATTATTTTTATTTGGGTTGAGTAATCTATATTGAGTGTTGTTAAGAAAATTTGGATTGTGGTCTTTAACAGTGATGTTTGCTGATTGTTTGTGGAATTTCTAAATTCTGTCATCATTTTTTTTTTATTCCCTGTCTATTTTCTTGGCTTCACTATTGATGCTATTTGCTCTGTGCCTTTTTATGAATGAAATAATAACTTATTTGATAAAATATTTGTGATACATATCCACATCGATTTCGTAATGGCTACCCGTCTTCTCTGCTTTGATAATTATTTTAACTGATTTTTTTTATCATTGAAACATCCGTTTGCATTTTTTGCAGTAGATCGTTGGTAGGTTTAGCGAATTTAATTTAATCTATTACCGAAAATAGATATTTCTCGACTCCCAGTAAGTATTCGTCGGATGGTGGTGCTTTGATATTGTATATCTAGCTAACATACATTCCGATAGCGATCTCAAATTTTATTTTGGTTCCACTGAAAATCTTAGGAAATTTCGTTTCAGACATAATCTAATGAATTTAGGCAATATGAAATAGACGAAAAACAGCACTGCACTCCCAAACCATTTCTGGTAATTGAAGAATGGTGGTAATACACCAATTATTACGTGGAATATTCTAGCTAAAGCCAAATCTTAAAATGGGAGAGGCCATAAATGTAATGTATATCTTGATGAAAAATTATTTTTAAAGCACTTAAATAACGACAGCTTATTAAAAAAGAGAAATGACATGCTTGTTAAATGTAAGCATAAAAATAAATATCTGCTGAAATACGTTAATCCAGATTAACTTTTAATGTGAACTATGATTGGAAAATATTTTTTTTACATATATACATGGATATTTATAATTTCCAATTATTTAAAGAAATAATAAACTGTAATCCCCGTATAATATTTGACTGTGCCATCATTGCGGTAACCAAATATTTATAATAAAATTTAAATTATATAACGGACAGTCTATACGCAGGATCTGAAGATTACATTGTACATGAAACTCCGAGTCGTGCTACCGGTGAAGGAGAATATGTATATTTATTAATATATATAATTAATAGCTCAGTTTATTACATCAAACACCTTTTTATTAATTTTTTTTTTTTTTAAGCGTATCACCCTAAGCAAGGCCGGTGGCCACTATCACGCATGGGGTTACAGAAGGGTTGGAGGAAGAGCAGATAGGAGTGGTAAAGGAAGGGATGTGGAGAAAGAGAAGGACGGAGGGTCGATCGAGGCAGGGGGGTTACGGAAGATATAGAGCGAGAGCAGATAGGAATGAAAGATGTCAGGAAGTGTAGAAGTGAAGTGGATAGATCAAGGCATTTGGAGATGATGATTGACGCTACACTTAAACCGTTGGAGATTGTATTTGTCAGGGAAACAGTAATAGGAAAGGGAGTTCCATAGACGAGATGTGCGAGACATGAAGATATTGGAGTAGAAAAGACGTCTATATCTAACAGTTTCAACGGTGAAGGAGTGGGAACGGGATGCCAGCCTCGTAGAACGCTTAAATTCACGAGGCTTAGGGACAAGCGGAAGCAACTCCTCAGAGCAATTACCGTGGAAGTACTTGTAGAAAAGGCAGAGAGATGCAACATCGCGTCTGTGAGAGAGCGACTGCAGACGAGATGACAGATCAGGGTCAATCACATTGCATATCCATCTCTGGATATTATCAAGAACCCTGAGGCAACACTCAGGGGCCCCAGACCATAAATGGCAGCAATACTCCATGCAAGGTCGAAAGGTAGACTTATAGACTTACCAGCACTATGTGTGATATATATATAAATATATATATATGTATATATATATATATATATATATATATATATTTATGTATATGTGTGTGTGTGTGTCTGTGTGTGTCTGTGTGTGTATTGTGTGACAAAGTGGAACAATATCCCCAATACTGTTCTTCACATATAAAAATATATATCATTATCTCATTCATATATATATATATATATATATATATATATATATATATATATATATATATATATATATAATTATTTATTTGAATATTACAACATAAATATGTTATAAAATCACGACAAAAGTAGCCATTTTGTTTCAACACTTCTTGTGTCTTGTCAAGTGATAATATAGAATAAATGGTTTTAAAAGTTTCAAATTAATCAACGATCCTTAGCCAAGAGTAAACGCTGTTACGTAAGCCAGAGTGGCCAATCAAAAAACAAGTATAGGATGATTCGAAAAATTTGACAACTAAGCAAGGCTATCTAGATATTAAAAGATTTATAAAATTTGAAATTAAAATTAAAAGTAAAAAATTAAAATTACCTATTTAGAAATCTAAATCAGATCTCTATTAAGTTTTAAATTGTAGAATTACTAAGGAGAAAAAAAAAATAAAAAAAAAAAAATAAATAAATAAATCTAAAAATAAAAATAAAAGATATATATGCTATTTAATTTATATTTTCATTGAAATTAAGTTGAAAGTTGTATTTAGAGTCCCAGACATAGATGTATACATTCTTCGTTACATTTCAGCATGTTAGTCGCCTCTCACGTGAAATCACTCGAACAACGGCATGCCAAACGCTCGGACGCATCTAGATATATACACACACATACAAAAAAGCAAACCACACATAGGCAAATGCACTACACCTACACACACACATCGATACACACAGGCACACACATCTACATTCAATATGATCCAGACGGTCAAATGTCGAAGCTATTCGTGGCTTAATATGTTATTAAACGAATTTAAACTTGAAAAATTTAAACAAATAACCATATATAAATATATATATATATATATATATATACATATATACATATATATATATATATACATATAAACACACATACACATATATATACATATATACATTTTTGAAAACATATAGTTTTCGACACATTTACAGACAAAAGTAAATAACCACCTCCACATATAATTGAACACTCGCACATCCGCATATAAATTAATACATGCACCCGCATAGACACATATAAGGATAATAGGTACGCATACACAGACCTACGTACATAAACATACACATAGATAAGCACATATAAATATATTGACCCATACGTCGACGCAGAAAAGTAAATAAGGCAAGTGAAGAAATACATATAAAGATGCAACCATATACAAGCACACACATACATACGCACACATCTAGATGTACATACATAAGCACGCAGGCATATATGTATATACACTAAATATATATATAGACATTTACAAATACAAGTGTATACATGAAAAATTAAACAAACGTAAATTAAAACGACATGAGTATAAACTGCTGAAGCTTCTGATCTTGTTGGATTATTTCTTTTGTATAATTTAAGTGCATTTGATTGCCTAGATTCTGATAGTGTAGGATTATATAGGGACGACGGGTTATTAGTAGTTAGGAATTCCACTAAAATTAAAGTAGATCGTATTAAAAAAATGATACATAAGGTATTTAAGGATCTAGGTCTCAGAGTAATAGTTTCCACTAATGTTAAACGAGTAGACTTCCTAGACGTCACCCTAGACCTCACTAGCAACACATACCAACCATATGTAAAAGTTAATTCCAATCAAATATACGTTCATCCAAATTCTAACCACCCCCCTGCAATCATCAAACACATACCCTATTCTACTGAATGTAGGATCAGTAACAACTCTTCAAACAGTGATATTTTTAATAAGCACAGTGACCTTTACAATTCCGCACTTAAAAATAGTGGATATAAAAATATTAATATTAAATATAAAAGCCCTATAAATAGCAACAATAATGGTAGAAAGAGATCTAGAAAAATCATATGGTATACTCCCCCTTTTAACATTATGGTTAAAACCAAATTGGGGCACCTGTTTCTAAACCTCATTAAAAAACATTTCCCCAAATCTGGAACCAACTCACTCAGTAAAATATTCAACTCTAATACTCTTAAGTTAAGCTATAGTTGTGCTGATAACCTAGAAAAAATAATTAAAAAACATAACAATAGTATATTCAGCAAGTATATAAATTCGGAGAGCCTGACAACCCACAAGGTTGCACATAGCAACATTAAGCAAAATGACACAAATAATAAATCATGTAACTGCAGGAATCCCAATAATTGTCCACTAAATAATAACTGTTTAACTAGCTCTGTAGTTTATCTCAGTACTATATCAACACTAGAAAATCCAAATATAAAGAAATTCTACATAGGTTGCACCATGAGACCATTCAAGGAACGCTGGCGGGGTCACCTCCAATCTTTTAATAATAGTAACTATAAATATATGACTTCATTATCCAAATACTTTTGGAGTCTAAAAGAGAAAAATAAAACACCTAAGGTTAAATGGAAATTAATTAGAAAGGCCCGGACATGTAACTCACTATGTGCCCCGTGTTACTTATGCCTTAACGAGAAACTTGAAATAATTAGATTTAAAAATAAGACTGATCTTTTAAATCAAAGATATGAACTAACAGTTAACTGTAAGCATCGTCTTAAATTTAACTTAGTATAGAAATCATATACTTTCTATGATAATGATAAATGAAACTTAATAGACTATTACCTTTTTAGCATGATAGTCGCCTTATCGATATGAATGTGTACTGGGTACTTACAAAGTATCATACGTGTCTGTATTTAGATGTATATATGTGTATGTTATGTAGAGTTATTTCTACTGTAGGATATGTATATGTGTATATAGGGATATATATATGATTTTTTTTTTTTTTTTTTTTTTTTATGAAGGTATATCGTTGCGTATATTGGCTTCTATCATAGGTTAACCTGTTTATGTGTATGAGTAAGGGAGTAAATTCTGGTAAGTGTCTACCACTAAATGTGTGAGTATATGTATGGGTATATGGGGATATTTATGTGTACTTGTGTGAGTGTAGATATATGTATGCCTATTGCATATGTATGTATATGTATGTGTGAGTGTGCATATATGTATGTATATGTAGTATGTATGTTTCTATGTGTATGTATAGGTTTATATATGCATATATATGTATATATATGTATGTTTAAATATGTATATGTTTATGTATATGTGTTTGTATATGGGTGTATATTTATATGTATGTGTGGGTGATTATATGGTTGAGCTCGACTGTCTCTGTATTGTTTATCTGGATGTGTCGATATGGGTATTTATATAGGATTAGATATTTATATATATATGTTGGTGTGTCATTGTATGTGTATTTGTATGTAGGCTTTAGTGTCTTGGAGTGTATCATAGATACAAACTAAAATCTACTTTTGTTGATAAAGTACCTTTAATTGCTTACAGACCGTTGTTCTTTTCTTAAATTATGATTAACTTTTAATATATTTTATCATAATGTTGTTGGAATATTATTAGAATATAAGTTGGTCTATGTATGCTTATTTCTTTTTCCTTTTTTATGCATGTGTCTATATGTTTATGTATATATGTATATGTGTTTGTATATGTATGTGTGTGTGCGTATATGTGTATGTGTGTGTATGTATATGTGTATGTGTGTTTATGTATGTATGTATGTATATATATATATATATATATATATATATATATATATATATGTATATGTATATATGCGTATATATATTTGTGAATATGTATGTATGTATATGTATGTCTGTAGATATATATGTGTATATATCTATGTGTAGTTGCGTATGTATGTGTGCATATATATGTACTAGCGGATGTGTATATGCATTTTTATACTCATGTCGTTTTAATTTACGTTTGTTTAATTTTTCATGTATACACTTGTATTTGTAAATGTCTATATATATATTTAGTGTATATACATATATGCCTGCGTGCTTATGTATGTACATCTAGATGTGTGCGTATGTATGTGTGTGCTTGTATATGGTTGCATCTTTATATGTATTTCTTCACTTGCCTTATTTACTTTTCTGCGTCGACGTATGGGTCAATATATTTATATGTGCTTATCTATGTGTATGTTTATGTACGTAGGTCTGTGTATGCGTACCTATTATCCTTATATGTGTCTATGCGGGTGCATGTATTAATTTATATGCGGATGTGCGAGTGTTCAATTATATGTGGAGGTGGTTATTTACTTTTGTCTGTAAATGTGTCGAAAACTATATGTTTTCAAAAATGTATATATGTATATATATGTGTATGTGTGTTTATATGTATATATATATATATATATGTATATATGTATATATATATATATATATATATATATATATTTATATATGGTTATTTGTTTAAATTTTTCAAGTTTAAATTCGTTTAATAACATATTAAGCCACGAATAGCTTCGACATTTGACCGTCTGGATCATATTGAATGTAGATGTGTGTGCCTGTGTGTATCGATGTGTGTGTGTAGGTGTAGTGCATTTGCCTATGTGTGGTTTGCTTTTTTGTATGTGTGTGTATATATCTAGATGCGTCCGAGCGTTTGGCATGCCGTTGTTCGAGTGATTTCACGTGAGAGGCGACTAACATGCTGAAATGTAACGAAAAATGTATACATCTATGTCTGGGACTCTAAATACAACTTTCAACTTAATTTCAATGAAAATATAAATTAAATAGCATATATATCTTTTATTTTTATTTTTAGATTTATTTATTTATTTATTTTTTTTTTTTTTTTTCTCCTTAGTAATTCTACAATTTAAAACTTAATAGAGATCTGATTTAGATTTCTAAATAGGTAATTTTAATTTTTTACTTTTAATTTTAATTTCAAATTTTATAAATCTTTTAATATCTAGATAGCCTTGCTTAGTTGTCAAATTTTTCGAATCATCCTATACTTGTTTTTTGATTGGCCACTCTGGCTTACGTAACAGCGTTTACTCTTAGCTAAGGATCGTTGATTAATTTGAAACTTTTAAAACCATTTATTCTATATTCTATATTATCACTTGACAAGACACAAGAAGTGTTGAAACAAAATGGCTACTTTTGTCGTGATTTTATAACATATTTATGTTGTAATATTCAAATAAATAATTATATCTGCTCTACTCTGTATTGAGCACTCTTTAAAGAATATTGATTGTTGGTTATTGGATTTCATTCCGTATATACCAATCCTAAACTTGGGTATATATATATATATATATATATATATATATATATATATATATATATATATATATATATATATATATATATATATATATATATATATATATATATATGAGACAGAGAAACAGACATATATGGTATATATCGAAAATCACACAAAACAAAAGTAAAAATACAAGAAATTTTTTCTCCATATCTTCTCTGATAAAGTTTTAATAAATGTGAAATATGTTATATTGATAAACGTTACCGATTTGTTTTTTTTTCTTATCATGTTGTCGGATCCTATATTTGATCCTAACATATCAAAGTTTATATATAAAAATATACAGACTATAATATAAAAAAGATAAAATATATAAATAAATATACTATGTAGTAGAATGACTAAGTGAAAACATTTTGCATAACACGTTTCAACCTCTGAAATGTCTTCCTCGGACTGAAGTAATGTGGTTATTGAATGAGAGCAATATGAACATTACTTTCGTCCGATGACATGCTTTTAGATGACGAAACGCATAAGACAGAATTTTATCTATTTTTTCATTGAGTAATATAACATTGTTCTGTAATATAGAACTTTATATATCGCATACTCTCAGTTCTATATGTAATATATAATATAAAATAATAACGCCATATATATATATATATATATATATATATATATATATATATATATATATAATTATTTATTTGAATATTACAGCATAAATATGTTATAAAATCACGACAAAAATAGCCATTTTGTTTCAACACTTCTGGTGTCTTGTCAAGTGATGATATAGAATATAGAATAAATGGTTTTAAAAGTTTCAAATTAATTAACGATCCTTAGCTAGGAGTAAACGCTGTTACATAAGCTAGAATGACCAATCAAAATACAAGTATAGGATGATTCGAAAAATTTGACAAGTGAGCACTCTTTAAAGAATAGTAATTGTTGGTTATTGGAATTCACTCCGTATATACAAATCCTAAACTTGGGTATATATATATATATATATATATATATATATATTTATATATATATATATATATATATATATATATATATATATATATATATATATATATATATATATATATACAGGTATGTAATAAGAACAAATGGAGTATAATTCCATTATCTGTAGCATTTATTTTTAAAAACAAAGCTCAATACAGAGTAAAGCTTAATATTATTTATTACATGAGATTAAAACAAAATCATTAAAAACCGTAAAACAGGAGCTTTCGTGTTTCAGCTCTACAATTGTGATTCCTCATATATATATATATATGTATATATATATATATATATATATATATATATATATATATATATATATATATGAGTGCGTGTGTGTGTGTCTGAGTGTGTCTGTGTGTGTCTGTGTGTGTATTTGTATATATTATAAATATCATGGTTTTTATACTGTAATATGTCAGCCTATACAGCCTATAAAATCGCAAAAGCAACAGAAATTTACAATCAATCCCTGAAAAACCGGGCTCTTTTTCGTACACGGTACAACTTTATAAATAAACAATGGCTTCTTCTTGCCAACAGTTTTCGCAATGATGATTCTATATCCTTATGAAAATGTCACTTGATTTAACCAACGTAATGAACAACATTTGTCATTCTTAGGCCGACCTTTACTTCACTAGTAGCGAACACGAAGAAAATGAGGCAAGCAGAAAGAAGAAAAAAAAACTGATGTGTTCTTAAGAGATGGAAATACTGCAAAAAATCATCTCTTCTAAAAACAAACAAAATAGCCAAACAATATGGCGACTTGAAACAATAAATATCACGTATGCGCATAGAAAACACTTAAAAAAGGGGAAAATAAACAAAGTCGTGGAAACTTAGTTTAACAACTGGCAAAACAGAAATAGCCGGGGAAAATGAAAAAAGAAGATAAAATTCGACGAGAAAGTAGCAAAAGAAACAATAATATTAATGTTAAATGATGGAATAAATAAATGAAAGTTTTCGCACGAGAATGAAAAACAATCAGGTTACGTCTTTGTAGAAGTTGTTCTATTTCTTCTTCGTCTCCTTATATTTCTTCTTGTCTGGTCATATTAGATTTTTCTTTTTCTAATTTTCTTTCTTCCATTCTTGACATTTCAAATGTTTCTACATGTTTTTATTCGATTCATCTTGGTCATATTCACATCTTTCCTTCTTTTATTCAGGTTATTTCCACATTAATCACTGTATTTCATAATTCTTCTCCTTCTTTTTCTCCTCTTCCTTCTTTTTCCTTTTCCTCTTTTGCCTCTTCTTCTTCTTCTTCTTCTTCTTCTTCTTCTTCTTCTTCTTCTTCTTCTTCTTATGTTCTTTTTTTTCTTCTCTTTCTTCTGGACATGTTAGATTTTCTTTTTCTTATTTTCCTTCTTCTGTTCTTGACATTTCAAATGTTTCTACATATGTTTTTACCCGGTCTGTCGTCTTCATACTCACATCTTTCTTGCTTTTATTCAAGTCATCATTTCCACATTATTCACTGTACTTCATGATTCTTCTTTTTCTTCGTTGCTTTCTTCTTCTTCTTCT
The DNA here is from genome assembly GCA_964036315.1 of Acanthosepion esculentum. Lineage (NCBI taxonomy): Eukaryota > Metazoa > Mollusca > Cephalopoda > Sepiida > Sepiidae > Acanthosepion > Acanthosepion esculentum. The sequence continues at coordinate 72,461,591 of OZ038497.1, read as the reverse complement.
TCTTCTTCTTCTTCTTCTTCTTCTTCTTCTTCTTCTTCTTCTTCTTCTTCTTCGCCTCCTCCTTCTTCTTCTTCTAGTTCTTCTTTTTCTTCTTCTCTTCCTTCTTCTTCTTCTTCTTCTTCTTCTTCTTCTTTTCTTCTTTTTCTCTTTATTCTTCTTATCATGTTAGATTTTTCTTTTTCATAATTTCATTCTTCTGTTCTTGACATTTCAAATGTACATACATATTTGTTTCTCGCTCTTTCTTCTTCATATCCACATCATTCTTTTATCCAGGTTTTCGATATTACTCCCTCCTTTTCCTGATTCTTCTTCTTCATCTTTTTATTTCTTCTCTTTCAAGGTTCATGACTTTTACTTTTGTCCACTCCTTGACATTATCATTTAATTCTAGTTCCCTTTCCTCGTTCTACTTTTCGCATCCATCTTTGTTTCTCACTTTACTTTTCGCCTTCGTTTGTTTTCTGAATGTATTTTTCACTTTTTATCTTTAGTCCTGGCGACCTTTTTCGATTCTCCCTCTTTCTACTTCCTCTTTGTTTTTGTCTTCTTCGTCGTCGACATCTTACTTTTATTTGTTATTTCATCTTCGTTGTCGTTGTCTTCATTTACTGCTTGCTTGTTGATAAGTCTCTTAATTTGTTTTCGTTGTCTACTTCATTCCATCTTTCTTACTTTCTTCTTCTTTTTCTTTTTCTTTTTCTTCTTCTTCTTCTTCTTCTTCTTCTTCTCAACATCATCATCATCATCATCATCATCATCATCATCATCATCATCATCATCATCATCATCATCACCACCACCATCCTTCTTCTTCTCCTCGTCCTCCTCCTCCCCCTTCTTCTTCTTCTTCTTCTTCTTCTTCTTCTTCTTCTTCTTCTTCTTCTTCTTCTTCTTCTTCTTCTTCTTCTTCTTCTTCATCTTCGTTGATGTCTTACTTTTATTTGTTACTTCATATTCTTCTTCTTCTTCTTCTTCTTCTTCGTTGATGTCTTACTTTTATTTGTTACTTCATCTTCATTGACGTTGTCTTCATTCACTGCATGCTTGTTAACGAGTCCCTTTAATTTTTTCCCGTCGTCTACTTCATTCCATTCTTCTTACTTTCTTCTTCTTCTTCTTCTTCTTCTTCTTCTTCTTCTTCTTCTTCTTCTTCTTCTTCTTCTTCTTCTTCTTGTTTAATTTTCTTTTTCTTCATGGCATTATTTGTAATTATACCTTCCACAGCTTTCCTTTCGCCTTTTCCTCTTTTTTTCTTTTTAACTACATTTACTTTTCTTCATTTCACCTGCTTTGTTCTTCAACGTTTCTTCCTTCTCCCATAAACGCCCCTCTCCTCTAGCATTCTTTTAGCCATCCTTCTTACAAATTTAATTTAGCAAGCAACGAAAAAAAAAAATGAAAAGAGGACTGACAAATAGTTTCCTTTCATTTCTTTCGTTCTCTATTCGTTTTTTTCCTTTCTATTTTATTTTCTTCTTTTAATTTTCCCATGATAAATATTGGCAGTTGGTTCAAAGTTAATTTCCCCTTGAAAATTAGTTATTATCTCGGCCAACCAACATTCATTACGTGAGACATCTTTACATGTTTACAAACATTTTCTTAAAATTAGATGTCCCCTGGGGGAGGCCCATTTATTTGGATGTAGAGAAATGCACGTGAACCCGACCCCTGCACGTTTCTATGTGTATGAAAACGGCAAAGTCCTTCTGTACGTTTATAAACGAAACATATATGAATCTACGAATGCGCATGTGTGAGTTTCTCAACCACAACGCACACATCAGAACGCATGCGCGTGACTCCGTGATATTTTGAGCATCGTCACTATTTTCATTTCTGCATTTTAACTTCTGTTCGACGAAGACAGATATACTTTCAGATGGTCTTTTAGTTCTGTCATTATAATTTTCTATGTACATTTTTATGTTGTTAATTTAATGTTTGAATTTCTCTCTCTTCTTTCATGTAGACGAAACATGCGCTTGCTATTCGTGTACTCTTAATGGCTTAATATTTCTTTTCTATTTATAGACACCATACGTCTTTTCTGTGGCTAGATCCAAAAGGGAATTTGGGACTAACGCTAGGAGCTAGCACTGGAGTTCTCTTAAAAGTTCAGCTTTCCATAATCTGAATTACAAAGCCATTGCCAGCGAGTAGTCACAGTAACGGCTATTGTGGTTGAGTAATCCCTGATGTAGACATTCTCTCAGGCATTTTTACTTTTACTTAATATCTACACATCTAACCGGTAACTGTGCCGAGCAAAACCATAGTTATAAATTTTGAGAGAGAATGCATAATCAAGTGTGATCGCCAGTTGAAGAAACCCTGTATATTTGAGATCCTGATCACGTTTACTAGCTAATCTTTGTTGGAGGTACATTTTTTGGTTTCTTTTCCTTTCGCAGAGACAATGGTTTATACTATAATTATGCTGATTGGACGTTAGTTATATTTTCTGAACCTATAATCGGTAGTCATCCAGAGATTGAAAAAGCCAATATGCTCAAAGCCCTGGTTATTGTGCCAGCATCGGTAACTTGCGAACATTTTTTCTTCAAAAACATTTGGGTCATCATAGGGAATTTTCTTTACACTTCCCAACGCTAAGTCATCCAGGTATTTTTATTTTGGCATATCAACTCCTTAAGGGTAACTTAATGTCGAAATTTAATTTTCTTGGGAGCATTAGTAATTTATTTGACAAAAATGTATTGCTGGTAATTTTTTTTTCCTTATAAAAATGTTTGATGTTAATTTTTTTTAATATGAATTTGTACTGCTGGTATTTTTACTATATTTTTTTAATACTTTCATAGTGATTTGATTCTAGTTTGGATGTTAGCTATTTGCTCATAGCTGGGGTCCTAACTGGTGCTACCACTCTGGGACAAAGCGAACCTGGGAACAACAGCAATTAATAGGTGGTTCCACGCTACTGAAGACTCACGATCAATGGAATGTTGCTGCCATATCTGGTCTGGAGTTGCCCAGTCATCACTTTGATAGACATCAGGAGCGTTTATGTAGTCTTGTGGACAGTTATTTATTTTCAACCTTACAGCCTATTTCGCATAAACAAAGCGTGGAATGTCTATGGCTCGTCTATAGCTATTCCCATAGCAAATATTCAGACGAGCACCATTATTTAATTCCGCCAGTTCTGACCTTTAGAGCTAAGCCCGTAATACCACGTATACAGGATCGAATCATCCTCATTCTCTTTGTATTCCATTAGTAAGATGGAAGTTTCAATTAGAGGGATTCTTTCAAAGAACAGTTACTTTGTGGAGCTGAGTCCTGAACATTACAGTCTATCATTATCTATCCTACGTATCCTCATAATCTACACTTACTCCCCCTCCTACAGCCACAGGTTAACTACATTCATTAAACCTCTACCTTGAGAGACTCTTGGGTTTTGTAGTGGGTGAATATTTAGTAGAAAACTGTTAACTCCTTGACAAATTGACCATTTAAACTGGATATCATAGTCCTAATCTTCTGATCCATATTATGTTCCCTAATAAATCACGAATACAGTGAATGTGTTCATATTTAACCTCATCGTTTATGCGTCAGGTTGCGTCGAACAGTGAGGAACAAATGCATATTTATTCTTAGTATAAATTTTATGGAGGCACGGCGGAGAAATCGGAGTGCCGTGTTCGAATTTCAGTCGAGTTCACGGCATTCACTGGGAAAGGTATGCATCTATTTATTCTCTCCAGTTACGGGTAAATAGCAAGACAGACTGGGCCCTTGGTTGGTAGTCAGTCTAGAAGAAGCGAAGCCGTGAAATCAAACCACCTTGGATAGGATTGGGCTCCGTCAGGTTATCTTGAACAAGACACACCACTTCTACTGCGGTTACAGTACATGTGGTGCTTTTACGACCCTCAGGAGTTACAGGACACGTCATAAATGCCAGCTCTGTTATGTTACATCAAGCACTTATTATTATTACCGTCAGCACTAACTGTGCGCTATTTTATATTATATTCCACAGTTAAAAGTCATAATATTCTTGCATTTTTATAATGACCGTGAAAACTTAGCTTGGGTTAATTTTGGGAATTAAAATATTTGAAGTTAAAAGCTTCTCTTTCTTCTTTCATTTATCAGTCTTTGCTAATCCGATGTTTGTTAATTTTTATCATTTTAGCTTTATAACTTTCCTTATTCTGAAGTGCATTGATCAACTGAAGAAGAATAAATAATTTAAATCATCTCCTTCTCCCATCTCTTTCTGCCTTTTCTTCATACTGGCGCCAATCTAAGTCATCAGCGGTCACGAATCGTCAACCTCTTTCTTTTGCCTTTTTCTCTTTTCACGTTATTCATATGTCACTTGTCAAAGAAACAGAAAAAAAGGAATAAATAATATTTCGAAGAAATATTTCATATTGCAAAATAATAAAACATAATATTCTGATTTATTAGAATGAATATGATTTTTTTTGCTGCATATAAAATTTTAACAATATTACAAAAGCGGCATTAAGCGAAAAAGTTAAGTGTTTGATTCTTTTTCATGTTTCTTTCCTACATTTCTTTCTTCCCTCCTTTCATTTCATGGAACCAGATAGCGCCTGCGACACATATTCCCTGACTAAACCACACCGAATGAAGAATGTTTTTGTTTCTTGGGAATGGTTAAAGGCGTTAATGACATAGGATATGCGTAAGTAGATAAATAATCGGAAGATTTAGGTTTCAAACATTTTATAGAGTGCACAAACACTACACTTTGTTTGGTCGGTGTTTTTCAAAATTAATTTCATGCTCGAGTCTCAGGAGGGTCGTTCCTCAGTAATAACTTCTCCTTCGGAATGGAACTTGAGCAATTTTTGGACTAATACCAAATTCCACTTCCAGGAGAAATGCAGTAGACGAGGAAGTGATATTTTCGTTGCATTCACACTATTCAGATACCCTTGATTTTTAATTATTTCACCACAAGCAAGACAATAAAGCCGCTAAGATGCTATTACGTATTGAGTGTGAGAGAATACGAAAAAAATAAAAAAATTATTAAGGAGAGAGAACAATAAAAGAAGAGGAATTAAGAAGACAGAAGATAACGATTGGCCTTGCATTTAAATCTTTAAAGATCAAAGTTGACTGGAAAGAAAGAAGTCGGAAGACAGTTCCAGAAGAGCGGAAGTGCTACAGAAGAAACTTATATCGTAAAACTTGAGGCTACATTTCAACTGAAAAATGATGAAACTTTGCCGCCAATCTAGTACTCTTAAATTCATTAAGTCTATAGCGATTTTCCAAGCTTAGCTGTGGCACAATGCCGACGGTATGGGGCACCCAAAGAGGATCGAACTTACTACCCAATCGTAATTGTTCTAGCGAGACAAGCTTGCTAACCATTACACCATGCCGAGGTGCCCGAATTCATTGAGTCTATATACCAAAGAGGAAAAGAACAATTAAGGTGAAAATATTTATGGAAAAGGTACGGTTAAGGTACATGAAGTCGACTTGGCAGGTCAGTACCAATAACATTTCAGATTAGTCCTTCTCTTTTTATCTCGAATCTCTAAAACCATAGCAGAAGCACCAGCCCAGATGTGGCAGCAATATTCAAAGAATGAACGAATTGTAGAATTATAACTAAGTAGATTCTGGTAAGGACAAATTGTCTAGCACGACATAGTAAATGCATTTTTCTATCCTCCAAATCTATAAATCGACCATTCGCCCTTGCATGGAGTATTGCTCCCATATATGGTCTGGAGCCCCTGCTGTTTGCCTCAGGGTTCTTGATAAGATCCAGAGACGGATATGCAATGTAATTTACCCTGATCTGTCATCTCGTCTGCAGTCGCCCTCTCACAGACGGGACGTTGCCTCGCTCTGTCTTTTTTATAAATACTTTCACGGTAATTGCTCCGAGGAGCTGCTTTCGCTGGTTCCTAGGCCTCATGCATTTAAACGTCCTACGAGGCTGGCATCCCGTTCCCACCCCTTCACCGTTGAAACTGTTAGATGTAGACGTCTCTTCTACTCCAATAGCTTCATGTCTCGCACATCTCGCCTGTGGAACTCCCTTCCTTATTCCTGTTTCCCTGACAAATACAATCTCCAACTATTTATGTGTAACGTCAATCAACATCTCCAGTTGCCTTGATCTATCCACTTCCCTTCTCCACATCATTTCCCCTTTCATTCCTATCTTCTCTCGCTCCAAATCTTCTGTAACCCCCTTGCCTTGATCGATCCACTATCTTTCTCCACATCCTCTCCTTTACCACTCCTATCTGCTCTTCCTCCAAACCTTCTGTAACCCCTTGCATGCTAGTGGCTTCCAGCCTTGATTGGGGTGATAAGCTTAAAAAAATAAAAATAAACCTATCAATTGATTCAATTTAATCGTTCAAATTCATCTAAATGAAAAACGTTGGCATGAAAAGGCGCAATGAGTCATTTACATGTGGCTTAGCATCTGTCAAGTCGAAAACAAAAAAATTTTCTCTCAGACGATTAAAAAAGAGTAGTGTCGTTTTGGAGGCGTTAAAGTTAAGAACCAGTTCCTTAACAACAGATTTTACGTTATTTTTAAGATCAGCCACCAATAGGACCTTATCGAACCGATCAAACCTACAATTAAGACAAGAGTTAATTGCTGGGTCATCAGTTAAGAACTGATGACATCAGGAAGGTCGTTGATGGAAATTAAGAACATCGTAAGTCCAAGTATGAGAACCCTGGAGGACATCTGTATTAATATAAAAAAAGATTTAGAAGACTGGCTGTTCAATATATATAGTATTTTATAGATTACTTGATGGTACTGTTATGGTAGTTTTTTTCATTTTTTTCTCTCGCTTCCAATCCCTATTCTGCCATTCATCAAAACAAGCATGCTAGGTCGGTTACTTGATGTTTCCCTCTGACTATCTTGCCTACCATAAGTTCTTGTGGTTGTCAAATGTTTCAAGTCTCTTTCCTTATTATGCGTCCTACAAATATCAACTCTCTTTTTCTGATTTTAATTATAAATGGTCTTTTTGTTTACATTTATCTTACCTCGTTACTCAGACGCCCCGCCCATGATATATTCAGCATCCATCTGTAAAACTACATCTCTGGTTCCTAAATCTCTTCTTCATCCGTTTGAAGATGGTCTAGTATTTACTGCCATATAAGAGGATTGTCATTACATAGAGGTCCAGCATTCTTTTCCTTGTTTCTAACAAAATCTTCCTGGGTTTTTTTTTAAACTTTGTTTCGTTTTTGGAAGACAGCTTTTACTATTCAAATCCAGCTTCGGA
>OZ038497.1:72426796-72449296 GCA_964036315.1 Acanthosepion esculentum | reverse complement strand
TCAAAAGGTTTAATAGTCAGAGGCAACCACCTAGTGAGGATCGGGCTCACTATGTAGGCCAAAATATCTGCAGGACAAAATAACGATAAGTCGATAAGGCACTTGTACAGAGTGAACCTCACTGTACAAAATGGTTTAGTGTCACGAATTCCGTAACTTATATATATATATATATATATATATATATATATATATTTGCACACATTATATATATATATATATATATATATATATATATATATATATATATATATATATAGATAGATAGATAGATATCTGTCTTTAATCTCACGCTCTATCTATCTGTTTATCTATCTATCTATCTATCTATCTATATATCTATCTATATATCTATCTATCTTAGTCTTTTCCATATCTATCTATTTTATGGTATATTCCTATTTTTTACTCAATGTATTCTCTCATCCGTAGCATATCTGAGATCGTTTTAATCGAATACGCTCTGCTTGGCTGTCAATATGTCTCTCCTTTTTCTCTCACTCTCACACACTCTCACCCTCTCCATCTGTCTACATACACGCATATATATATATATATATATATATATATATATATATATGTATATATATATATATATATATATACCTACATACATATATATATATATATATATATATATATATATATATATATATATATATATATATATATATATATATATATATATATATCAGTCTTCCTATCTATCTACGTGAATGGTTTCTTATTTATCTTTTTTATCTACGTATATAACTGTATATGTGTGCGTATTTATATATACTTATTTTCTATTGATATCTATCGATTGTTTCTCATATTATATATCTATTAATTCATGTATATATATATATATATATATATATATATATATATATATAAATATATATATATATATATATATATATATATATATATATATATATATATATATATATATATATATATATATATATGTCAGTCCATCTACATATCTCCTAATTCAAGCGTGTTAAAAAAAAACGACCGGCTCAACGCCGGCGCCACTGGAGTTGTTTGACGGAATAATTGCAAGGCCTTGAAAGAAATGCATCTCCTTGTGCCAGCAAGCTTGCCAATTCATGTGTTGTCAGCAACTTGCAATGAATAAAACAACCTGCCCTGCGGACTTGACGGACAGAAAAGAATTAAATAACATGTAAGAAATATTGCACGTGAGTCGGTCGTTCATAATTTTTACTCTTTATTTTGTCTGTCATTCTTGAGAATAGTTTTGTTTTTGCGGAGGAGGGGCGGGCTATTTTCAATTTACTTTCGTTTTACACGACAGGGATTTTTTCGCTATTTTTCTCTCTCTTTTTTTTTTTTTTAACAGCATGTCATTTTTGCCGTCTATTCTCCGTTGCATTTTTTTCACGTCGATTTTCTTTCGTTGCACCGCCCATTTTCCCGGCCATCTTCTCGGATGCTCTGACGTCGTGTGCGTTTATCTCTCTCTCTCTCTCTCACTCCTTCTCTCACTCACACTATCTTTCTCTCCCTCTCTCTGTTTTTGTTTACTATTTTATTTTATTATTCAAGCGGTGCATCATTCTTATTTTGGTTCATCTCAAATTCATTGTTTTTCTTCTCTTTTGGTTTTTCTTTATTCATCCGCTACTTCACTTTTAACCCCACCTCTAAATCTTCTCCTCCTCATTCTCCTTACACCTTCCCTCTCCCTCTGTTTCTTTATCTTCTACCTCACCCCTCACCTTCTTTATCCTTCTTCAACCCCTTCCCTCCCTCTCGTCCTTCGTCGTCTTCTTCCTTTCCTCCTTCATCCCTGTTCATATTATTTTTCATCTACTTTACATTTCACTATCCTTTCCCTCTTTGACCTCGTGCTCTTCCTCCTCCTTCTCCTCTTTCTCCTCCTTCTCCTCCTCCTCCTTCTTCTTCTTGTTTAATTTTCTTTTTCTTCATGGCATTATTTGTAATTATACCTTCCACAGCTTTCCTTTCGCCTTTTCCTCTTTTTTTCTTTTTAACTACATTTACTTTTCTTCATTTCACCTGCTTTGTTCTTCAACGTTTCTTCCTTCTCCCATAAACGCCCCTCTCCTCTAGCATTCTTTTAGCCATCCTTCTTACAAATTTAATTCTCTCTTTCTTTCTATTTATCTTACCCCTTCACTCCGCTTCCTCTTCATTCTTTCCCTCTACCAGTTCCCTACCACCCATCCGTCCTTTCTTCTTCTTCTTCTTCTTCTTCTTCTTCTTCTTCTTCTTCTTCTTCTTCTTCTTCTTCTTCTTCTTCTTCTTCTTCTTCTTCTTCTTCTTCTTCTTCTTCTTCTTCTTCTTCTTCTTCTTCTTCTTCTTCTTCTTCTTCTTCTTCTTCTTCTTCTTCTTCTTCTTCTTCTTCTTCTTCTTCTTCTTCTTCTTCTTCTTCTTCTTCTTCTTCTTCTTCTTCTTCTTCTTCTTCTTCTTCTTCTTCTTCTTCTTCTTCTTCTTCTTCTTCTTCTTCTTCTTCTTCTTCTTCTTCTTCTTCTTCTTCTTCTTCTTCTTCCACCCCATGCTCCACTTTCTTCTTTCCTCCTCTCTTCTTATTCTTCTTATTGTTGTTTAAATACTGCTTCATCTGCATCTAATATTCCCTCCTAATTCTTCCGCTACTCTCCTACTTCCTTTACACCTTGATGTTCATATCTCCTTCTTCCCTTTCTCATACTTTCACCTTATTCAACCCTCCCCCTTTGCTACTCGATAATATTTTCTTTCTCCCTCAAGCTGCCTTCCTCATCCTTCTTGATCACTCACTAATTCATTTGCTCCTTCCAGCCTTGACCACCTTCTTCAACTTCTTCGTTCCTTCAGTCCAACAATTGCGCCCTTGTTCCAGAAGAAATGTATGAAAGAAATATTTAAATATTTAGTTGAGCGCAAAGGAGCCAACTCTTTGCTAAAGTGAGTTCTTTCTTAAATTTAAAATTTAAAATATTTATTACAGCTGCTGTCTAAGAAAATAACACACACGCACGTACACGCGCACGCACATACACCATGATGGTGTAATAATAAAGAACGCAGAAATTGAAATCGTTGTAACGAATTAGAACACCGTACCGAGGCGTTGCATTTACCTTCGCAAAAATACACACAATATATTGGTCTTTACACAAACATGTATCAATTAAGTGATGCTGCCTAATGTATTAAGTGAATTTCCCAGCGTATTATTTTTACACTTGTTTATATAAATAGAAACATAAATTCTAAACATATATTTTGTGAGGTACTGTATATGTATATATATATATATATATATATATATATATATATATATATATATATATATATATATATATATATGTATGTATGTATATATATATATATATATATATATATATATATATATATATATATATATATTGTGTATTTAGTCAACAATCCTTCATTTATACATGTTTCATTAAAGATCTGTACTACCCGAACCTTAGTATTAGTGAACACCAACTTGCCCGAAGACAAATAAACACTTGTTCGAAGAGAAAAAAAAATAAATAAAAAGCTTACTCGCAGTACCTTGTCTGTCGTCTTTAATGAAACATGTATAAATGAAGGTTTGCTGCCTAAATACACAATTATTACATTACAGGACCCAGCAGCCAACAAGGAAAGTAACACCACTACATTAAAAAAAAAACCTCGTCTTACGACAAATAAAATCACCTAAAAATGACATCCGGCCTTTAAATAATGAAATCCACAAACATAATGATACACTAAAAAACACCTTGACCGAACCAGAATATGAGGAAGAACTTTACCACCTCAAGCTTAGCATTAATGAACACCAACTTAAATTTTTTAAAAAAGCTTAATCGCAGTACCTTGTTTGTCGTCCTTAATGAAACACACACACATATATGCGGGTGTGTATGCATGTGTGTAAATATATGTATATATACCTTCTTATACAATTTGAATTGATATATATATATATATATATATATATATATATATATATATATATATATATATATATATATATATATATATATATATATATGATCGACTCTCCCGTCGAATTCGACGTATGAGAGTCAGGCAGATCAGTTCCTAGAAACTGAGAGCCCGACACCGACACATGACATTTGATTATAGTGGCGAAGGCTTTGTGCAGGGCCATCCACACTTTTTGGAGGGACGAATACAGGGACCTGGTGCAGCGAATGCCACAAGGTCCCCAAACGACCCTCCGCAGGTTTTGAATTCAGACCAGTTGCCATCCAAGGCTATAGAACCCAGTCAGTAAGAAGTCATACCGCGATACTTCAATACCAAGACTGTATATATATTATTGCTACACACCCGCATTTCTGGATCTACTAACCCGTATTATGAGTTTGTATTATTACGTTAATACATTTATTTTCCTTATCCATTCCTGGCGTTTGCTATTCATTGATATCGGATTCATCCCGGAATCCAAAACAGTCTTCATACGTTCGGAGACGTCGCAGTTGGTGAAGGGATTATTGGCTGGGTAACTTTGGCACGGATGAGAACCAAGGTATTGTTGCTGGAGGGAGAAGAAGAGGATACACACCTTTCCCAAGGGTATTAGCACGTAAGTGAATGTAATGGATTCGACTGGAATTCGAACTCGGCTCTCCGATATCCGTTATCCATTACTCCACCGTGCCTTCTCTATATATAATATTAATATTATAAGTAAAATTGTGTCATTTAGCTGATTGAGATCACCTTCAGCATCCCGACTCCAGAGTTTCGTAGGTGGACCTGTTCCTCCACTCAACAAGGGATATCAGCAATTTAATGCATTTATCATTGGTGTAAGTTTTTCTGTATTGTTTGTGTTTCCGTATTGTCTGTGCGGATGTGCGTTCGCATATGAGCACCCGTTTTGAAAAGGTAAAAATGATATTTTTTTCTTTTTCTCGAATTGATCTTCATAGGTTGTTTAATTTGGGGTTTAAATTCTAGTTTGGTTTTGTGACCCTCTACTTTTAAGTTCTCATATTCTTTCTTTCTTTCTGGATAACTTAGACTATATTCCTTTAGGCATGTACTTTATTATATTCGGGGGGTGGTTGGATCTAGTATTCACATATTTTAATTTTGCGTTGGGTTTCTTGTATGAAGAGATACTGCCAGCTTGAAAATTTAATTCGATGTCCAGATAGTTACAACTTTTTTATTCGTTTCGACTTATATTTCGATGCCGAGACTTTTCAAGAGTTTGAAAAGCGCTTTTCTAATAATTTCATTTGTTCTTCTGTTGTTTAGCACTATCACAAGACCGTCATCCCTATACAGACAGTGGTTGTTTATATGTGCAATTTTGTTAATTTCATACAAGATATTTAGGCCTATTAATAACAAAACCTCGGCACAATCAAATGAACCTTATGGTACATCGAAGACATTTTTTTTTATTTCTTAACACAGGTTACATACGCACATACACATATACTTATATATCATCATTAGACTATTATTTCGTTTTCTTATTTGGTTTGTTGTTATCATAAGTATTAATTGAAGGAGGTTAGCTTTATAATTTAATATTTATTTATTATTGATGGAATTTATGTGCATATATTTATATTTATACGCTTACGTACATGCACAGGCGGGTACATGGCCGTAGGTGCATAAACGCACATATGAACACAAACAATACTGAAAAATTAAATCAAAGTTAAGCGTATAAAAAGAAAAAAGAATGAAAACTATAAGGTGTAAATTGCTGATACCCTCCCTGAAGAGTAGACAGACAGAACCACATACGATACTCTGGAGTCCGGATGCTGAAGGTAATATCGATTAGAAAAGTGATAAACAGTTACTTATATTAAATCTATTAATACTTTATCTTTAATATCGATCACTTTATTCAGATTATATCACTAATATTCACTCTGGTTTGACAGTGAGCTCTCTGGATTACATCCTCCTTGGGATTATCCATACGGCTTACCAAACCTTTCATTACCTAACTATATATATATGTACACACACACACACACACACACACACACACACATATATATATATATATATATATATATATATATATATATATGTTCTTATAGATTTCTACGCTTATTGAAATTTGAACAACTTACCATTAATAAAATTTCATTGTGTTTAGGAACAAACTCTATAAGTAAACAACACAACACCCTAGGACAGCACGTGAAGAAAATTATGTTAGAAAAGGCATATACAGGGTGCGATATCGACTAAATTATGAAAAAATCTTTAAAAAATTGACATTTCATTTTACAAAAAATATTTTGTAATACTAAAGAGGAAAGTTATTCAATAAAATCGCCATTTTCTAAAACAAAATAATGACTAATTCAGCCAGAGTAAATTTAAGTCCAATTTCTTACAGCGTTTTACCATTTTTGACAATGTGGGATATTTAAAAACAAAGATGATGGAAAGAAAAAGAAAATGAACAAAGATGAATTCAGCTAGATTGGAAAAAATTCTTTCAAAAATTCTTTCAAAGATTTTGAAATTATGAGCGTCTCTTGCCCATGTGCTTATGCAGTCATAACAACTTCAACAAACCCAATCCGATGAAGGCATAAGGGTGAAACACGTCATAAATAAACTTTTTTCATTCTCTCTTACAATTTTCTCACTACTCTTCTTGATGTAAAATATATATAACGTTATCTCGTCATTTTACAGTTGAATTGGTGATAACTAATCGTAAGTTCTTTGCTAAAAGTTTCTCTTGCTCCACGTCTCACCTGTGGAAATCTCTTCCGGGTTCTTGCTTTCAAGCCAACTTTGATCTTTAAAATTTAAATATGAATCGTAACCCACTGTGTTATTGATTACTCTTTTTATTCTTCTCGTTCCTTAATAATATTTTCCTTTTATTAGTCATTGACACTCAGTAACCCCTCAGTATTTTTATTGTTTTGCTTTCAGTGAAATGATTTAAAAAATGTGTGTGTGTGTGTGTGTGTGTGTGTGTGTGCAGTGATTCTGTAGTGATTCTTGGCGGTTCTATGAACTCTCAAGAAAGCAGGAAGTGTTTAGTAGAGGTAGCTTGCAAAGACGTTTAAGTTAAACCCATAAGTTAGTTAAATTGTAATTCTCAACGAGCTACGGTTGATTTAACTGTATAAGTTTAAGCATTGTTGTTCATAAATACTACTTTCCTTCTGAATGTTATTGCCTTTTCCTTGAGCCATCGGCCAAGAAAAAGGGACTAGCATTCATAGGCAGTAAAGTAAGATTTGACGCCATCTGCATCTCTCCCAGATTACAATTGTCAAACCTCCATGCCGCAAAAGATGCTTAGGGCCGTCCAGCAGGCATCATGATATTCATCAGATCATCCAGCATTTGAAAAATCTAATTTGATATACTTTCAAACCGGGTAGTGTCTTAATTAAGATTAACTCAAGCTCTATGAGGCCATCATCCAAGTAGCATCCGGTGCCTGAAATGGGAAGTGTTGAGGGGCTTAAGCAGTTTTGCACGCCTATCGGACACCTACATATAACTCAAACTTAGGTCAAATCCTATGAGACGTTCACACATGGATAAATCCTTGTACTTTTCCGCCCAGGAAACGCATTTAGCGAGTTGATTCGACTTAAGAGAAGAAGGAGGAGCAATGGGTTTTCTGGCCGTCCTTACGCGCTTCCTGGTGAATCATTGTGAAGCTATTGATACAATTGGAGACCCAATATCAGCAAATGACACTTTGCTCCTCTTTACCTATCCTTACTAAGGTAACTACACCTTCAAACGAGTATCGATTCGACAAGTACAAGAACAATATCTTCCCTATACCGACATGTTCACTGCATGATGCTCGGTTCGAGATAAACCGTCCTGTTGTCTCTTGCAAGAGTTTAAGCAATTATCGCAGACGCTTTTTCTTTATAACGCCTTTTAGCAATTTCATTTACTCATCGTCATTCAAAAAGGCTATGTGGCCCATGTTCCACATAAATTGGAAGGAAGCGATATGACCCAAACGTCTTCCAGTTGTTTAATTCTGTGTAAAACCACTTGACATGTTACACCATTGTGCACATCCCGTCAACCAAAGGATAATGTAAGATATCCGATAGCATGTAGTATTGAAAAGCAGTATATATATATATATATATATATATATATATATATATATATATATATACTGCTTTTTAATCTTAACACACAAACCTGGTAACGTTCACGCATATATATATATATATATATATATATATATATATATATATATATATATATATATATAACTTGAGCTGCTATTTGGCAAACGTGGTAACGTTCATGCATACATAACACACTATACATGAATCATATATATATATATATATATATATATATATATATATATATGCATACATAACACACTATACATGAATCATATATATATATATGTATATATATATATATATATATATATATGATTCATGTATAGTGTGTTATGTATGCATGAACGTTACCACGTTTGCCAAATAGCAGCTCAAGTTATTTTCTGAAAGTTAATTAAATGCTTTTAGAATATAAAAGTAAATGCTACAATAAACAACTTTATTTGGTCGTATCTTCTGCATTTATTATGTGAAAGTTAATTAAGCACTTCGTAAAGAAAGATTTAATATTTCAATAACGATTCGCAAGAAAAACATTTCATAATTTTTTTAAATGCCGATATATTTGAAAAAAAAGGAAATAAAACTAAATCTGGCGAAGTTATTACAAACGGAATAAACAATGTATTTTTGTGTGTGTACGTGTGTCCGCGCGCGCGTGTGTGTGTGTGTGTGTGTGTGTGTGTGTGTGTGTGTGTGTGTGTGTGTGTGTGTGTGTGTGAATTCTGTCTGGAATTATCCAATATATTTAATATTTCCAGAACTGTTTGTGCATTCTTGATTTAACTTGTTGACTAATAAGAATGGAGATTACAGCGAACACTTGAACATTTTTCTGTTGCATTACTCAGTCGATTGTGAGATGAGTTTGTGTATTAAGCGTTCCCCGAATTTATAGTGCCTTCATACCAAGCACAATAAATCAGCGATTTTCTGTGAAAATCCAAATTTCTGAAAATGTGGCCGTTCAGGATAACTTCTATTTCGCGATTAGATTGGAGAGACTGAATCAATTCAAAAATTTGTCCGGATTCACCATAACTTTTCAATTTGTGAATAAGACCAACATGGCCAGACCTTGTCGAACACTTTTGAGATGACGAAACCATCAGCCCGAGATTAACCATTCTTATCTAAGGCTTGGTAGACTCTTTCCGCAAGTATTCTAAAGTGTTACATTATTAACTCTCTTTTAATGCGATGTCCCATAACCGATCACTACCCACTACAGATTCCTTTTCCTTATTATCATTGAATGATTTCTTGGAAAATAATATTGTTTCCCCATTGCCTTCTCCACGAATATTAAATTCAGAGTTGTTCTCGTAGACCAAGGAAGATACCAAACAAGAGAACATTCTCTAAGTAAATATAAGACTGTTCGCAATATTTGAGAGTTTGGAAAGAAATAAAATGAGAGCTGAATTGATTTCCAAAATCTGCGAAATCTGAAGAGATGTTACATAAGTTTTTATATCAGTCAATCAGGTATGTGACATGCGTGATACACGCTTAGGCGATCATATATTTTTCGATACATGAATGACGAAGCAGATTTTTCCCGCAGTAGGTTGCCATTTCTTTCTGCTTTAGACAAGTTGCAATGCAAGGCTATAGAACCCTGTCTGTCCTGCTTTTTATCCATAGCTGGGGAAGAAGAAGAGCTACGTGCTAATACCCTTTCCCAAGGGTATTAGCACGTAAGCGAATGTAATGGAATTGACTGGAATTCGAATTCGGTTTTCCGATTCCTCAATCCGAGCCGCTATCCACCGTCTGGTTGGTTTTAAATTGTCTCTGATATGACACAATTGCCAATGTGATACCTTTATGTTCCTCGGATCTATCACGTAGAAAGTTAAAATATTTGGTTGGTCGCCCCTGTCGCATTTTATAGTGCACGTACTGAAATTGTAAATCTATTTAATTTCCGGATGGATGGATGTTTAGTATATTGTTATTGGTTTAGGTGTCGTCGTTTGATGTTTAGAAGGCATCGTGTGTTGAAGAACAAAAAACTGAAAGTATTGAATTGGTTGAGATAAATAGACACACAAAAGATCGAAGCGATTGAGATATTTGTGTAGAGAAAGTTTTGTATTGAGAACGTTTTGAAGATAATTCCTAAAAAAGAAATGTGCGTCTCTGTAAAGGATGAAAGAAAAGGCGAAGTAAAATGGTGAATTAAAGAGTGAGTGGGTCTATTGCCTATGTCATGTGTGTCTATTGCACGGAGCGCTAATTTTAGCGTCCTGTTTCGATCTGCGCTCAAAGTAAAAGAATGAGTGCTAACCCCTTCGGGTGCATGCCTCACATACCCATACTTTTATTACGGATGTTCTAAAGCTGCAGAGAGTTTGCTGCTGAGAGAGTTATCAACACATGCGTGTCCAGGGAAAAGGTTTTACCTCTGACCCAATTTAATGGTTATCGTTACGAAAAGTGGAATCACTGAACCGAGTTTAAATTGCGCCATTATCTATCCCGTTCACTTTTGCACAAATGTCGTTGAAAAAGGCATGGAATCCCGTATTCACCACTGTATTATGTTAAATAGACGGGTAGTCTGCTCTTTTTAGCAGTAAGATGACGCTCGGTATAGCATTACGCTTAATTCAAACTCATACAAATGTGAAACCACTCCACCATATTTCATAAGAATTCGTTGGAAATTCCCATATATTAAAGATAAAGAAGTCTTTGGAAATGTATGATCTCTAACGTCCTGAAGGGATACGATATATAGAAGAAAATATGCTTCGACAGATTGGCGAATTAACTGGGTTTATCTTCAGAAGTGAGTGTGCAAGTCTGTAGTCGCCAGATTTTTGAAATAACTAGAATTAAAGGGTTTACAAATATAAAGTTGTGAATATTGAAATCATTAAATGTAATTTCACTTAGTTCAGTATATCAAAGTTCATACTGCAAAGTGTCCAATGTTAACTGGCGATCAAAATTTTGTCGGAGTTAAATAAATTTTTATATATGAATTTTAAGAGCTTTTAAGGGTAGTTTAAAAATGTGAATTAGTTGATTTGGGGAAGAGGATATTATTCGAATTCTATCATAAGTTGAAGTTTTTCTGCCTCTATGTGCCGTGTGCATTCAAAATGTAAACGATCATGGCTCTCCACGGATTCCTGTCCTTTGTTGCTCTTAATAAATTTTATCTTTTTGTTATCTCTCCTAAACCTTGGTCTGGCATCTATTTACTCACTATCGCTATGCAGGTGATGCATTATATTCCTGTGTCCCTCTTACCTTCAGTCTGTCCTGTGAGTATCAAATTTTCCAATCTCTCTTTCCTCATTATGTCCCGTACAATTTTCAGTTGTCTTCTCCTGTTGTTAAGAATACGTCTCTTTTTTATTTCGATATTCCGAAAATATTCATCGTTGCTCACATATTCGGTTCATTGAATTCTGAGAATCCATCTTTCGGTTGCTTAAAATCTCTTCTTCATCTATGATTGTTCAGCATTCATTGCCATATAGGAGGACTGACATTATATGGACAGTTCAGTAGACTTTTATTTGCTTCTAACAAATTTTGCATGTTTCTTAAAACTTCACAAAGCTTTTGGAAGACATCTTTGACTATCCTAGTGCGCCTTCTGATTTCAGTGTCGTACTTTCTGTCCATTGCTGAAGCACTTCCAGGATATTTAAATTGATATACAGGTTTGCTTATGGGATCTACGTATTTTTAGTTTGCATAATGGGATGTTTTATTGGTAACTTGCAGCCACACCCACCTGGTCGATCAAAAAAGCGTTCAATTAGAATAGAGCAAAAACAACATCATGTTTAGATGTAACAGAGTCTTCTTCAAGTACATTTATTAAAATCATTTTGAATTAATGCAGTTAACAGAAGTAGTCTGTATTTAGTCAATCCAAGTTAGCCGAGGACATGAAGGGGTAAAACAGGCAAAATCCTCTGTTCTATATATATAAACAACCATGCATTCGGCCTTCTTGCTACTGATTTTTTATCCTTCCTTCTGCTTTACTTCACTACCTCCTGTAGTTCTTTTAATTCCTTTTCTGTGTCTGCTAACAACGCTCTTTCATCCACATATCTCATTTTGTTAAGATCTTGGCCGCTATCACATTCCTTGCTCCAGTGTCATTAATGAACCTGAACTGTTCTTGTCCTATTTCCCGTTTAATTCTGCTGCGTGTTCTATTCGTCAAGATTCGGATGATAAGTTTTGTGACATGGCTCATTAGAGGCTGATTGTTCGATGGAGTTGACATTCGAGTGCACCTGGCTTCTTATGCCGTGTTGTGAAAATGGATCTACTTCGGTCTTCGGTATATCAGCAGAGTTGTATATTTTATTTATTATACCTGTATCATTCCAATGCTGAAATCATCTAAGGCTGCCAGCTAATTGATTACTGCTCCGTCTGTCCCTGTCGCTTTGTTTCTGTTCAATTTGACCAGTGCTGATTTCACTCCAGATTATAATATTTCTGGTCCTTCGATATTTCTTTGTAGTGCCAGTTGTCCTCTTTCGTCGTGACAGATGGCTATTTTCGTCCTCTCTATTTGTTCCCTTAGCCATTGAAAAAAAAGAAACAGGGCGGTTGACAAGCAATTCAACTGAAGGTGTTTAGCGGAAATCGTCCTAGGTCAAATTTCAACAAAATTTTTGGAAATGTTTTGAGAGTTTGAAATTTTTGAGAATGGTGTTTGAAGCCAACTTGTTTGCTAAAGAACATTGAATAAGATTCTCTACCCCATAAAAGCGATGTCGGAAAAAAATCATGGGGAGATGAAAACTTACCAATATCACCCCCTGACTTGTCACTCACAGTAGAAGATAGACACCATGTTACAGCTGGGAGAGACACCGATGCAAGTAATAATCAACCAGTCGTGAAAGCATGGTTCCTTAATGAAAATATCTAATTCTCTATCTTCACTGCATTTGTTTGAGAGGTTTGCGTCGATTTATAAACACGATTGTCCATCAGGCTTATCCTTCCAACTTGTAATTTTTGGTTCGATTTATTTTTTATTCATTTTCTTGATTCGTTGTGTATATGTTTTCTAATCATATTGCAATAGAACTCTGTATACACGTTTTTTTAATCACTTTCACCCCATGCAAGGCAGTAAAGCCATTAAGACACAAGAGGTTACTGTGTGTAGAAGAGTTAGAAATAGAAACATTACTAAGTAAAGGGAACAAAAAAAGAGTAATCAAGAGTACAGCAGATAGTCACTGACATTGCATTTAATGTTCTGAAGATTCAAGGTGGCTGAAAAGCAAATAACCAGAATGGAGTTCCACAAGCGAGAAGTGCGCGAAAAACTGTTAGCGTAGAATTTACGGTTGCATCTAACCAGCTCAACTGTAAATTAATGAGATCTCGACGCTGGTCTAGCACTGTGATTAATTTTTTTTTTAAGTCTATGTACTATAGCAAAGAGCTAATTCGAACAATTACCATGAGAATTTTATAGAAAAGACAACTTTAAGGCGGTGGGAAAGTGACTGAAATCAAGCTGCCAGATCAGGACCAGTAATATTGCTGATTCTTCTTTAGATTTTATCAAGTAGCTCAAAGTAAATAACGGGGGCACCAGATGATATGTGACAGCAATATTCTAAGTATGGACGAATGGTAGACTTATACATATGTATGGTAGATTTTGTATAGAATCCTTTTTTTCGCGCCACACAATAAACCTTTTTTTTTTAACACAGTGAATCAACTTATATTCAATGCTTCTCTAGTTTATTTTAAATGGCGCTAGCACCTCTGTAGACTATTGCATGCGACCGGATCGGACCAGTTAAGCAACGTCTCGGCCAAAAACTTCGACATACCTTCATTGGTCCGCTTTCATTAATCGATGCAAGCTCTTTCTAAATACAAACTCCTAGATTTCCCGTGGCTTTCAGTAAATCAGATGGGTACAACGGCGTAAAGTAATAGTTAACTATCTAATCTGTTTAACTGATACTACTTAGTAATGGGTTCGATATTTCACTGAGTTCTCCATACTTGAGTTCTTGTGCCAAACTATGTTGAGCTTACAAAACATCACCACTTGAGCGTTTTCAGTCCCGAGTTACAAATTAAATTCCATTTCTAGAGGTCCGCCACCATCAACGCAACGAAATCGTTGCAGGAGGGGATTCAGGGTCAATACCCCGAAATAAAGAAATGGTGAGGTAATTGGCACCATCCAAATGTACGTCTATGCGGATCCATATTTCTTGTACCCCTGTGCCAAAATTACAATCGGGGTTTCTGTCGTCCAGAAGATACTAACTTCTTTTGAAATCACTATGATGATGATTTAGGAAGACTCTGTGGGCTAACATTAGTAATAGGCATAAAGGAACATCGTAAGTTAGAATATATAAGCTACCTTGTTAAAACTAATAGACAGTTGAAAAAAAAAGAAACAAACGTTTGGACTCTGTAGGGGGATATCGAGCAATCCTTAATATGGCAAAATCTTAACCTAAGTAAGGTGTCAAGTTAATGACACTTATCATCTACATCCTGTCAATGGGAAACTATAGAAACTTCGTCATTATATTTAGAGTAAAGTATGCCATCTCAGATAAATATGCATTTGCAGTAAATCTCTGTTACGATCATGTATAAGGGAAAACACGCATGTACTAGAAATCATTTAGGACGCCAAAGTTCATATGGATAGTCGACAGGGATGCTTCGATTTTGCTAAGAAAGTAGTTTTATTAATATATATATATATATATATATATATATATATATATATATATATATATATATATATATATAGAGAGAGAGAGAGAGAGAGAGAGAAAACGTGATTCAAAAAAATATGAAATGTTTTTGACAGCTTTGCAGTTAAATATATGTTTTATTTTAAACGTTCTTTCGTGTTTCCATTTGTTATTACTTCCACTAAGAAGTAGCAGGATTTACATGTCTGGTCGAACATCCGAAAGAACTTCCTGTTAGTATCATTAAATTGCAATTCGTTTCAACAAAAAATAGTCAACGCTAAAAAGTTGAAAAATTAGAAAGGTCATAAATGTGTCGTTTTGTAGTATATTCAACCACAAATTGTTTCAATTTCCTAGTAATTATTAAACCAGATATTGCGTAAATCCTTGCGTAATATCAAATATCTTATAGTTTTTAAAGTAGCCTAATTATAGATATGTAGATGTGAACAAAGATAGATAGATAGATAGAGAGATAGATAGAAACATTGTACTTGACTCTACTCGGAAGTGGCTTGATAAGGCCAATTGTAAAGCCCACACACCAATTTCCGAATTAGAATGGAATCTTATAAACAAGGCCAAATTCCGAAACTAAGGAAATTGACAAGTTGCATCTGTTTTCACGTCTCGTATTTTCCACTGAAATCGATTTAAACGGGACTTTTTCACTTTTATTTGTCTGGAAATTATTTTTTAAAAAGTGATTTGCGGATAACGTGAGGATTACAAGCATAGGAAAGTAGAATCATGGGCCTGTGTACTGATTTTTATCGCGTCTATTACGTTCATTTTACACTAACGTCCTTGGAAAAGACATGACTTCGTTCTTCTATAATGCCCACAATAGGGGTTGAAATATCTTGGGTGGCAGTCAGTTTGATGAAACACAACTCCGAATTAAGTACTATGCCGAAAGCAGTGTGTAATTAGTTCACTATATTTCCCATAAAACCATTCGTCCTGTGTTTGACGATAAACTACGTCCGGAACAAGACTGCTGATTGAAAGTTTGGAGGCTTTAAGGAGCGGGAAACCACCTCTTAATTGCTATTGTTCTAAGGTCCACGATGACCCGGCTTGGTAGCACCTTTTAGGGTCCCAGTTATGAACAAATAGTGAACCCAAAAAGAAAAAGAAAATACTAGAAAATTATAAAATACATTTTCATAGTAAAAATACCAGCAATGTATTTTGTAGTGAAATTGCCAGCAATACACGTTTATAAAAAAATTGCCCAAAATACATCTTTATAGCAAAATGGCCACAATATACATTTTAAAGTAAAATAAACAGTAGTATATTTTACAGCAAAATAATTAACAATAGATTTTATAGTAACATTGAAAATATGTCATATATTGTCACGAATTAAGAAAAACTTATATTACGATTAATCTCATTTCTTTTATGAAGAAACGATTTTTCACTTTTCGTTTGATTTTGTAACATTATTTCGCAAAAATATGAAGCTAAGTAATTATAATTTAATCATGAAATAATGTCATTTCCTTGAATTTATGTTAAAGCTTTAATTTTCATATTTAGATGTCGAAACTAAATAACCTATACATTGATATATCGCTCAACACAAACAACCAACCAACAAATAAAGCATGGATTTTAAAAGAAACGTATTTCCCTAAGTGCCATAGCTGCCTATGCCATGAAGGGAGATTGCATTGAAAAAAAAAGATACTTTTTCCAAATAGTATCTGCTGTGGAGTGAAGAGATTCTTTCATCGTTAATATCCTGTGACTGTAGAAACAAATGTTCAAAAATACACAGAATTAAAATGGAAGAATATGATACATTCAACCTTGTGCAAATTAATTGAAACAAATAATTAATAATTTAATTAATAATTCCGTTATTATTTACTTATTTTTCGTATCTTTCCAATGAAAGATGACCCAATCCACGTGTTAGTACTTCGTATATCCATTCCATGAAGTCGTTCCTTGCAGATTGACCATTGGATTGGATTTAAATCAGGAGAGATTCCGGACAAGTCTGTAGTACTTTGATTTGATCACTGGTAAGGCCTGCCATTGTGTTCATGCAGCGTTACAATTTTCGTACGCTTCCACGGAGTAACGTCCATCGCAGACAATGGCTGTAGGACAACTAATCGACAGTCGAGACAATAGTGTCTGGGAGTGATAAAAAATATGATGCAATCAAAGAGGATGCAATATTTTTCAAGATCAAACAAATTTTATCATACTCCCCAAAAATAGGTTCATATTACTGCACACCACTTCAAAGGACCTAATTTGAGGAAAAAAAGAAATCGAGTGGGTCTAAAACTGATCGTATGGCGAAAGAAAGGAAACTAAAGCGGTTGTTTCAGTTAATTTGCACGAGAGTGTATGATGGTAAAATATCTTCCCCGTTGAAATTTAGTGGTAGGATATCACTAGTTTTTCAGCAGCGAAATGTGTAAACTTTCTAAAAACTAACTCGAATTCAAGGAAATATGTTACAAATGTTCATAACGAAGGAGATATTGCATTAGGCAAGCATATCTTGATTCACCTGATCTAAACGTTTCCAAGAACTATTACTTATAATGTGTCCCGGAAAGATAGTAATGATTTTCCCGCCCTGAAAGCATTCCTGCTGTCAGAGTCTTCATCTGATGATGGATAGATTTTTGCAGATTCATTTCAACGGCACATATATATATATATATATATATATATATATATATATATATATATATATATATATATATATATACGGTGTTTCAAAAAATGTATACACACAAACCCTGCAACAGTTTATCATGCCAAGACTTAGAGAAATTTTGGGAGATAAGTAATTTTATTTTCAGCAAGATGATGGAGCATCATCACACTACGATCGTGCCTGAATGAAATCGTGCCAAACAGAATCATCGGAAGACGAGTTTCTGTAGAATATCCTCCTCGTTTGCCGTACATCAACGCTTTGGAATTTTCTTAAGTGGATACTTAAAAGATAAACTCTACGCTATATAGGCAGCAACAATCACTGAAATGAAAGTTTGGATAGAGCAAGAATACAGCCAGATATCAAAATGTTGATTGCTGTCTGAGATTCCATTGCGTCGCGTTGTTAACGATGCCTGGATCATATCGAATATCAATTTGAAAACATGTGATGACAAAATCTTTATATGCATGTTTTTTTAAATAAATACTGTCTTCAAACGCATTATATAAGTTAAATGTAATTGGCGGAAACTGCATATATATATATATATATATATATATATATATATATATATATATATATATATTATACTACTAGCTCCACTAGTACAACTTGTAAATCTATCAAAACAAATTGGTACCCGAGTAAAAAAATTGGTAAAAAAGTAAGAACTACAAACATCCAAACAAGTCGAAGTTTTTAGTCCAAAGAAAAAAAAACAAGCGAGTAATAAAGCTAAAATTTAGAGTGCTCAATACGCTAAGTAGAACAGGGATAAATTAAATAAATCCTAAAGACCCAGGAACAACCTGGCTCTTTAAGATTTATTTCACATACACACACGCACGCACGCACACACACACACACACACATATATATATATATATATATATATATATATATATATATATATATATACATAGAAGCTCTGTCCGTTTTTAAAGGAGAAACAGAAAACGCTTCACAGTATGTGTAACTTATATTTAGTCATCGAAGCAATCGCCATCGGCATCCAGCACCTTCTGCCAACGCGTCTCCAGCTGTTCAATGCCCTTGCGGTAGAACTCGGGGGGTTTTGACGCAAGTCCGTGAGGGCTTTGCGCAAGTCTGCTTCATTGGTGAAGGATTTCCCACGAAGATGATTATCCAGGGAGTGGAAGTGGTGGTAATCAGATGACGCAAGGTCAGGTGATTAAGGTGGATGGCACAAAGTCTCCCACCTAAGTTGCTGTATGGTATCCCTGACCACTCGCGCGACATGCGGCCTGGCGTTGTCATGGAGGAAAAGCACACCTTTGGGATTCACCAGTGCTGGCTCCTTCTGGCGCAATGCCTGTTGCACACGTTTCAATTGCTGCGATTAAAGGTCTCCAGTGATCGTTTGGCCCGTTCGTAGCAGTTCATAATGAACCACTTGACGACCTGTCCACCAGACACAAAGCATAATCTTGCGTGGGTGTATAGGCGGTTTTGCGGTGTGAGGGACAGCATCCTGAGGAGACAAACAATTTCTGGAACGCTTGGGAGTTTCGAGCAGAACCCACTTTTCATCACTAGTAAGCATTCGATTGAATAAGGATGCGGTACGGTGGTGAGAAAGCAACGATACGCAGGATGCCACTCGTTGTCCATTGTGGACCTCCAACAGCGTTTGCGGAACCCACTTGCTCAGTTTGTACGTCTTACCTATGCGGTGCAGGTGAAGTCTAACTGTTTCATCAGAAACGTTGAACTGTCTTGCAAGTTCACCACACGTTATACTACTGTCGCCTTCAGGACTCCGTCATTCAAGACCTGTGGTCGTCCACTGCGAGGCTCAACATGGAGAGACAAATCTCCCGACTTGAATTTTCGAAACCAACGCCTTGCAGTACGTTTATCCAGAGCACTATCCCCAAACGCTTGACATATGCGGCGACTTGATGCTGCTTCTGATAATCCCACTTTGAAGTCGTAAAGCAAACAGCTCCGAACGAGATCTCTAGACACTTCCATCCTTCTCACAGCTGTCCGGCTTATAACTGATGGCCGGGCACGGTGCGCGTGTTTTGTTTCGTCTGATGTTCCTACTTCCAGCTGTTCGAATTTGAAAACAATTGCTACACGCATTTCGTATATATTTCAACTTTATTCAATGACTAATAAAAAAACGGACAGAACTTTTTGGGTTACCTTGCATATATATATATATATATATATATATATATATATATATATATATATATATATATATATATATATATATACAAGTATAGGATTGGTGCAGACGGATTAATTTTCAATAACCAAAAATACTATTCTTAAAAGAATGCTGAAAACAGACTACAGCAAATATTATTTATTCAAAAATTATAACATAAACATGTTATAACATCACAACGTTTTGGCCATTGTACACTCTGCCCCTCTTCAGGTCGTTGGAATGTCGAACTGCACCCTTTACTTCGCTCGCTGGGATAGACTGTTCTAGCTCCATGGGCCTAATGGATGTCAGTTATCAGTTATCTCCTGTTAATTACCCTCTCCAAGTTCTCCACCGTCTTAAAATTAGCGTCCTGTCACTGGATCTAACTAACGCCTTTATTCACTGTGCCATATATCCTTGTGGACACATGGCACACAAGGACACATGGCACAGTGGATAACAACGAGCGAAATAAAGGGTTCAGTTTGACATTCCCACCACCTGCAGAGGGCCAGGGGGTAAAAAGGCAGAAACATTATGATAAATACGCCAACAAAGATGAGGACAATAGTCCGAATAATGTAAATAGTGTACATAATACGTTATCTCAGAAATATAGACAGATAATTTTATAACATCACCATATATATATATATATATATATATATATATATATGCGTGTGTGCATAGATAGATAGGTAGATAGATAGATAGATAGATAGATAGATAGATAGATAGATAGATAGATAGATAGATAGATAGATGTAAGAGGATAAATTAATGAAAAATTGCTTCTTACAAGACTGCAAGACTTCAATTGACGGATATGGTGACAGGTTCATTATTGAACTTACCCTTTATACTATGTGTTCATGTCCGACTCAGGTGAGACGAGCGAGGGGACAGAAAACATGCAACATCGAGTACCTACGACAGTTCTCGAGGTCGTACGTTTACTGCTGTACTTACCTTCCAGGTCAATACGAATGATGTGCTACACCTTCAGAAACTATTTAAAAATGTTGGCACATATCGTCCGGTTCATGCTCAGCCCCGATTTTTTTTTAACAGTAGTAGAAGTTTATCCCCTATTTCACGTTTACGATTGAGTTTCCAGTTCCTTCAATTCTGACGTCTCCGCCTGAAATCTGAAATTCTGTTCAGTATTTGTTCCTCTCCCAATATTAGATAGGTTTTACTATCGTCCGGTTCACACTCTGACTTGGCCTTCTGAACAGGAGTAGATATTCATCCATTGTTGCCTGTTTAGGATTCGGTTTCCGGTTCCTTCTAAAGACTACTTCCGCCCTATACTTCTAAAGTCTCCGACTGAATTCGGAAATTTTATTCGCTAATTAATTCTTAACCTTTTCATGTCTAGAATTAGCTGTCAATCTTTCCTATTAGCTTGGCCTTCCTTCCGGTAATACTACTCCACACAGTAGCTCTCTACCTTGAGTGACTCCTTGGGAATTGCATTGGGGGAATATTAGTAAAGAAAAACATATTTCGGTTATGGAATAAAGGAACAAACGACACAAATATACTATAAGACTTCAATATGAAATATCCCCTGGATGAAAGCAGAATAAGTACAATATTCTCACGCAATGGATTAAATAGAAAATTCGCTTCAAAATTCTAGAGACCAGATGTCAAACACTAAATTGACGGAGAGTACAATAAGAAGTGGGTTGTGAGTATAACAACAAATAATGCCATGCTTCTCCAAATAGCGAAACATATTAATTTTAGTTGCTAATCTCAAAAACCCTGGCAAAATGCACCGGATTGTTACATAAATTCGTTTATTTTAATAATTAATTCACCCCAATAGAGGCGACAAAGAACTGAAAAGCCCAATCCTGAACAAGGGAGCAGGTATAAACATCTAGTCCTGTTCAAAAGGACCCGGTGGGGAGATACGAACTGGATCATAGGTGAATCTATCTACGCTGTTTGAAGGAAATAATATAAATAAAAAAATAGTAAAGAGTAAATAAAATTTCTGAGTTTAAACGCAGACTTTAGAAGTATATATTTTATAGAGTTGTAATAGACTGAACCAAAAAGCTAACACTAAACACGAAAAAATGGATAAACCTCTATTTTTGTTCTAAAAGACCGGGAAGGAGTGTGAACCGTACGATAGGCAAACGCATCTACTCCTGTTGAGGGAGAAAAAAAATCGTAAATAAAATTACAGAGTTTAGGCGGAGTCGTTATTATTATAAAGGCCAACTTTCCCGTTCTGGGCGATAATAAAGCATGCGTGTATATATTATTTAAATAATTACGTGGTAAACGTTGCATGAGATGTCTGTGGAAAGTAAAATGCTATTTAGGGAACCAGCAGCTAGGTCATGATATATACAAGACTTGACTGCATAAGCGCAAACAGAAACGATCCTATGAGCTTATTTCGTCGGCAAAAAGGCACCAGTGAATCAGACACTGTACTGTGTACTCATCTCATTCTCAATGACGCTTCATGCAGTGATATTTCCTGAGGAGACAGAAGAAGGCTATCCCGAAAGAGAATTTGAAAACTATTTACATTAGTGGAATGGACGCTGAATTAAGTAACAGATTCCTAGGTAGGTTTTTCTCGTTAATGGCTGGGAAATATCTGAACATAACTTGTATGTATAATTATACACTTTCAAATCATTTATAAGATTTGTTTGGTTGAGTTATAAGCATTTTCTTTTTTTGGGAAACCAAATGTAATGACAAATGTATCTCTCAAGCTATTAACCA
>OZ038497.1:72364296-72421796 GCA_964036315.1 Acanthosepion esculentum | reverse complement strand
TGATTTTGAGGCTCCTATTCCTTAATTCGTATCTCGGACTGTTCCTTTTGTAGACATCTATTCTGTCTTCTTATAATTTATGCTTAGTAATTTCTTCTCGCTTTTCTTTATCACCTTCTGTAAGAATTTTTGTTTTTTCCTTACTATGTCTTCTATCAGCATTGTGTCAACTGCATATCTTCTATTGCTGAAATCGTGGTCGCCAATAATTAATCCTGGTACGACTTTTAACTCTTTCAAGATCGCCTCACTGTAAAGTTTGAATAAATCCCATGAGAAGACTTATCCTTGTCATACGTACCTTTATATTTTTTGTATATTTACTGAATTCATTTTCTATCCGTATGCAAGGCATTTGCACCCAGTATAGGTTCTGGATTATTCTAATATTTTAGCCATATAAATCAAGCTTACCGAGCAGTTCAAACAGTTCTTTATGACGTACTCTTCAAGACGCATTTGTTTTCAAATGATTATTAATTTAAAATATGTAAATACTTGTAAATAATTATAAATAGAAAATTATAATATAATTGCGAGTACCTTTGTCTAGTAAACAATGAGATAAAATGATTAATTCTATCGTCATACCGTAATTCTCTTATGTGGATTCGTGACAGAGGCGTTTAAACACACGCACACACATACACAGTATCTATCTATCTATCTATCTATCTATCTATCTATGTTATCCATTACTGAATTTTTTTTCAGTAATGGATAACTACACATAGTTTTTGCCTTAACAATTGCACCCCTGAGGATGACCTCAGAAAGACATGGAAATTACTTGATAAATAAAAGTGATTCTCACAGTTACAGTGCATTTCTTGCCTTATTTAATTGTAATATACGGTAAAGTATTTGTGAATATGAAAGGATTATGATAAAAATAAGCAGACAAAATGTTTGTCATTTATTCTGTCTGTCTGTCTGTCTGTCTGTCTGTCTGTCTGTCTCTCTCTCTCTCTCTCTCTCTCTCTCTCTCGATATATATATATATATATATATATATATGTATGTATGTGTATATATATATATATATATGTATATATATATATATATATATATACCAGGGTAAGCCACCGTTGGAAATTGCCCCAAAATCGTACTACGGCGTGACCCAATCCTTGTGAGGGATACTGAGCTAACAAGCCTTTTCAGAAGCATTTGACGGCTGTGTTAGCAACAATTTATCGTGACCGAAGCATACTGTGGATCACGTCATATAATGCGCTCTCCCCCAGAAACTGCAACTCATTCCGCTCGGCATAGTTGCAGTATAAACCAAAAGTGGACTCTGTTGAAAAAATGAACACAAATGTGATAGAACCGGCGCCTGCCGTAGGGATTGGCTAGGTGTCCTCCTAGACGATTGTGTTTGAAAATGAGTAATCAGTCATAATGTTCCTGATTAAGTGAAAAAACTAAGTTTAGTTGAAAGAAAACTCTGCCCGAAAGCGTTAAACACTAACACTATTCGGAAATTTCACAACCATACCGCGGAATAAACATGCTCTGATTGATACGTACATTTTTTTAAAGACATTAGAGACATGCTAATATACACATCGGATCTCAAATCTGGAACACATACAGAATTGATTTTTTTGTCTTACGAAAAATTGTAGAACTTGTTTTTGGCATTTAACTTTGCTTCATGGCGTTGTTTCTTTAGGAAAATAATCCAAAATTATCAATGATTTTAATAATTGCTTCAAGCTATGTCATCAAATAAACACACATTTCTCCTACAGAAAAACATTATTGCTTTCAGATAACTGATATTTTTGTTTGTTTAATTATTTCACCGCAAGAACATCAGGAATGCCACTAGTACGCAGTGGGGGGGGGGTTACAGGGAGTGAAAGTGAGAGAAAAGACTGAGTATAGGGGATTGAGGAAAGGACAAAAGATGAACGAGAAGAAGATAGAAGATGGCGATTGACGCTGCATTTAAATATTTCAAGATTGTAGTTATCAGGGAAGCTAATAAACAGAAGGGAGTTGCAAAGGCGGGAAGTGCAAGAAAAGAAACTGCTGGAGTAGAAGTGGCGGTTGCATTTAACGATTTCAACGGTAAAATGGTGGGACCTAGATTCTAAATTAGTAGCACGCTTAAATTCATGTAGTCGGGGCACGAGGGAACAAAGGGGATACGCATTTGTTTCTTTCACTGGGATTTAAATTTTGAACTGATAAGTAATTTTCTACTTACTGCCAGCAGAGGCTATTTTCCTTTTATCCCTTGAAATGACGTCGTGTTCCGTTCAGTCCCAATTGCGTAATGTGCCGTGTATTTGAACATAAAAGAAAAAAACCTTTCTCTTTGTGGTGCCTGACAGCTGTTTAATTTCTTTAGTTGAGTGCTTTCAAATCTAAAATAGATTCGATTAGGCAATATCTAATTTTTAAAAAAAGAAAGCAGATAAAGTCCGTTGACATCTGTAGCGTATCGATCTTTTCACTTTGACAATAAATTGAAGAATTTCGAAGATGAAATAATTTTAAAAAGGAATTCTCTAAACGTTATAAAAACATAATGACATCCTAATCGAGATTTAGTCAGAAATGTAGGCTGTATGTTTTTAAAGCTACCAAATAAATTATTAAATAAAGTCGGCTCAGATTAACAAATTATTGAATAAAGTCGACTCAGAGTAACCTGAAGGAGTCGGAAGTTAAACGATCGAAACTTTACGGAAAAAACAAAAAGGAGGAAATAAACTAAATACTATGATTAAACAACATCGTTCAATAAAATTCATAGAAAACTTATTATCACTGGATAATGGCCAAAATGCGAAAAAGAAAAACTATTGGTAAATAAATAATTGATCAGTTTTGTTTTCAAGCAAGCCAAAGGAATAGTCCAAAGGTAATTGAAAAGTACAATTAAGTAAGTAAAAATGTAAAATAAAAGAAAATGCAAACTTCTGCAATTATTTATGCACTGACATTTGCAAGAGGTTGTAAAGAAAACATTTAACAGTTACTTGTTTATTTTTCCAGATATTTTTATATCCAAGGATGAGCCATAAACTTAGAATGTCTGAAGACCAACTTCTCGAGAGCTCCTCCCTGCGGCTACTCGGTCTCACGCTGTCTGCTGATCTGAGATGGAACAAATACATCGAGTCAGTTGCATCAGCCACCGCAAGGAAAGTTGGTTCTCTGTGCCGAGCCAGGAAATTTTTCTCCCCGGAATCGATCCTCCAAGTCTATAAATCGACCATTCGCCCTTGCATGGAGTATTGCTGCCATATATGGTCTGGGGCCCCTGCTGTTTGCCTCAGGGTTCTTGATAAGATCCAGAGACGGATAGGCAACGTGATTGGCCCTGATCTGTCATCTCGTCTGCAGTCCCTCTCTCACAGACGCGATGTTGCCTCGCTCTGCCTTTTTTACAAGTACTTTCACGGTAATTGCTCCGAGGAGTTGCGTTCGCTTGTCCCCAGGACTCGTGAATTTAAACGCCCCACGAGGCTGGCATCCCGTTCCCACCCTTACACCGTTGAAACTGTTAGATGTAGACGTCTCTTCTACTCCAATAGCTTCATGTCTCGCACATCTCGACTATGGAACTCCCTTCCCTATTACTGTTTCCCTGACAAATACAATCTCCAACGGTTTAAGTGTAGCGTCAATCGACATCTCCAGTTGCCTTGATCTATCCACTTTCCTTCTCCACATCCTTTCATTTTTCATTCCTATCTGCTCTCGCTCCAAATCTTCTGTTACCCATTGCCTTGATCGACCCACTGTCTTTCTCTTTCACCACATCTCCTCCTTTACCAATCCTATCTGCTCTTCCTCCAACCCCTTTTTAACCCCTTGCGTGATAGTGACCTCCAGCCTTGCTTGGGGTGATACGCTTTAAAAAAAAAATTAATATTGAAAGTATAATTCCCAGGTATCTTTAAGCTATAAAGCATAACGTGTCTACAAGCCGATTAGAAACTTTGCAGAATTATATCTTCTTTTTCCATGACCCTCTTTCAAATATTTGGCCCACCCTGGACAAACCAAGAAAACAAAGAGCTATCATACAACCCTTTCTGGAAAGAGAAAATACTTCAAAGACCAGCAAATGTTTATGGAAAAATCTAAGGAGATGGATTACTAGAGTTAATGTCAATCTAAGTAAGAAATGGGAAAATGAACTCATTGATAGGCCCCACAGTGGCAGGACAGCTTCTTAATGAACATAAAACTAAACAACTTAGAACAGAAAGGAGTATAATTATTTGAAAATCGTTATGAATATCCTCAGATGAGAGGTGGCAGTGCCTGCTGTTCAGTGTAGCCATTCGATTACTCAAAGGGAGCTCTCATAATGCTGACAATTGTATCAAATGCAACCTAAATTTTGATTGTATTTTTAGAGATTGAGATATATAGGAATAAAGTGTCGCTGGTGACACTTGAGTTTGGACATAGATCGCCAGTGAGCGAATACAATCAATCTCCTTTATATCGAATCTAGTTTGTTACATCTCCGTCACCTGAAGTAAAACTAGGAAAAACATGAACTTCTATCTGAATGGCCAATAATACTTTTGAAATTTATCAAAATACAATTTAAAAATTAGACAGATCTTGTCGATTTAATTTGATATACACGATGATTGTCACTTCTTTATAGAAAACGATCTCTTCACTTGATAGCTTTTGTTTTCTTTATTCAGAATTTTATTATTTCCATCATTTTGCTCGAGGTAACGCTGTTTAAGGCACGTGATTCTTAAGGCCATCTTCACTTTTACAACCTCTCTTACACACGTGGCGAGCATATAGCTTGTCTGTGTTACCTATGTTGGAAACTTGCGTGTCCCTGTGTACAATCATGTGATGTTTGAGTCCCGCAATGGACTTACAAACCTTGTCACAAAACCCACACAAGTAACCTGCAAGTTTTTGTTTTGTTGTTCGGATTGCATTAATAGGAGTTTGCAGCTGACATCTCGGGTTCGATCTCACGTAACTGGTTAAACCAGCCGCCGAATGGGTGATTTTTCCACATTTACTACAAGTGTGTTTGTTTCCTAATAGCTCTGGACAGATTCTATTTCTCCCTTCCGAATGGTGAGCTTTTTGTTGGAATTCTCAATTCTCTTTTTCTCAAAATTGTAGCATCGTTCCCAAATCGACTATATCCAGCCAGATCTATCTCCAGCAACAGCTTCCTAGTCTTCAACATTAACTCACAGAGACTTTAGATTACATTTAACTACATACTTGAAAGACTTCGGAGCTTATAGGCGGCTCGATTACCTTGTACCAGCGAACCTTTTGGGCAATCATCCATCCTACATTCGTCCTGTCCAAAAAATTTAATAACAGGGTAGTAGTTGTTGTATGCTTTGTTTGCGCACTGAAGAGCTTTTGTGTCTGGTGTAATAAACTGCCAATTGATGTCCAAGATTCTAGTGCTAGTGAGAACACTCTAAGACCGAAGTGTTTCTTCGATAGGTGAGCCACATATCAGAGGTTTAATATATATACATACATATATAGATATATCTGTGTTTACATAGAAATACATATTCTAACACGTATATCTGATAGAAAAATATGCGTATTAATTAATATTTTATTTGACAGTATACAAATGAAAATATTTTTGATTTTTAAATTTGATATACACAAGTTTTACTTTCCATGGGTTCTATGCCTGTGAAGTTTGAACTCACTACTCAGTAATAAAGCATTTCGAGGCTTGGTTGCTAAACTTACTCAGGTGTTAAATCTGATTTTACTACTTGTAATATTTTTCTTGGTGTACACATATGTTTCCAAAACTATTCTCCACCATAATTTCCTTAAATATATGCTCATACATGGATATACATATAAAAATAAAGTCGACATGTGCACAAATTCATAGACAAGCCTTCACGCACAGTCGCTTAATACAAATCCCAACATAGAGGTGAATAAATATATCCGGAGATTCTTCGCGGCGATGCTAAGCACCAAGAAGTCGCCAAACTGCCGGCTCTGAAAAAATGCACAGATTCGAGGAATTGCAGTAATCCTCGACGACTTACATTCCAGTTCCTCGTGTCTCCTATTGAATTCCTTGCATTTTGACAAACACATTATCGTCCAAGAACGATTCCTGACAACGGAATTATGTGTGATAATCCTTTCTTAAAGAATAAAAATAAAAATACATTTCTAATCTTCCAACTGAGAAGATTATGGACAATAATGTGTTTAAGCAGACGCGGAAAAAATTTGTTATCGTCTGTTTTTGATTCTGTGGCAATGGCTTTGCAAAAGAGAGTAGAATTATTTTTCAAAGCTGCTACTTCGAAAAGGTAACTTCACGAACTATATATAATTATATATATATATATATATATATATATATATATATATATATATATATGTATGTATAAACCTACGTATTTGTATATACTGTACTGTCAACGTGCAAATTTACATCTATATACACATTTAAACGCATATATTATTGAACGTTGACAATACTTATTGACATTTGTACATTATAAACATCATTACTCTCTTAAGTGATTAACACCTATTCTGCATTTTCACCACAGGTAATGGAGAAACTATAGAATTGCGTGCCAATAATTACCAAAGCACGTTAAAATTTGCAAAATGTCTTTATTAAAATATCAAGTTGTTTCGTGCTAACGC
Organism: Acanthosepion esculentum; assembly: GCA_964036315.1. NCBI lineage: Eukaryota > Metazoa > Mollusca > Cephalopoda > Sepiida > Sepiidae > Acanthosepion > Acanthosepion esculentum. The sequence continues at coordinate 72,415,127 of OZ038497.1, read as the reverse complement.
ACGAAATTAGTTAAGAATGCTAAGAAAACTTGTTTAAGAAAATCATAGAGAGGCAGTGGGCAGAAAAGCAAAAGTAGTTACCTCCACGAAAACGCTAAACGATCAGTGATGAAATACCGTGATGAAAACATTCTCCAAAAGTAATGAAAACATAGTTTTTCCGTCAATACCCTTATGTTATTATTCAGAGGAAGGATCAAAGTATTTCTTGATTATTTAATTAAATATTTTACTCCTTTTTAGGACATTCGAAATTTTGATTATCGAACTTGTTTTTCTTCCGTCAGCGGTTGTACTAACTTTTAGTATAACAGATTTTAGCCTATTTTTTTTCAATGACAGGCACATTAATTTGGAAAGTTTTGCAAAAATCAAATATTTGTCGCATTTTAATGAAATTTTCAGGACTAATTCATAAATGAGTAAAATTATTTTTGAATTTTTTTTATTAGAAAATCTTGGTAAAAATATATATTTTTAACAGCCCTTACTTAATTTTATGAAAACTTCAAAAAATTCAACGGGATAATTTTTAGTGACTATATTAGTTAAAAGCATAATTATTTGAAGAATTGAATTTTTTTGCAAAATCTGACCCCGTCTTACGGAAAATCTGTTCTGAATCGAAAAATAAAAAAACCAAATAAAAGTAAGACACTATTTAATTAGAGAAGCTTTTAATTGCTTTTATGAATAATATATATTAAAGACAATATTGTCTGAATAAAAACATTTTCGAAAAAATTTGAATTTTTTTACAAGATTTGTTTACATTTTTTTACAGTTTTAATTTAAAACATTTAGAATTTTTATTTTAAATATTTAAAGGTCATTTTGGGTGTGATAATTCTTAGGAAATATTGTTATTAAGTAAAACTATATTATTAATCATATATTGTAACGCTTATTACAAAACCAATATTTTTAAAAGAATTTTCATTTGTTTTCGTATGTATAATTACAGGCACAATTTCTGTAGTATGGATATACAAACCGATAAATCTATCATTGAAAAATCACCTGTTTCAATGGTTGTCCCCTTTATAAACTTTATTGTTTGCTCTACCATACTTAACTATGAATTTAACACTTTTAGCCGTCAATAAATGGATTAACACGTCATAGAAATCAAGAAATATTTGTATATAACATTTTATGCAAAAAGTAAGTAATATTTGTTTCAAATCGGATTAATTTAACATTAAATTTCTTAATTTTTCACAAATAAAGTTTCAGAAATATATATATTATTTTTGCAAGGTTTTTAAAACCTAGAATTAAATTTTGTTTACAAATGTGTCAGAAAATTCAATGTTTTTTATGTGAAAGAAAATCGATTCCGATCAATATAATTTCTGTTTAAAATACACCACAGTGTATTTTGCTGACTGGAAATAGTAAATTTTAAATCCTTTATTTTTAAATTAAAACTAAAATGCAAGCTTCATGATTTTTCTTTCATTTTTCAAAATTCATTTTAAACTTTACGTAAACCGAATTAGTGGACGTACTTAAATAAAAGTGAAGAAATGTTCAAACGCATTTGGAACATTAAAACAATTGATATTATTGTTTTATTTTTCAGTTGCCTTCAGCATTCACTGTATGACAAGAATACAACTGGGTAGTGAAGCTGATCTGTTGGAAACTGTGCAAGTGATTTGGGTTTGACTGCATAGACTAGTGACAAATGCACAAACCGTAATATGTGCTATATAATTAAACACAAAATCAGTTTAAAAAAGGATAACACAATACAGGCTCGAAAAACGTATATCGTATTATTAAAATAAATCGTGCTAGATATAGATTTATTATTCGTGAAAGAATCTGAAAGAAAGTGAAAACAGCGAAAAGTACTTTGCTTTGCAGTTGCGGAAAGTGAAGGAGTCAGTCGTGCCCGTCATTCCCTGAGAACTGTGAACAGTTTAAAGTAATCTGTCCTGAATTAGCTGTATATCAGAAGCAATATCAAAATTATTCAGATAAAAGCATTGGCTAAAAGAAAAGCTTTAATTGTAAGAATAGAGTCGGAAAGAGACAATATCATTTATTATACAATGGAAGCCATTACAATGCGTGAAACATAATAATAAATTTGAGATTTTAAAAATTACTTTAATTCTACTCATGCTATAACAGATTAGCTAAAGCTTATGTATATCGACTTACAAGTGGAGGAGAATCTCCTCTAAAACTTAATTTGCACCAATGAAGATAATACATAGCTTTACAGTTTATACATTATTCAAGTTTATATTCTAAATATAGTGTGATAACTTATGTTACGCTTTTACTAAGAATATATTATGGTATTTTATTCTATGAATAAAGGATGGAAATTTATAATCTGCCATGTGAAATCTCAGATTACTGTACCAGACTCTAATTACAAATGTATAAAGTACTGTTATCTATACTGTAAGTATTTATAGTACGAAATGCTATAACTTATAACTTTATAAAGAGCAATACTTTGCATGGGGATAGGCTGAGAAGTTCATAGGCTGACTATGAAGGAGTGATGTTAGAGCTGGGAAATCTTGCAGGCATCAATTTAAAATCTTCTTATTAAAAACTGCATTGTTTCTTTCCAATACAACTGACATCTAACTGTTCATAGAAGACTTCAATAGTTACTACGATGTTGGGCTCAAAGGTTCTAGTCCGACTACATTGTTTCTTTCCAGGTAAACTTGCCTCTGACTGTTTAAAGAATACTTGAAAAGTAACTAGTAGGGACTTCTTTTGAAAATGGATAAAATTTTAGCATCATGCAGTTATCAAGCAGCCGCAGAAAACGGGTTTAATTCCCAAAGACATTCACGCAGATATGTTTGCTATATTAGGGGATACTTATATATATATATATATATATATATATATATATATATATATATATATATATATATATATATATATATATATATATCCCCAAATTCTCGCTTGACAAGGAAGCGGGTCCAGACGCCTTAACTCTTCATAACTTAAAAAATTATGTTAGGGGTCTCGGCTCTCGCTTTTGAAACATGAGAACTCTTATGTAGCGGAGGAATCATATTTTTAAAAACTAAAAATATTATTATAATATAAGCTCTACTTCTGTATGGAGCACTGTCCTTTTGAAAATAAAGCTAAATATTAAGGAACACCGGATTATCTACCTAACGTGTTCTTTCCTATTTCACTGCACACCTGCATACATATATATATATATATATATATATATATATATATATATATATATATATATATATATATATATATATATATATATAAGTAGATAATAATACTATTAATAATATATAGATTCTTATATATCACTTTATAAACAGGGCAGAAGTGGGCATCTTAATTTAGTAGGAGAAAGAAGAGCCTTTCAATTGCCACCACCGAGATACAAAAGACAGAACCAGAGTGAATTTCTGTTCTAATTACGCTGGCACTGCACAAGTCGTATATCAACATTTCTGCTAACAACGAGGTATGTTTTTTTTTTAGATCAAAGCAGCCTGAAAGTGTCCCAAACAGGTTACATTATCTACTGTTCGATAAAGCCGCAAACAGAGAGACGCTTCCGTGAAATAGGCTTCGATGTAAGAAACGCCATTACCTCCAAACATGCTGATATACTCAGCGGCCATTTTGACTGTACCATCAGCATTTGCCTTCCAATAGATGCTGCGGATGCACTTCGATAATACAACCCAAATTAATGCCGATGTCAGCGTCGTAAAGTGCTTTTAGTAAAACCTAAAGGAATCATATATTCAAAACTACCAGCCCAAAAATATCCTGCCAGGCAGACGGTAGAGTATTCCAAAGCGGCAAAGGATCTATTCTTAACCGCAGGCCCGAGAAAGATCTATACACACTTCAGCGCAGGAGTCTGCAATTAGCCATATCCAGCAACGACCAAACAAACTTGAAGTAGACGAGGCGCCAACGCCATAAGAAAGCGCAAAAGACAATCATGAATCAAAAATATCGTCAAGTACCAGTGATTGGTAATAAAAACATCACTGTATGAAAGAATCTATTATCTTCTTGTCAACTTCTAAGATCATCATAAAGTAATTCAGGAGTTGAAAGGCACACTCATTAAAACGCGTAGGAAGCCAAATAAGCTAAGGCGTACTGCATTCTATTGTAGGCAAAATCCTCGAGGGAATACTGTCATTTTCGCAGAAAAACAGACAAAGAATTGATGCAAAGAGAAATCTGTGTATAATGATTAAATATTCTTTCAAAATAATAAATAATAGAATTATGGTATTATTAATTTGTAGATCACTGTAATATAAAACAAAATGAACACGTGCCGCCATGAATGGATTGCCACACCGCCAATTTGAATTTGAATATTATTTACAATGATGATTATTGGGCAAAGAAGAAAATTTTATTGTGAGGATTTTAAATTATTGTGGATAAAACTTTATACAAGTTGTTGACAATAAAATTACTAAAAATGAAAAAAAAAGAATGTTTATTTTCAGTGTGTTCAATTGTTTTAATTCAGCCATTTTTAATTGTCGACATACAGTATGTTTCATGTTTCTATAGTGTATAAAACATTTATAAATTTCTACCAAAATATTTTAATAATAATATTAACAGATTTTTCTTTATATTTTTATACACTTTGTTTCAATGAGTTAAAAAAAATTCAACAACCTTAGTTTAATTTCTGCAGTCGAAAATTACGCAAAAGTTCCTGAATAGCCATTAACATGCCGAATAAATGATTTTTCCAATTTAGCCCATAATAACTTTACTATTTAAGAAGATATAATGTTGAAATACATAACCCTTAGCAACAAAAAATCTGCAGACGCTACAACTATGTTTTATTGGAGTATCAAAACAGATGCTTTAGGTTTTTTACCCTCTTCTCTCCTTAACCTTTAACCTGGTTAGCGTTACTATATCAGAACCAGAGCAGCGTCTCCAGTAATAATTTGAAATGTGAAATTTCTATTTTTCCTTTATTTATTTATGTTTTTATTTTATTTTATTTACAATTGAACTCTACCTGCACCTCATTTCCTGTACCTTTTGTACTATTTTAGTTTTGGTTTATGAAGTAGATTTCCTCCCATGTGACATCTGTGTATGTTTATAAAAAACATGAGATATACTTTGTGCTCAATGAGCTGGATAACCATCGAAACTTAAGTCGAACACCAAAACGTAGGTATATATATATATTTATTAGTATATAACCTCTCTAGTCTTCAGGCCAAATAAATTCTTGTTGCATATTTCCTTATTCTAAGTGGTTTGGAAGTTATCTGCCCTTCAAATTTGGTTATTGCCTTGTTAGGAACATCTGCGTAATTTTCAACTGCATAAATTAAAACGATTTTAAATAATTTTTGAAAATCGCAGCTGACTGGAAAGTAAGAATCGGGAAGAGGTTTCCACAACAAGAGGCACAAGATAAGAAACTGTTAGCATAGAACGGACGGCTATATTAATCCATTTCAACTGTAAATGGATGAGACCTAGTTGGCAATTTAGTACTGCATAAATTCATAAATGGTACCAAAAAGGAATGCTCATCAAAACCATTATCGTGAACATATTTATAGACAAAGCTCAGAGAAATGACATTACGTAGGTGGGAAAGAAACTGATTGCAGAGTCTTCTTTGGAATTTATCAAACATCTCTAAATTGCTAGTTAGATAGATATAGTAATAAATAGAATAAAATGCTTCACTTTCAGCAATACCATTTCTAATGAAACTATCTTTATATATATATATATATATATATATATATATATACATATATATATACATATATATATACATATATATATATATATATATATATATATATATATATATATATGCATATCTGTGTTTGGTTCAATAATTTAGTCATATCATGTCGATTAGATTTCATTTTGGTCCTTCAAGTTCGCGGATTAATTTCGTGGTAGCCTTAGAAAATTGGTTACGAAAAATACCAAAATTTTCTTTCAAATAATTTTTATTTTCCCAAGTCCTTTCAATCCCACATAAGACCATCTTCAAGGAGTTAAGTTTTTAGTATGTATATGTGTGTCTGTAAATTCAAAATATTTCAAATGTTCGTTTTTACTGCTCATGCAGCGTTCTAGATTTCAAAGTGAAAGTTCGTGGAGGGGGGTGTTTGTGTTCCAGTATAAGGGAAGTAACCTTTCGAAGTTTGCTCATACATATATACTATTTTTTAAACTAATCGACATGATATTTTTGAATTATTTAACCAAAGCTGTTTGAATGAAAATATACTGCATAAATATACACAACATATATATATATATATATGTTGTGTATATTTATGCAGCATATTATATATATATATATATATATATATATATATATATATATATATATATATATATACCTCTTCCTAACTGATGCAAATCGTTAGACTTTCAGAAATAGTGAGGAGCAAATATGTATTTATTCATAGGATGATCAGGCGTTTTTTAACAACTCAGCTACGAAGAGCTTCCGTGAACAACTGAGTGCGGTTTAAGAGCAAATATAACATCGCTTAATTATTCTTAGTATAAATTTTACCTCTGTTATTTTACATCGAGCACTGTTTTATTATTCAAAATATTCAGTGTGCGGCATTTTATCTCATTATGTATATATATGTATATATGAATGTTTCGATTCGCAGCCTTGTAATGACTGAAATAAAGTAGGCTAATCGCATTTCCGAACAAGCATTTCCGAACGCTGAAATGACGTCTTGAGAAAATAAAAAATATTCTGATAAATTGTCATCAGGTGATGTAGAAATTCTTTGACTAATGATGAATAGAAGGTTATTTGTTAATAGTAAAAAATAATTATTGACCCCAAAGCAGAAAATAACCAACAATATTTTTCTTTATTTCATAAGAACAATTTGATTTAAAATATACCTATATATGGACGTCAGAATTTTACTCATGGATAAACTAATGTACATACATATATATATATATATATATATATATATATATATATATATATATATATATATATATATATATATATATATATATATATATATATATACATGTATATATATATATATATATATATATATATATACATGTATATATATATATATATATATATATATATATATATGTGTGTGTGTGTGTGTGTGTATATATATACATATATATATATATATATATGTGTGTGTGTGTGTGTGTGTGTGTCCTTTTCAGCTGTTCGTTGGAATATATTTGCATCACGCTTTGTCAGTAATGACATACCTGTGGCTTCTATTGGGATTAATTGCTCTTTCTAAAGAAGCTGTTTTATCTTCCAATTCGTAGATGCCGTTGCCGTCTGGTTGTCTGAACAATAAAGAAACGATGTTTGTTCATAATTTATTTTTTATTCATGACGAAGACATCGCGATTCTTAACATCATTTTTTATTCAAATTTCAACAAAAGGATACAGATATGCAAAATGTAAAAAAAAAAAAAACAATTAAAAAGTACCTATGATTCGGGAGTAGGCATTCTAAAAGGTATCTAAATACTCGGAATACAAACTACAGTGAGGTCACGTGTAACAAGAGTGTTTCAAAATGAGAAATGACATCACAATTGCATGACAAAAGAAACGTTCAGAACCGTTAATTCAAATTCATAGCAAAAATGCATAATGGCACATAGGCATTGAATTTCATCTAATGACTGCAGCCATGGAACGTGGATAGTCAATTCACCCCTCAAACATGAAGTTCTGGAAAATAATCTACCAAGAAAAACCTATATATAATTGACATAATTTATCTACCGTCTTTAAGAAAACTTAGTCTAATCGCATTGGGGAGCAGTGATACAGCTAAACAGTACTGTCAGCGAATGACACACACACACACACACATATATATATGTGTGTGTGTGTGTGTGTGTGCGTGCGTGTGTGTGTTATTTTCAAACGTGTGTCGTATTTTAAAAAGTCTATCTGCCTGCGAGTTCGAGAATTGCCAGAAAAGAAATTGCGCGCTGTTTAATAAATAAAAATAGGGTGGCTATTTCAAATACAACGTATCCGCTATAATAACGTTTGAAGTAATTAAAATGTCGAATTAAAAATAAATCTATTAATACCTTACATAATGTATAATAGAGGGCCACTCGTATATGAGTATTGTGGTAGCATCCACCTAATTTGCATAGCGGAGTACCGACGATATAAATATATATAAATATTGTTGGTACCGGAAGACAGGGAGGCGAATCAAGAGATCCAACTAGAGACTCTGTCCGACTGCGATTTAGTCAACACATTCTCCAGGAACGGTCTTCCCAGAAATATACAAAAGACTATATGTAAATATTGTGTACACTTTCTTGTTTCAATACATTTTATTCTAACTACATTTTTGTTTGCATTATTATTCCATGCATTAGTCAAGTTTCAACAATGAGGATACTCGTCTATTAGGTCGGTTGACCAATCCCTATTGCAGATGCTCGCTCGGTCACGTGTGTGTTTGCTCAACACCCACAGAGCCCACCTGTGGTTTATACTGCACCTATGATGATCAGACCTAAGTTACAGTTTCTGGGAGAGAACCTGTTATCTAGCGTGATCAGCAATTTGACCAAGGCCAGCAAGCTCAAGCCGTCGGCCACGATGCATAAAACAACATGATTATTTATGACTGATGACACGTTGTCGTGAATCCCGCCGGACAAGACTTCCTGAGTTTGGGATTTATTCAATCCAACTTAAAACACCTTAAATGTACCACTTATGTTTTTCTTCGCCTTATTTTACTTAAGTACATAATGATCATGACAAGTATAGTGTTTTTATACATATGCAGCAGAAAGATCTTTCATAATTTCGAAAAAGAGAATGGTCAAACTATTAATAGATATCCATCGTAGCGCAATGTCTTGCAATGGCTTCGACCAAAGCAGCTTCTACGTGTAATAATTACCTTCAAACAGCTGTTCTGGTTTGGTATTACGTCCGTTTATGCTGTGCCAATCATATTTGTTTAGTCGCATTTCTAACACATATAAGATACTTACAGTGTGAACCACATTCGTCATGTATAGGATGTACAAACTAGCAATCTGACCTCCGAGTTGACACCTTAAATTAGAAGCAGAGTTCAGATAACGGGATTCAATAGTATCTGGATGAATTTTTTCATTTTTTTTTATGGAAATATGAAAATTTTTAATTGTTTGTCTTAGATAAATGATAGTTCTTAATTTAACAGTTTGCTTTTATTGTAATTTGTTGTTTCTTTGACGAATGTGTTTCAGGCGTTCAGTGTTATTTCGTGCGATTAGCAGCAGGCAGTTTTGGAATTCTTTGGGAAGCTGTTGCTTCACATGGTATCATACACGGGGTCAGGGGAGTAAAAGTGAAAGAGATTTCAAAGTTTGGCGAAAATATATTCTTTGTCACATGATATCTTAAAAAAACTCACATTGACCAGTCGGAAGCTTTGATTTATACAGGGGTTGGAGAAAATATTTCGAACAAGTGCAAATTCCACTCCTATATTTCAAAGACCTATTATATTAAGAACTTTAACTAAAACTTCGTAATTGCAGATTATATCTATTGTAAATACGTTTATTTATCTAATTTTCTATCTTTGTCTTATTTATTTTTAGAATTTAGTCAAATTTAAGCTAAATGCGTGACCTCTCTGAGTTCGAAAAGGGGCAAATTGTTGGAACTCGTATGGCAGGATACTCAATCACTAAAGTTGCTGAACTCTTTGGTTTTTCAAGAGCTACCATATCAAGAACACTGATGCAATTCGAGAAACAGGGTAAACCCTCTAGCAACCGTAGGAATTCGAGATGGATTTGAAAAAGATACTGACAGGAAACGACGTGCATTGAAACGCAATGTGGTAAAAAATCATCGGACTACTGCAACCAAAGTGACTGCTGAGTTGAATAATCATTTGAATAGTCCAGTATCTACTAAAAATGTTCGTCGTGAGCTCCATAAGTCTGGATATCATGGAAGAGCCGACGTAAGGAAATCTCTTCTCTCCACTCGCAACATTCAGAAGAGGTTGAAGTGGTGCAGAGATCACAATACCTGGTCTGCCGACCAATGGAATCAAGTCATATTCTCAGATGAGCCCAGTTTTTCTCTTTTCCCAACATCAGGGCGAGTTTATGTGTGAAGGCAGCCCAAAGAAGCTTACAACCCTGACTGGCTTCTTCCAACAGTGAAGCATGGAGGTAATATCAGTGATAGTTTATCATGGAATTTCTCGGTCCAATAGTTGCTCTGCATGTTAGAACCAACAGCAAAGATTACCCGAACATTTTGAGAGATCATGTTCATCCTATAGCTCAGACTTTGTTCTCTGATGGTGACTGCATATTCCAAATGGTGATGCTCCAATACATACCGCTCGAGTGGTTAAGAATTGGTATGATGAGCATGAAAGTGAGCTAGAACACATGGAGTGGCCTCTCCAATCTCCAGATATCAATATTATTGAACATTTGTGGTGCATTTTGGAGCAACTGGTTAGGAGCCACTATCCTCCACCGTCGTGTCTTAAAGAGCTGGAGGAGGTGTTAATGGAAGAATGGCTGAAAATTCCTGGATGAAGCCAGGAAGCTGTATGATTCCATTCCTAGAAGTATTAAAGTTGTATGTGAGGCTAATGGAGGATCAACACCATATTAAATAAATTTTCTTTGAATTTAACAAGTGTTTCACTTATTTTGTCCAACCCCTGCATATGTCTTTAGCACGTCTCACGGGAAGGAGACTTTTTCTTTTTTCTGTGATTTAGCTCTGTTAACTTGAATGTTGGTGAACTGTTAGCAAAATCTCTATTTTCTTAGACAAATCAAAAAACTTGCGACTCTCATTTAGTACATCCACACACACATATATACAAACGTATGTTCTTGTGTGTGTGTGTGTGTGTGCGTGTTTGTGTATCTGTCTGTCGGTGTGTGTCTGTCTGTGTGTGTATATAAACAGAAAATTGTCTAGATCCAAATAAATATGGGTTATTTGATACAGAGTATCATAATACACAGAATGGACTGAATGTCTTGTCACTCCTATATAATATAAGTTTCTATTTTAGATGGCTGACACGAGAGTTCCTACAGTTTGGAAAAGAAGTAGACCGTGACAAGACTTTCGGACCATTCTACAGAATGACCGTTTCTAATTTTTAGTCCATTTCATATGCTTATAGACTTATTGTATATGTCAGTGAACAAGGCGACCTTTTAATCTTATATAACTTTTACAGCGATTCTTCGAACATCCGTCAGTTTTTTGCCGACAAACCAATTCTACTTCCCTCTCTTTAAAAATAAAATTCCAAATATTAGAAGCCCTTTATATCAAAATCAAAAAATTAGTTTCAACCCAGGCACCTACGTGATAAGTCCTTTTGAATTTTATGATAACTTTTGGTATGTGACGCGAACATCTATTCCACGGTCATAGGAAGTGAGAATACGCTGATTTCAAACCTTGGCACATTAGCATTGTAAACAAGAACAGAAGCTATGAGTGTCACTAAATCACAAGATGGACAAACATTTCCATTCTTTATCAGAATATGTACTACTCTCTAATTGCAGTCAGTCAATTATGTGTCATGCGTGATACACGCTTCGAACTGACGAGGCAGATTTTTTTTTCCGCAGTTACCATCCAAGGCTATAGAACCCGAAATTTATTTATTTAATCTACCAATAGCTGGGGGGAGAAGAATCGGATTCATACCTTTCCCAAGGGTATTAGCACGTAAGTGAATGGATTCGACTGGAATTCGAACTCGGCTCTCCAATTCGTCAATTCGAGCCGCTATCCATTACTACACCGTACCTCCTACTCTCTAGCATACTGATTCTTTATCCAGGTCAGAATAGACTTCGTCATTCAAGGTGTTGCCATTTAATTCATCCTTATTAGATCTACCATATACAGTCACGTTCAAGCCTATTTTATGCATAATACAACATCTGATTTTATTTGTTTGAAAAGCCCGAGGCCGGTATACGAAACAAACACTGTTTAAAATAAACGGAACGTCTACTCAAATATGGGTACCCACGTAGGTAAGGTAAGCAATGTCTTTTTCCGACTAAATTTATAGCGATTACTGATAAAATATTAAATGTAAATTTGTTACTTAATATACTAAATTGAATTATCAGTGAAGCGGTATTATTTTCATCTTGGGCAAAATTCTTTAATGTGTGTCAACTTCGGTATTCGTTAATACATGTCACGTTGTCTCTTCCACGTGCCGTGGAAAGCTGATACATGTGGACATATAAATGCAACCGGTGTCCAGAATTCAATGTAGATTCAGTGTACCTATGATTGAAATGAAAAAAAAAAAAACTGTCCCCGTTAATAATAATTTTTATATAAATCTCGCGGGAAAAGATTGAATTATTTTTTCTCCCATTATCAGAGCATGAAGAGAATTTCTTTACAAAATAATCTAAACTAATATCCTGTCTTCATTTTTCTTTTGTTGAGGATATAATTTATAATGGTCGGCTGCTTGCCTACCGTGAGCGATTATAAATTTTAAATTATATTATAAATACTGTATATACTCGAGTATAATGCGATTTTCCATGATCAGATTTTATACAAAAAATAAATGTTTGCACTATACACAGGTAATTTTGGAAAAATTTAAATATCATGTATTTTCAGTGATGGGTTGGACTATACATAAGTAAATGGTAAATGTAAATAATAATGTTCATCACTATAGGTTAACCCGCTGGCCAGCAACATCAGCAGAGCCACCCTGGCATCTCATTACAGAAAACATTTAAACAACCTCAGTTTCTAACGAAATAAAGCAATATATATATATATATATATATATATATATATATATATATATATATACATGTATATTATGTTATATTATATTATATATATATTATTATATTATATATATATTATAATTTTTGAAAAAATATTATATATATATATATATATATATATATATATATGTATAATATTTTTTTTCAAAAATTATAATATAACCATGTTATAAGATCACTACAAAAATAGCCATTTCGTTTCAACACTTCTAGTGTCTTATCAAGTGATGGTTGTCGAACACTATCACTTGATAAGACACCAGAAGAGTTGAAACAAAATGGCTATTTTTGTAGTGATGTTATAACATGGTTATATTATAATTTTTGAATAAATAATAATTGCTCTACTCTGTATTGAGCACTCTTTTAATAATAGTATTTTGATGGTTTCGTTAATGTATCTACACACGAATGAAGGGGATGAGGGATTACGAAAATCAAACGTTGTATATATTTATACACAGATAGGAAACGCTGAAAATGTTGGCACGCCGAAATTTGAAAAAAGATGTGTCTGGTTATACATTCTATCAATTTCATTTCGTTTACTTTTGTCACCTTTGTCAGTATGTATCGCAGTATAATAAGATAAGATCTGCAAAGGTTATTTTGTGTTAATGAATGATCTGCCAAGAAAATCGTTTGCCAATCTGACATCAATTTTCCTAATATATATATATATATATATATATATACTTTGAATACTTCAAAAATCAAAATTAAGAATAATTAATCGACTTTTTAAATCGTTGCCAAACTTGTTTTTCTGATTTACCTAAGTAATATAAGCAAAGTGTCTGTTTAGATTGGGTGAGGGGACACCTAACCGATTGTTCTCCCAACAATCACGGGAGTAATACGGAGAGAGGGGAAAGATGCGGGAGGTAACAAAGAATAATACTGCCTCGGACACCATAGCAACTTAAGGACCAAAAATACCCACAGGACCGACTTCGCAAGACACCGTGTCTTGCCAACTATTTTTTTTTACCCCAGCATTTATTGGCATGAGGCATCTTACAATGATACGGATCTTGACCAGTTGCACAAATACCCGTATTTAGCAATACACGCCAAACTGGCCCGTAGCTAATGAGAAAAAAACTGTTAAACTGGTGTTGACAAACATGTCCACATGCGATCCGAGGCCTGCTTTACGTCTGTTCTGACGCGCGTTCGGCACGGTTCTCGATGTGGGAAATACCCAAACAACATTTGTGTCATTCCTTATACGCTTTACATTCAACCATATTCGTAAGTCGCTTTTCATTGTATTTTTTACGTTCTATCCTATCGATATAAATTATTTTATTTCCATTACTTTGATATCTCCTGGAGCTCATTGATAAGATCCAAAGAAAAATCACTAAATTTTATTGGCGGCTCGGTTTCAGTCACTTGTCCACCACAGCAAGTTTTCCTCTCTTTACCTCTTTTTTATACATACTTTCATAGTAATTGTTCGGATGAGCTCTTCGTTATGCTATCTAGACTGTATGAATTTAAGACTAGTGGCAAGATCTCGTCAATTTACAATGAAGATGGCTAGATTTAGCCGTACGTTTTATGTTAACAGTTTCTTTTCTCGCATCCGGGTCCATGTTTTCCAGCCAACTATAATCTGCAAAGATTTAAATGCAATATCAATCGCTGATTGCTCTTTTCTCTTCCTACTCATTACTAATGTTTCTTTTCTTAATTCTTCCACATCCTGTAGCCCCCTCGCTTGTTAGCGGCTATACTTCCTTGTTTGGGGTGATACCGATTTAAACAAATAAGCCGTATCCTTCCTGGCGTCACTTGAAAATGAGGCTTCTTTTTTTCCTTGTCTAAATTATAATTATAGCCGAGTGGATTAAATCGTTGGTTCGTGTATTTGGTGATATAGTAATTGTGAGTTCAGTCTCTGGGTCGGACAGTATGTTCTTGGACTCCGCGAAAAACAGGATGAATAATAACTGAGCAGTACTAAAAAATAAAAACTCGACGAGATATCACTAGACATGGGCAGTGGAAAGAAAACAGTCTACGCCCGTAGATTAAATTAAGGGTTCAGTTCGGAATTCCCTGGAGTTTACTTAGATCGATATACCCCTGATGAAGACTGGCACAACGGCCGAAATGTTAGGTGATAACAATAACACTAATAAAGAATATAGAATTAGAAAAATGGAAATTTATCGGAAATTATTCAAGTTTTTATCGGAAATTATTCAAGTTTTCATCTGAAATCAAGCAAGAACGAATAAAAATGGTCTCGCTGACCAAACTCCAGATCGGTCTTGCGACCTAACAGTTCAGAAGCTTCTGCACATATAGAAGCCTTCTAGTGTTATAATTAGCGAGATTGTATACATCGACGGCTTAATAGTACTGTCGCATAGCTTACATGGCTTGGTATATCTCAGCAGTTACCCATCTGATTAATGAACATGAACAATGTTTCTTATCTTCGGTGATCGGATGGGAAGCGATATTTCAATGTGATACAGCCATAATATAAAAATAGATCGTCACAGTAGAGGGAAAATGTTGTCAGCTTTAACTGACGTCAGGAGGATACGCATTATTAATTTTGTGCTATTTCTGTTTATTTTTAAATCTACACTCTGTCGTTCAATATTTAAATAATTTTCTATTTCTTGTAATACATCCGATAATGTAATTGCTAGAAAACGTTTTCAACAAATTATACGTGGTTTAAATATTTTCTAACTTTGATTACTTACGTTAATGCCCAGTTCATTTTCCTTCAGATCTTATTGAACCATTTAAATGTAGGGCAATCATTAACGCCCTGAACGAGAAATCGACGAGATAAGGCCGAAATATTGACTGTCGGAAAAATAATCTTGGGAAATAACTGTGTAGACTGGCCACTTTAGCTATATCTAGCAACCGGTTTAGGAGAAAGGTACATGCGTAATAAAAACTCAACTATCTGAAGTTGTACAAAGACGTTTCAGGGTTCCAGATGCTAAGTTTGTTAAAAAAAAATAAAAATACAAATACAAATAGATTTCAACAGCTATAGATAATCACTAGAGTTTCCTGAATACTGTTTACACCATGCATGAGCAAAAACCCCACGATCAGAATTGTGAAAGATCCCAACAAGCAGGAGAAAAATGCGGTCTTCAATTAAATTAATCAAGTCCACACTATCTTCATCGTCTATTAAAATATTAGGATATGATGTAAGCCACAATACTATTCGGCCAGATCCTGATGCCTAAGCTAACTTCATAACTTACCTCTTCGGATACTGTCTCTCTGCGGATGACCTTGGGTATGTTTTCCTGTTATTACAAATGGATTCTTTCGTTTTCTAATAAAATCCATCTCTTGATCAACACTAAATCTTTCCCGAAATGTAAAGAAGCTTTGGGGACTTTTAATGAGCTGAAAGAAGAATTGTGTTTTTGCAACTCTGAGTTCTATTGCTGAAAGTGTTCCTTTTATAGCAGAATTCGATTCCTCCGATGTTTGCTGTGTCTGCAACACTTAATCAAAATAGCAGAGCCGTTGCCTTGATGCCACGTAGCCTAAATAAGAGTGGATTAAACTACCCTTCGTTGGAAAAGGAGGGTACAGCTATCATACCAACTGATAGAAAGTGACGACACTTACTATCGCGCAACCACTTTGCAATAAATCTTTTTTAATGTTGTTGCCGTCTCGACTTCCTGCTATTTTGAATTGCGTTCATATGCCGTTGACTTTTGAAAACCTGCTCTAAATATTTTAGGTGAAATTTTCTCTTGTGTCAAAACTTTTCAAACCTTAATCTCTTCAAATCTTAATTTATCAACGTCTTTGTACATTCAATTATTACAGTACCGTTATTGCATAACATTTTTTATAGTTTTCTTTAACAGCCTGCTCTAGTATGGCGTTAAAGACAGTCGAGTGTCCCACTGAATCAATGGTCTTTTCATATTCAACGAAGCGTAAACAAATTGGTTTGTTATCTTCTGCTATTTTTATGATCAGTTAATCTAGTGTTTGTAGATGGTCTATTGTTGAGTATCCACTCCTGGGTCCTGCCTATTCACATAATTTTCTTATTTTCTTTTTTTACTTAGTCTGTTTATTAATCTGCGTAAGTTCTTTTGAGAATGATTTGACTAAAAAATTACGCTACTAAATTTTTTATTCTCCTTTCGCTGATAATGGAATAAGTGATTACTTTTAACAGAAAGATATTTTTCTTTCACGTAAATCATACTCATCTACCACGTTCCAGATATCGTTCAATGCCGTCATTAGCTGGTTCTATATTAATGAGGACTTTAATAACCATGAATTACACACACACACACACACACACACACACACACACACACACACACATATATATATATATATATATATATATATATATATATGAGCAGGTTTTGTGGTAGATGCATACACATGCGTACACACATAAAGACACACCCTCACACGAACCTAACCGTAACCTAAATTAAATGGGTCAACAAAAAAAAGAGTAACCAAAATAGCAACAAAATAATAACTAATAAAATAATACCAATCATAAAAAACACAAATCAACACAACACCTCTTACAAAACGCAAAACCTCACACATGGTCTCCACAACATCAACAAATTAATAACCAATAAAATAATACCCAACCACGCAAAACACACGCAAATCCGACACGCAGAAATTACCACAACTACACACTTTACAAAATATTAAATATTAAAAAGCGAAAATAGAAAAAAAAGAGAAAACCAATACACAATATAGACGAAGAGCACACTAAGTAAAGACAAATAATACAACCTACTAAAAATACATATACCGGTAACACCCAAAACTACGCGTATAGAGGCGCGAACGTAGAAACGCATACACATAATCACACACACAAACACAAATACAGTCAGGCGGGCACAAACTAACACACAAGCATACACGTGTGAATGTTTGTATGCTTGCATGTTATTATATGTATATACGTATATACATGCACATACATAGGCACACACATAGACACCCACCTCACAAACACGTACTCACACAGGAAATCAGCCAAAACTAAATTAAATGGTCAAAACAATAAACCACGAGAAAAAAATCAGTACAAAAGATAAGCAATAAACCAGAGACCAACGGAGAAGATGAGGAAAGAATAAAGAATAAAAAATAAAAGAAATTCGGGGAGAAGAAAAGAAGTCAACAACCAATCAACACCGATCAAGCGAAAAGGAAACATAACACATACCACCATGTATAATATATAATATATTATTAGCGCCAGTAATCATTGTGCGATCTCTCTCTCTCTCTCTCTGTCACACACACACACACACACACACACACACACACACACACACACACACATGTTAGTGAATATGTATAATATCCTACGTCGATAGCACGACTCGGAGTTTCATGGAAATACGCAATCTTCAAATACAGGACACTCACCGGCCATTACGCTTAAATATTCACTTATATATTAACCTATATATAATTAATAGCTATGTCATATAACATTAAGCATTGTTCTTATAACAACTTAGGAAATGTATATACAGTGTAACCCGGATATAAGAGACCCGGGTATAAAAGAAACCCGGATATAAGAGAGATTTTATCTGATCCCAAATTAGAGCCTGTGTTAATGTATATATAATAGACCAAACCCGGATATAAGAGAAACCCGGATATAAGAGACATCTTTTCCGATCCCGACAACTCTCTTATATCCGGGTTACACTGTATATATATATATATATATATATATGTATGTATATATATATATGTACGTGTAATTATATGTGGATATATGTATTTATATGTTTTCATCATATTTATACCTATCTATCAATGTGTGTGTGCACGTGCGTCTGTGTGCGTGTGTGTGTGTGTCTGTGTGCGTGTGTGTGAGAGAGACAGAGAGTGAGAGAGTGAGAGTGTTTGTATTAAATATATTATTTTAATCCGACATTGTTTCTAATAGTGTTATCATCCGTGTTTTAGGAGAGCATCTATGACCAAGCGAGAAAAATGTTTTCTGGCGCGTTCCGTCCTTTAAGATCTCATCCGACTAAAAGCCATGAAGGAGAGGAGGGAACGCTGAAATTTAATTTAATTCAAATGTTTTAACATTTTCTGTTTAAATATATTGTTGGGTATATAGATTCGCATATTTCATTTTGTTTTCGCTTTTGTTAGTAATAGAAGCTTTCCCAAGAATGTTGAATTGTTGGAAGAAACTAGATGTAAATTTACTGCGGATGGTCAAGCGACAAAGCACTTTCTATACATTTTCGTCTGTATAATTTGCTTTGTCTTTTAATAACAGTTGCAATCAATTTTTATATCAACATTATGACACGATTTACGTACGGAATGCACTATATATATATGTTGTGGTGGGATCCACCTAATCTGCATAGGTGACTACCAACTATATAAATAGTGGTTGGTACCGGAAGACGACAGGAAAGGAATCACGAGATCCAACTAGAGACTCTGATCGACTGCGACTAGTCAACACATTCTCCAGGAACGTCTTCCCAGAAATATACAGAAATACTATATGTACTTATTGGGTACACTTTCTTGTTATAATACATTCTTGTTCTAAGTACATTTTGTGTTGCATTATTATTCCATGCAATAGGCGAGATTCAACATTGAGTCAAGACTCAACAATATATATATATATATATATATATATATATATATATATATGTGTGTGTGTGTGTGTGTGTGTGTGTAATTTGGCAGTAACTTTTCATTTGAGAAAATTCAAAAGAAAATATGCAAGACTATGTTGTCTTTATCATTCAATACTACATGTTTAATATATATATATATATATATATATATATATATATATATATATATATATGTTGTACACCGTATCCATTCCTATCATCGCTTGACAATGGAATGAGGCTATGTATTTTAAGTTTAATTTTTATCATTAAATCTATAAATTATTTACTTTCAGTTTTGAAACATGGAATTTTTCTGTGTCAGGATGTAATCATATTTTTAAAAAGAAAATAATTAATATATATATATATATATATATATATATATATATATATATATATATATATATATATATATATATATTAAAAAGAAGAGAGAAACCGCAAATGTTTTTGGCTGTAATGTTGATTTTTTTTTAATCCACGTTCCAACAAAAAGAGGAGGGAGAATATACATACACATACTAGCAAAAATGCACACACAATACACAAAAATGGAAATAGATCTAAGAACATACACGATAAGAATAGAGATATCTTTCCACACCATTCCTAGGACCAAACTTAATTGTTTATAACCATTTAAGCAGAACTTTCTTACCACCAAAGGCATTTGTGTCACTACTACCCCGACTATAAGGAAAGTTAATTTATTTTAATATATATAATATATATTTTTAAAAGATCCGCATTAAAACCAAAAACGTTTGCGGTTTCATCTCTTCCTTTTAAAATACACACTTTCCTCTCGCTATAACAATTATAGCCTCTTCTCTCTGTCTGTCTGTCTGTCTCTCTTTCTCTGTATATATATATATATATATATATATATATATATATATATATATATATATATATATATATATATATATGAATTCTCATAACCTTTACTTGACAATGAAAGATTTAATATTGAAATTTTCCCAAATGAACAAAGGATTTGATAATGGATTTATCATTAAAAAAAGATTTATTGACTTATTTTAAATTTCTCGCCACAAAAGAATCTATATATGCACAAAAGAGAGTATAATAACCATGATTTTTTTTTATTAAAATAGCTTCATCCATGTCCCCGGGAAAAGAAGTATCTGGTCTCCAGACGGAGAGAACAGTAAAAAAACGTACTGTGATATACATTACCTCAAATCTGAAATAAATCCTATTTCTCACTAAAATTCATAGGAAGTAATATATTTTATTTCTGCCTAAATACAGGGTGCAGCAAAAATACACCCCACAAATACCTCACCCAAATAACTCCCACATAATTGTAAGTAGTCACTAGTACTTTCATTGAGCTCATACTTTACCATTATGAGGGAGGTATTTCTGGGAGTTGTATGTAGGTGACCTATCTGGCATACCTTGGATTTTCGAGCTAAAATATATTTCTTTAAAAATAGGAACAGTTCTTTAATTTATTTTTACTTCGTAATTATATAACAGTTTGGATAAATATTAAACTTTTTGAACGTCTATATAATTCAGAATTTCATCCCTCGAGTGTTTCTTCATTGTCAGACATCAGAAAATTATAATAAAAATTCTCCGACAAATAACATGTCAGAAAATTATTTTGAAAGACAAATAAAATAAATAATTGCACCATTTTAAAATAATTATTTATGAAAAGTAATTATTAAATACTGACCAAATTTTGATTGGGGAAGCAAAGACGAATAAAAGGAGTGTTTATTTTACAAATAGCATTGTTAATTAACTAGAATTGGTGCCTCGGATTGGTGTAATGGTTAACTAGCTATTCTGGTTATCAGTTAATATTTAACAGTCAGATCATACTTGCCGGGGGTCGGTGTCGGCGTTAAGAGATAAACGCGTGTGTCTCCTGAAATGACCATTACCAACATAGCAGACTCGGAATATGAGTCCACGTAAAAAATGTAAAAAAAAAACAACAAGGACCAATATAAATGTGTACAAACAAATGATAATGTATTAACAATAAAGGGTTACATATACAATAGAATATTGTTGTGTGTTACTGAATAATGAACATGAATGAAAAAAATATTTAAGCTAGAGAATGTTTTGCGTATGCGTAGTTTGGTGTAGTAGAAATTCCTAGAGAAAAATGAAGTGAAAGGAAAAGTACGTACGTGTGTGTATATACTGTTCATGCATTTCCCAGAAAGAGAACGCGCTCTTCCGCGAGAAACTTACATGTTGACGTAAAAACTAAGAGTCTACGAATAATTATCGCGGAGTATTTATAGTGTGTCCCCTAGTAGCGGTTTCGAAAATTAGGAGGAGGTAACCCGACAATACTTATGGCCTTGCTTCCAATTTAGCAAAGATTAATTATAGAGGACCTCAAGATGGATTAATTATTAGTTAACTAATCTAGTTGTCAACTGTATAGGGAATTCGATCTTAACCGAGACTCCCATATCTGTGCCCCTCTGCCAAGATAAAATTAGTAAATAACGTTAGGACGCTTCATTGGTACTAAGTAGTTAGTGCGATTTTCACAGTATTCGCCATGTTTTTTGAACTGGTATTAAATCTAAACCGTGTAAAAAACAGCTATTGTCACAGTTACAAAATAGATTTTACCAAATGCTGATGGTTTGATTTACACGGTTGATTCCGCCATTTAATAATTGCGATCATATTCTCCATTTCTGCCACCGTGGATCACTCAACAGTAACATATGCCGCCGGCTTCAACTAGCGCATGCGCAAACTTTGCATCTGACATTATCAGATTTATACTGGTTTATTTATTTGTATTGCAACTAATTGAGACTGGATTTGTCAAAGTCAAATTCCACGCCATGGTAATCAACAATTTTATTCCTTTGTTTTTCTTGTAATGACAATTTCATTTGCAAAAGGAGGAGAGAAACCTACTGAACCATGGAAGCAATCAACACAGGCCGAGGACAGATTACTTGATTCGGAATTCTATAATTTCCTGCTTCATTGCTGGCCAGAGGCATCAGATATTGAAACAGAAAAAGAAAAGAAAATATGAAAAAGTTGTGAAAGAGAAAGAAGGGCATTGAAATGAAAAGCAAATGATAAAAGCTTAATGGTCTCTATCTAGTCATCTCGGAAAAAAGCTAATAGTCAGCATTTGAAAAATGCTTCGTCAGCAATCATACATTCCTGTCCTTTTGAGTGTAACATCTGATCACGAAATTTGGGTATCTTGTTAAACTTGATCTCCTGACGCCGGCAGTTGTCTACTTGTTTTAGTTGCCAACTACCATTTTGCGACAGTAATCGAAATTTGTTTCCATTTACGTAGAGTCAGAAAGAGACAATTTGAAATTGCGAAGGGGACATAATGAGCAAAAAGGACACTCACCGGATATATTGAAGGCATGTTGATCAGAAGAAAGAAACAGAACGTTACAATATCCATCGGGTAAATTTAGTTTGATTTGTTTTTTTAACGGTATATCAACATTCTTATGGGTCATTTAATGTCGAAATTTTTATTTTCTTGTGAACTTTGGTAATTCTTTGCCAAAAATATATTGCTAGTATTTTTTACAACCTATTGCTGGTAATTTTTTTTTTTGCAATAACATATTGCTGGTAATTATATATTTTTACTGCTAATTTTATATTTTTCTAATTGCTGGTAATTTTTTTTCTAATGTATTTTTATATTTTCATGTTTTTATCCCAGTTAAGGGGTTCACAGTTTTCCCATAGCTGGGACCCTAACAGGTGCTACCACTTTGGTTGAGGGTGGACATGAGAACAACAGCAATTAAGAGATAGGCCCACGCTCCTCAAAACCCCCAGATCTGATGTCTTGCTGCCGGATGTATCTTATTGTCATACCCAGGACAAATAAATTTATGTCAAATTGGATATCGGTTTACCCAATGAGGATCAACATCGATACACTAGATATTGCGTGCAGTCTATTTCCTGTGAATTCAGTTGTTTCAAGCTAGCATAGGAGAATAATCCTAAGTGTAATTTTAACGAAGCCTAGTAAATGTCTAAATATTAATAATGTCGAATATCGATATTAAGTTTCTCATATGAACTCATTATCTTCGGAAATAATTGACAGATTTTTCAGTTGGATTTTTACAGAATGTACAAACTTATGCTGAACGTAACCTTGTTTATGTCATGGAAACACCGCCAGAGGCAAAAGAGAAACAAAGTTAGTCTTATAGTCAAGGCGGCCATTACTACTTTAGTTACTCACACAAAAGATATTTGCTAGATTAAATCAGTCTAAGTAAATATTCATTTTAGTGCTGGTTGTAAGGTTATGCATAACAGATTGATTTTCTTAACCTTTTATAAATGGGTTAAACATAATTTGCCTGTTCATAGATTTGGCTACCACAAGATTCAGCCATGCTTATTAAATCAATTCATAGATAGATGGTTAGGTATGAGCTTACTGGATAGATAGATAGATAGATAGATAGATAGATAGATAGATAGATAGATAGATATGAATGCAATAGACCTGAGTCAATTGTGATTTATTTGATACATGCATAGTTATAATCAAATAGATATGAACTGTGACAGAGTAGACCTTATTAGATAGATAGATAGATAGATAGATAGATAGATAGATAGATAGATAGATAGATAGATAGATAGATACCCGCTGGATTTAATAATTTGTTATTTTCAGACATAACTTTGTTTGATTAATTCCTGTTAAAGAAGTAATTTCAATTAGTGAAGGCGTCCATTTTTAGAGAGAAATTACTTAAAATTTTAAACACGCTAACCCTATGATTACAATTAGACAGCAAGGCAGAGCTAGCATTTTAAGGAACCTTCATACAATTATGGGTTAATTTTATATTATTATCGAATATATGATAAAACCCTTCAGGAGGAAAAGGTCCCGCTATCCAGAAACGAGCTATTAAATTAGTTTTGATAAAAGCACACAACCTTCAATATTTAGGAAGAACGTAACCACCAACTTGTGGACTATAATGTCAATAATAACAGCCTGCAAAAGATAAAAATGACCAAACTGATATATATATATATATATATATATATATATATATATATATATATATATATATATATATATATATATATATATATATATATATATAAACAGGTTTGGTTAAATAATTTAGACATATCATGTTGATAATTTTTCTTGTTAGCCTTTGAAAAATGATTAAGAAAATTACCAAAATATTCTTTCAAATATTTTTTATTTTCCGAACTACTTTCAATCTCATCGGAGACCATCTTCAACTGGTTGTCTGTGAGTATGTATATGTGTTTCTGTAAATTCAAAACATTTCAAATCTTTCTTTTTACTAGTTATGCATCGTTCTAGATTTCAATATATATATATATATATATATATATATATATATATATATATATATATGA
Organism: Acanthosepion esculentum; assembly: GCA_964036315.1. Lineage (NCBI taxonomy): Eukaryota > Metazoa > Mollusca > Cephalopoda > Sepiida > Sepiidae > Acanthosepion > Acanthosepion esculentum. The sequence continues at coordinate 72,390,127 of OZ038497.1, read as the reverse complement.
ATTTCATGCTAAATTTCTCCTGTCATAGTGCCACCAACATACCAAAATTAGTCCGATGAAGACGAAACGCGTCACAAGTATATTTTTCCTACCTTGTCATCAATTTCCCCAACACTGTTCTTGATATATAAAAATACATATCTTTATCGCGCACCCACAAATACACGCACACACAAACACATGCACATATATATATGTGTGTGTGTGTGTGTGTGTGTGTGTGTGTGTGTGTGTGTGTGCGTGTGTGTGTGCTGTTATTCACAGACAGACTTTTTCGCTGTATCACAGGTCATCAGTCTGTGTAGACATCCGATTGTCTCAAGCCCGATTTTCGGAACCCACCCGATTTAGCATTAGTAGGAGATTTTTTCCCCTGAGCTTCCAGCATCCAGCAGAGAGGAACGTGACATCAAATACCCGTAATGTCTAACCTAAAATGTAATAGTCTGGGTAGTCAAGGCATTGAACAAAGACATCGTGATAGTTACCCCACACAAAAATAACATACAAAAGAAACAACAGAAACACCCAATAACACTCGCTCTCGCCCATAAAATGTTCTCTACACCCTAAATATATACATGCAGTAGCGTTATTCTTCATTTTATAATTTTATAACACTAAGTTATTCTCAGCATCCTGCTGTAGGATCTGATCTCTGTTGCTTCGAGTCTCTTCTGTGTCTGCAGGGGAATTGTTGAGGTCGTCTGCAATGTGTGGGTTGAATATTCATGACCGTTCAACACTATTTTCTTAGTTTCCATCGAAATTTTCATATCTCTCAATACTTTTCTTAGTCTCTGAAATGTATCTTGCACTATATCATTCGGTCTTCAAACTTCCCTGTTTTATTTTCTGGTGTCTTTTACTAAACTACCCGGGTAGTTCAATTTCCGTACCTTCTTGATTCTGATGTCTCCAATTTGAAACTCATCATTTTGGATGTTTCTTTTGCTGAAAATCGTATATACAGAATATTGTTCGTACTTTCCCCTCGCTTCCATTTTCTACGTTGTGTCGGGGTTATTGCAGATTTCTTTTTTTTTTTAATCTAAAAACCAACATTTTGTCGTCCACGTGTATTACGATTATGTCCGACGTTGATAAAAACTAACAATGTGAAAAAAGCTGTTCTTTTAGAGACGCCTGCAGCATTTCCAAAGCTACCAACAACCAGTAAAACATTTGAATTTCTTTTATCAACAGTTACATTTATTTTATATTATTTTGTTTATTAAAAGTAATATTTACATTTTACTTGTTTTTATGTACAGGATGTGATGGATGAATTGTTGTCAGAAATGAAAATAACACTGACATGTCATTTTAAACAGATTCATTTAACAAAATTACACAAAATATTTTGAAATACCAGAATAAATTTATTCAATAAAAATCGCCATTGGACTCAACCACGGCCTCCGGGCAACTACGGGATGTCCTGCAACTCTTCTGGACGGTCTCCTCTCTGTTTAAGTTGGTGAATACTGCCGTAATCCTTGCCTGAAGTTCATCTTTGGTGTTACAAGGATTCTTGTTGGTCTCTCGCTCAACTGTACCCCACAAATAATAATCAAGTGTGTTCTGGAGAGTTAGGCAGCCAGATGTAACGGGTGATCTGGTCGCAGAAATTTTGTCACAGCCTTGTCTGTATTCTCTTGCTTGCGTAGCATGGTGCAGAGCCCTGTTTCCAAACATAAGGTCTTCCAGAAACCACTCTCTTGAGCCAGAAAGCACTTACCCCTCCTTCGTGTTGAGTCTGAGACTCCATGGAAAGATAAATGTAGGCATAACGTCAACATCACTAGTGATCACTCCAAACACTTTCGTAATCATCATTAGTCTTAACCAATTCTTTCCGATAGATATAATCTCCAACTATTCAAATGCAATGTCAATCGACATCTCCAGATGCCTTGATCTATTCCCTGTCCTTCTCTTCATCCTTTCCTCTTTCACGCCTCTTTACTCTTTCTCCCACTCTCTGTAACCGTTGCGTGCTAGTGGCACTCCCGCCTTGTTTGGGGTGAAAAGCTTAAAAAAAAGAAGTCGCAAGTCATCACGACAGAAGGTTTGAGCGCAATGTCTTTGTTCACACTGTTGGTCAAGCCAGATAATGCCAAGGAGGAAAATCCAAGTTTGCATTACTATTTAACCTATAAATAGAAGGGAATATAGGGAAACATATCTTTTCTTGGGATATTTGCGCGAAAGTGAAACCTCGTCTAGAATTCGACATCTGCGCCTCCTGACAAAACCAATGAATCAAAAAATATATTGTCCTACCAACTAACTCTATCACATCTACAATAGGAAAGAATCTATCTAAAGTGAACATAAAATTTATTACTACAAACATCTAAAACAATAAAATAACTTAGTCAATAATAAACAAAACTATAAGCTAAAACTTGCAGGAAGAATTTATTCGATCGCCGTTAATAATTTTCACAAAAATACATAGGAGAGACCTTAAGGAATCGAATTAAAAGATATTTTAAAAAACAATACATCAAATGCATTGGCTGCCTACCGTATATGAGACTGACCATAATTTTTACATGAAAAATGCTACTCTGATCAAAGGAGAAAACAATTCACTACGACGAAAATATCTAGAGAGTGACATCATCGCAAGGTCATCTCCAGTAAATTTACGCCTTGCCGTTTACAACATTTCATTATTCCTGGCAAAAAATGATTTATCTACTAACAAACGTGGCGAAAATAAACATAAAAAAAGATCTAAATGAAATCGGTCAGATAAAAACAAATTAAATTTAAAATTCCCAGCATCCCTCGTTGATGCACATGTGTTGTTGCACCATCGTAACAAATTTAGTCCGATGAAGTTCTGAAGTACGAAACGCGTCACAAGTAAAGTTTTCCACTTTGTCATACATTTTTTCTTATCTTATATAATAAATGCGAAAATGTCTGTGTGTGTCACACTTTTTCAATTAAAGGAACATAACTCTCTAACTTAAATTATCTCACCTTCTTTATCTATATCCTTCTTATATATTAAATGCGAAAATGTCTGTGTGTGTCACACCGTTTCAATTAAAGGGACACAAATCTCTTTCACTTATCTCAACTTCTTTATCTCTTTTTATATAATAAATGCGAAAATGTCTGTCTCTGTTACACTTTTTCAATTAAAGGGACAGAACTCTCTGAAAAATTCTTACATCTGGAGCCATGTTCAAAGACACTGCCTGAAAACAAACATGAGAATTAGAAACACAGGTGGCCTACAAGCAGGAAGATTTGCTGCTTTGCTGTTGTAGCTGGACACTTGCCCTATCAAAATGGGCCAAAATGGAGATACCTCACTCCCAAATAGTTGTGGAGTTTCAAACTCAAGTATACGAGATTGATTAACCAAGTTTATCCAAACATGAAACACCATTTCATGGATTCAAACTGGGTTTTTGTGATCGCCATATTAGCTCCCAAGAATCCAACTGTGGATAGCGTCAACTGTAAACATCTCCAAGAAATTTTTAAAAAAGCATGGAGTACTTTTTCATTGACACTATGGTTGAACAAAAGCAGGCATAGAATTATCCAGTAGAGTTCTTGAACTCATTGAATCCTCCTGGAAGCTGGAACTAAAAGAAAATGTGCCAATTATGCTATTGGGGAATCTGGAACCGCCGTAGCTTTGTAATGGGACAAGGTTGTCAAGAAGACGTTTCCTCATCTCTTGAAAGCAGAGACCCTTATTGGTCAATAAAAGGAGGAAAGAGTTTTAATCCAAGAATTCCTCCATATCTTGCTTTTGAGTTCAAAAGACTTCAGTTTCCAACCTATGCAATGTCAATCAAGTCCCAAGAACGCTCATTAAAAGTAAATTAATTTTATCTGATGCTTTTCTCACAAACTTTTTGTACTGGGCCAGAATGGGTAACTAAAAATGTTGTTTTTCATGCAGCTTTGCAATAAGTTACAAATAGACAAATTATATTATTCTGTTGTTTGAAAAATATTGTTGAAGTTTAATAATATTTAATATGCACTCAAGGCCCAATCAAGATCCTTCCGCAGGAGCTAGCTAAAATGCCGCCGACGTGTTGATTTTAATATATATATATATATATATATATATATATATATATATATATATATATATATATATATATATATGAGCCAGCGAACAAAAATCATTGTCCTTAATTGTAACTAAAATGTTTTAAACATCGACAGATTACTTATATAAATAGTGTCTATGCCCATTGAAACATTCGTGATTGTAATGTAAATTCTAGCATTCACATAGATACAGTATGTCGGTAGACAGAGACCTGAAAGCGTCATGATACTGAACATAATGTAAGCAAAATCTATGAGTAAAATTAAATGCTTCTCTTTAAAAGAAACATTACGATTTGACATCAGTATTTATTCACAAAAATTAAACATATTTCAATGCCTGTAGTGCTGTTTTTTATAATCATCACCCTCTCAAGTAAGGCAAGTCCCTTAAGTCGTAAGGGCTTACTGAATGTGAAAGAATATGAGAAAAAAAAGAAAGCACTATTAAGACGAGAGAACAATAAAAGAACAGGAACTAAGAAGACACAAGATAAAGATTGACATTGCATTTACATTTTTGAAGATCAAAGTTAACTGGAAAGCAAGAAGCCGGAAGAGAGTTCTATAAGCGAGTAGACCGAGAGAAGATATTTTTATCATAGAACTTACAGGTACATCGAACCATTTCAACTCTAAAACGATGAGACCTACCTTCCAATCTAGTATTGTAGCTAAATTCATGAAGTCGATGCATCAAAGAGGAATGTTCGTCAGAACAGTTACCACAAATTATTTATAGAAACTTCACAGTAAACATTATGTTACAATAAATTTTAAAAAAGCAACTCTGATGGCTTTATTACATGGTATTTCTATAAAATCATTCATTTGTTTAGTCTGGCGAAAATCTATATGTATGGGTCTTCCAGTGAGGAACAAGTTCATTAATCAATATTAATTAACGGTCTGTGATATTTCTTTGTAAAGAGTTACCCCATACCATAGTACTCTCTTGATATTTACTAAACCTATATAAGCCAGGCAAAAGGTTAGAGGTTTTGAGACCCAGTGTGGAACTAAGTCACTACGGAATAGTAATAACCTATGAGATCAAGACTAGTAAGAATTACCTCCTATCATGGGACCCTACTAAGCTTATTTAATCCAGGTACAAAGCTAGATATGTATTCAACCCACTAGTGAGAAAAAGAATCACGACCAGACCATGTGGCTAATCATGCACCTCGGAAGTACAACCTTTTGATATTTACCAAGTTGGTCACAAAGCTACATGTTGTGAACTATTTAATGATATCGTCGTTGGTGTCCTTAGGATAACACAAGACTTAACCTCTCTGAATTAGCACTATATTTGAAATCTGAAAGATTGCTTATCTCCTTACTGGAGATAAAAGATAAAAGCGTAAAATGGAGTTCTTTCCTAGGCTTTCAAACCAAGTGAATCTTTTTTGGTCACCTGATTCGACACCCGCGTCTGGGAAGTCACATGAGGCAACACCGCACCTTGATGACCTGTTGCAAAGTATATTCTTTATACTTGCGTCACTACTCAAAGTTCTAGTGGTAAATCTTGATCACAGATCCTACACTGTAATATTTCATGCGTGAATTATATTAAAGGATATAAATCTTATGTAATATCGCTTGTCTATTCAGAGACTGAATTCCAAACGCTCTGTCTTCTAACCTGATATCGTAACATAGGTTAACGCGTAAATTGTTCAGAGTAGATCATAAAGCATCTATAATACAGAGTTACCGCTTCTCCAAGTTCCACTGACCTGAAAAATATCTGATCGAACAGGCGGGTTAATTAGCCAATCAGATCTTGGCTAATTGCAATCAAAATTAGTTAACACATTAGACGCCTTCTAAGACCAGGAGAATCATTCTAAGCAACGCAGGTGGCAGCCAGCCGGTATGAAATAGTTTCATGGTTTTATTTTTTTATTTTCTATTGCTTAACAAATTAGTTTCATACGAACATTATCGTAAGGGTGTGAGATTACACGAGACAACTCATTTTCGGTGCAAATAAATCGAATTATACGAACACATGATGTATTTTTAAGTACCTTGTCCTGAAGAGGTTTATATGGTGCGTCTTTCAATTTTAAAAAAATACCTTCGTTTATTAAGTATTATAAAACCTTAATTGATTTTCCGAGTACATGCGTTTTTTTATGTTTTATACTTTTCAGAATAGCAAGATTTAAATATAGAGACGTGCTGTTACGTTTTGTATTAAGGCCTTATCTAACCCGATCTTCTCACATCCGCCAGCATCAATTTTAATCTTTAAATATAATTAGTTATACTTTAAAGTTTAACTATATGTGAGCGAAATGTGGGCATTTTAGTAATATTTTTTTTATCCTACCCGAAGTGATAATTTTAAAGCTATGGGCGCATGAAATATATAAAACTCCCGATTGTTGCATATTTTTCCGTGAGCGCAGACTTACATTTTCGTGTTGAATCCATCTTCTCTTTCTATTCTCATATCCAATTCAAAACTGACACGCTCACCCAGGTAGATTTCTGAATTTCAGATTTGCATTTCGGTCTAACATCAAGTGATAACTATTTCATTGGATTTGTTGTTAATGTACAGAACATACTCCTAACTTCATATTCAGAATAATATTTAAAAGGAGACTGTTTAGAGATACTGAAGGCGCTTATCTCCGTTTAATCGAGATAAATCACGTGGGTCACGGGACGGCTGCTTAGTGACGTCAATTCATTCAGTGACCAAAGCCGCTGTTAATTTGATTTTGTTCACAGCAAACAAATAGTAAGGATTCTTCCATCAGCGCGATATTAACTACAGGCCTGGAGAGAGGCTCATCCACCTCTGCACCAGCTTATAAGTCTATGGTGTCATTTCCCTTTGGGAATATATATTTCCCAAATATAGGATGAAACTCGCGATCGCAGTCCTCAATTTAAAAAAAAACACACCAGAACTCGCTGTTTCCCAGCTGTGGAATATGCCCACACCTGTGACATAGCTGAATCCGGTCCGTATGAATCTGGAATCCTAAAAATGACTTCTCCAGACACAGAAGTCACTCCATATTATATGTATGACTCTTGCTTTTTGCTTTTCCTTACACTCTGCTTTGCTGTGTAGATATATGTGATATATAATTCTCTGCGTGGGACATATATATATATATATATATATATATATATATATATATATATATATATATATATATATATATATTGCGTATATCTTAGTGATATTAAAGTCTCTCTGAGAACAAAGTATATTTGCCATTCATTTTCATTTCAGCTATTCCATTCTGTCTGTGAAATAGGATGCTATTATATCACAGATATGATAATGCCCATAACGGGGAAACGTAAATGGGTGAATAATGTTTCTTCCGTAGCAACCTCCGTTACAGCTGCAATATTATCTTATCATTCCACCGCTGAAACGTATCTTCTCTCTGTATTATCTAGACATATTTTTATGACAATTGTTTTGATGAGTTTTCTTTGACACCAGACATTTACGCGTACTACTAGAGTGTCAGCTTGATCTAAGACATTTTGTTTTTGAAATATAACTGTAAGTTCTATTTGAACTGTAATCGTAGGTTCCATTCTAACAGTTTCTTCTCTCGAATTTTTCGCCTAAGTCTCTTGATTTTCTGTCAGCTACAATCTTCAAAAATATACCTGAAACATCAATCGATAATATACTGTGTCTCCTTACGGATGTTCTTTTTATTGTCCTTTCACTCTATAAAAGTTTTTACTCAGTTTCCTTTCCACTATTGTCTTTCATCCCTCTATCTTACTGAATTTACACCTTGCTTGGGGAGAACTGATTAAGACCAGCAGCCGCGGAATAAAAGAGGTTTTCTTTGTCCGTCTGCAGACAAGCAATATATTGAACATTGCCAATGATTCTCTGGGGAGAGTACCTCAGCAATTCAAATTTCTTCTTTGGAGTTCATTATCATTTCGTCGAAGTATTCAGATATACAGTGTGTAGTAGATAAATTGTCGTCAGAATTATGCAGAAATGAAAATACCACTGACATCTAATTTTAACAGATATATTTACCAAAATTACACAGAAATATCTTAAAATACTAAAGAGTAAATCTATTCAATAAAATCCACATTGGCTTAAACCACAGCCTCCAGACGACTTTGGAAGCTCCAGTGTCTCTTCTGGACGATCACTTTGTGAGTGAATACTGCCATAATACTTGCCTTCAGTTCATTTTGGTGAAACAAGAAATGTTGTAGTTTACTCGCCCAGCTGCGGCCCACATATAATAATGATGGGGGTTGCAGCAAACGGAGTTAAGTGGGCAGACGTAAGGGGTGATGTAGTCGCAGAATGTGTCTGACAGCCATATCTGGATCATGTATGTGTGGCATGGTAGGAGTCTTGTTACCAGGGTCTTACGGCAGTCATCCTCTGGATCCATGTCACACTGCTTCTACAGAACGATGAGAGTGAGACTTCTGAGCTGCAGTACCTGCGTAATAACCATTAAAATCATCCATCACTTTTCCAATCTTATGCTCTGTCCTCAGATTGACACACAAAAACTCTGAAATGTTCGTATTGGAGTTTCCGGCGCGAATGTCTAGCAGCACAAGATGCAATTTCGAAATTCCAGGCGGTGTGAATTACATCATGGTGCACTTTTTTTCGCAGACGGTACCAAACTGACCATATTATACTGTGCAGTTGAAAAATGATAAAGAAACAACGCGCATTCAAGAAATTAAATATATACCCATCGTACCCTGTTGTTTTACATAATTGTTTTTTAAGTATATGCTAAAGTGTATGCCTTTCATTCAAAAGATCATTATTCAAAATGTTTTGTCATTTAGAACAAGACTAATCAGACAGATAAGAGCTATTATTTTAGAACTTGATATAACTCTGAAATCCAGAACCATGAAGAAAGAAAGATATTAATGAAAAGGGACTTCTGGAGGACCATGAAAGTAGATAGTATATTAAGCCCTGAAACAACATAGTATTAAAAAAGAAAAGGCAACCATATAATATACATGTTTTGGCCAAGTGTAGTTAACATTTTAACAGGATATCCAAATATATAAGCTGTGTCAATCTGAACAGAATAAAACATAAAAACAGATTAAATTTACCAACGATTAGAATTTTATTTTTGGAGAAAAAGCGTGAACTTCATTTAAAATCTCATAATTGATGAATGGCCGATATGGTGGTCATTTTGTTATTGAGTAGTTATTGAGAAATTATATTCGTCTTCATTTTTTCCGGAAACACGAGCATTGAAAATCTTCAGTGAATTGGAATGAATATTAATAATTGTTCCTCCATTCTGAAAGGTTTATTTCATCGAGTCCACAACATTTACTTTTTTTTACACATAGGTTATATATATATATATATATATATGTATATATATATATATATATATATATATATATATATATATATGTGTGTGTGTGTGTGTGTGTGTGTGTGTGTTTGTGTGCGTGTGTGTGTATATATATATATATATCTGTGTGTGTATATATACATATATATATATATATATATATATATATATATATATATATATATATATATATATATATATATACATATATATGATTAAATATATTTTTAAGGTGTGCTATATTTATGGTTCAAAGTACTCAATATCAGAGATAGACCGTATGAAATATAAAAGTGCACATTGAAGTCGACACCCGGATGTAAAAGTCTGTTTCATGTTAAACACAATTGGCATAGTCTTACGATTGCGTTTAGCATGAAAAAGATTGTTGTCTCTGGGTGTTGACTTCAACGTCAACTTTTATATTTCATGCGCTTTATCTCTGATATTGAGTACTTTAAACCATAAATATAGCATACCTTAAAAATAAATTTAACCATATATATATATGTAATAATTAGGAGGATTTCATAAATACAATTAAGTAATTCATCGAGTCTGAAACCTCAACAGAATGCAGAAAGCACTGGACGGCCGTTTCGTCCTATATTTGGGACTCATCAAGAGTGCGCATCCACTACCGAGAATTGAAACCCTGACAGTTAGGTTGTCAAGCGAACACCCTACCAACTGTTCTATATATATATATATGGTATTTAGGGGAAGAAGAAATGAGGCCCCACCAAAAATAATTTTAACTATTAGGTTTTAAGTATTTGACAAATTTCTTTCAGGCCTAGTAACTGTTGTCATTTCTTACTGTGATTCAGGTTGTATTCAAATGGGCCCATTTCGGATCGTAATTTCAACGTACATCACCTGAAGAATGCTGTAGCGTACAATGGCCTAAACTTCGTGAATATAACAGTAAACATGAGGACGAGAGTGCGAAGAATATAAATAGTGTAAATACTTAAGAATTGCTTCATCAGCAAAATTTCTGCCATTCCCCCTGAGAGAAAACCTCAAGTTTTACATGTTTTTTGAATTTCTCTTATGATAAAAAAAAGTTTTTATCTCTCTCAACATACGTTCGTGACTCTTTATGCAGGCCACTTTGTTCACACTGCAATATCTTCATAAATGAGAAAGCTTTTTGCTGCACTTGATGTAAGGCGAGGCCACACATGTTGAACTATTTCACTTTCTGTTATCTCTTTTCATAAGTGCGATTTAAGCAAGCTAATTTACTTGTAGTTGTGCAGTGTTCAATCGTTTTTTTAATCAATTATCTTGAACCATTGGTTCTGAACAACTGACCGTCTCTACTAACTTTTACTTCGTTGTATATGTTAAATTGTTTCTCATACGAATTAGTATCGGGCATCATCATTTGCATTAAAATTCAGTTTTATTTTGCTTAGGGCTTTATTCATCATTTTACCAATTTTTTATTATGTTGTAGCATACCTACAGAAGATAATGTGCATGTCCCCATTCACATAAATACAGTAGTAAATACTGTATGTCGGTCTGCTGTTGGAGTTTCGTCTCCAGCTGTGCTGGTCAAACTCTCTGCCTTGGGCAGAGAGGATCCCCAAACGTGGTTATGTCGAAGGGCAGAGTCTCGTCTAGGAAAAAAGGCTATCCGACCCCGTTTTATACGGGGTCTACAGGGAACTTTCGTTCGAGCCTACGGGCTCGGATAACCCACATTTAATTCGACCTTGTGCCACATCTGACCGCGTGGGGCGGTTGATAGATATCCTGCAACAGGAGATTCATTGTGGAATTCATTTGACTCACTTCTAGCAGTTGACTACTTCTACGCGCCTCTGGCGAATCTGATATGTGTTGTTCGTGCCCTAAGTATTATCGTTCATTACCAGCCTTCGTGTGATTATTCTATTCAGTAACCTTCCTTACGTTACAACACATTATCTCCCCGTCTTAAAGGACCATATAAGATGAAAGCGTTTGTTCGTGAATCTGGTGGAATATTAACTTCGTGTTCAATCCCTGGTCCAGGTAGTATAGGCTCTGAATCAGCGGAAAGAAGACTGGCAGTAACTAAGCAGTATTAAAAAAAACGAATTGAATAAAATTGTTCATTGCAAAATTTCCTGAGTGTTACAACACTCAGCAGAGATCTGACTATGGATGACATAATAACCGAAACGTTAAGATAATAGCTACACAATGTGGATATTAGTCCGATTGTAAATAATAGCCATGAAATGTTTGATTTAATCAAAACGTAAATCACTGTCTTTCATGATTTTTCATTCAATTTGTCGTAAGCCGTTGATATTCCTGCTCCTCCAACCAGTACGTCTGTGGTCAATGAACTCCCTAAAGGCTTCTGTTACAGCTGTCTGATTATGAAAGCACTTATTGTTGAGAGAGTTTGCCAAATTGCTCGAAGACATGAAAATCAGGAGAGGAAACAGTGTGGAGAATACGGCGGATGAGACTAAATCTCGATTTCCAATTCGTTCAATGTTGAGGTGAACAAGATAAGTTATTCATTATTCAGTCTCTAAATGTTATCATATTTCAAGAGAATAGTTACTTCTGGACAAGCAAATATATACAAGATTGGAAGATTGAAAGATAATGGATCATTGTCTTCAAAAAAAGACTCCCGATTTTGAACATAACGAAACAATGAATCTGTTAAGCATTATGATATAATAAAATATTGACCTACTTTCTGCATTAATAAAAATAGCTGAAACTATGACTATGTATTCGAGTATTACCAACTTAAATATCATTTTTACGCTCGCAAAGAATATTTTTACAATTAGGATTATTATGTCTTATTCGATTTATCTTAATTATAATTCTCATTTATTATTATTATTATTATTATTATTATTATTATTATTATTATTATTATTATTTCCTTTGAGTTCTGGTGTGTACAGATTTCGTTCCGGGTCCTGCCTAGAGAACTAAGGTTAGAAATGGCATCATGACATTTTCCACTGAGAAATTAAAAGAAAGAAAATAAAACGCATATTTTACATAGACAAAGCCCTTCGTAAGGTTTGGCTGTACACGTGAGAACAATTTTTTTGGTATTTCTTTAAGGCATGAGCTTCTAGGAATCCCTTCAATTAGTCTACTGGAATGGTTTTCTTACCAATCCGAGTGCTCCAGCTACAACAGGGATTGTAGATACTCCCATGTGCCACATTTTTGAGATTTCGATTTCAAGGTCCCTGTATTTTGATAGCCTTTTGATGATCTTCAAAGATAAATTGCAGTTCGCAGGGCCTGCTATATCAATAAGTAGGCACTTTTTTGTTTGTTGTCTCTAATAGAATTTTATTTTGGAGACTATCAGAAAAGGCGTGAACTTCATTTAAAATCTCATAATTGATGAATGGCCGATATGGCGGTCATTTTGTTATTGAGTAGTTATTGAGAAATTATATTCGTCTTCATTTTTTCCGGAAACACGAGCATTGAAAATCTTCAGTGAATTGGAATGAATATTAATAATTGTTCCTCCATTCTGAAAAGTTTATTTCATCGAGTCCACAACATTTACTTTTTTTACACATAGGTTATATATATATATATATATATATATATATATATATATATATATATATATATATATATATATATATTTGACAAATGTCTTTCAGGCCTAGTAACTGTTGTCATTTCGAACTGTGATTCAGGTTGTATTCAAATGGACCCATTTCGGATCGTAATTTCAATATTTCGTAAATGTCTGGGCGGTTAGATTTTATTGTTCTGTCTGTGTGTATTGTATAGTCCCATAAAATTGTAACAGGTCCTATCTCCGTAACCGGGTCTGGGTGGTGTACATACCAATTTATTTCAGTTTCCTTCCCGTAGAAGCTGCAGATTTTTCAGTGCAGATATTGGCCTACTCTTTCATGCCGGGTTTTATATTCAGTGGGTGCCAATATCGTGCAACCTGATACAAGATGATCAATTGTTTCTGGGTATTTATCACAGAACCTGCATTTTGGGGTAACACTACATTTTAGTATGTATGCTTGATAATTACTAGTTAACAAGCACTGATCCTGTACCGAAAGGATAAAACCTTCAGTTTCAGCTTTTAACCCTGCACTACGTAGCCACTGATGGGTACGGGGTTTGACTACATCAGCTTGTTTGGTATGGGCAGAGTATTGGACATGAAGCGGTTTATCTTGCCATTGTTTCTGTATCTCGTCTGTCGCACTTGTGTTTGCTTTTTTTATGTATTTTGCAGCTTCAGTCGGTGTATTGTGCTTTACTTGTATTTCTGCAGCCATTTGAAACTCTATTTTTACTTAGTTAGCTTCTCTTCTTACGGAATAAAGACGCTTACTATTTTCATGTTCTTTGACACATATCATCATCCAATCTTCTGTAGTTTCCCGGTATTTTTGAAGGCCAATTGTTGGAGTTTTTTAGAGCAGTTGAATTAATCCTCTACCTCCTTTGGATCTGGGCACATATAGACAATCAATATCAGCTTTGGGATGATGCATGCGGTAGCAAGTGAGAAACTTTCTCATTTTGGCGTCCATTCGCTTAATGGGAGCTGTGGTACATTTAAGGATGTTAAAGCTGTATTGCACCACAGGGACAACCAAGGTGTTTATGGATTATATTCGGTTCTTTGAATTCAACTTGGTATTTAGTACCAGACGCACATGACTGTAGTTCTCCTTTCTTACCTTCTTCATTTGGGTATGTTGTATACCATCTCATTCGCTAATTCCTGGGTACTTTTAGGATTCATCTTTTTCTAGTTCCCTAATGTTTGTGACATAGTCAAAATCTATTGAGGTTGTTTCTATAATACTCCCTTTCTTGAATGTTACTTTTGCACATTTATCTAATCCGAAGTCCATGCCTATGTCGTCACTGAAACATTTTAAAATATTGAGGAGGCCCTTCAACTCATTGTCGTTTTTGGTAAAGAGTTTGAGATCATCCATGTAGATTAAGTGATTGAATATATCTGTCTAGTGTGTATCCATAGCTACTGTTGTTTAGTTTATGCGTAAGGGGGATTAAGGACAGCCAAAACAAAAGGGGTGACAGGGAGTCTCCTTGAAAGTTTCCACGTCGGATATTCAGACGTTTGGAGATGGCAGTGCCTCACTTGTGATTTAGGTATAGTATGGTGTTCCACATTCCCATGCTTAAGTCGTTTTTGTCATGAGATATATAATACCTTCAGTGATCCTTTCCGGGATTTCTCTGGGATTATTAAGAAGCGTTGATAGAGTTTTTGCAAGGGTTTTATGGATTGATGAGAGATGATAGAGTCAGAAATTTGGCACCTTGTCATTTCCTGGGGATTTCCATTTTTGGGATTTCGTTAGAGCTTGCCTAACATTATTTGCGGTTATATTTTCCCACTCTTGCATAGCTGTATCCAGCATTCGTTCTTCCGCACGTTGGATCCATTCTGCATTCTGCCCCAAATACTCTCCCAAAATATCTGCATATTGTCAATAGATGGTGACTTTTCGATATGTGAAGGTGCTTTTCCAATTTCCCTGTAAAATTCCTTAAGGTCCGTTTAGAATATTTTATTTTGGCGATAGAAACTACACCGTTTTTCGTATCGTCTTCTTCTCTGTGCCTTTAACTGAAGTTTCTATTTCAGCATTTCCTTGATGTAATTTCAATTAGGGATTTAATTTTATATTTCCGCTTGATCTTCTTGCCATTGCGTGTGGAGACATTTGGGTTTCTAGTGAACTCATCTAATATAGAAAGCTCACATCTGATTTCCTTTATTTCTCGCATCAATTTTGCCTTCCAAGCTGGCTCTCTATATCTCCTATTTTTTTTAATTGTCTTGACCTCAAACTTCCCAATAGCTGCTAAAGCTGTTGCGTATATGACGTTGTTAATTTCTGTGATATCTCCCGATGGTTTATCCGTTAACAATGTTTCCAGGGCTCGTTGTATATTTGCACAATGTGCTTATTGGACCTCGTCATATTATTTTTTGGGAGCTGGTCTCTGTCTAATAATTGTGTGAGGGTTACTCTGCTGAGTACTTAAATGAAGTAGTTTTTCGCTTCCGTGATTTCAGCTTCGTGGTTTCCAACAAATTCTGAGTAGTTGGAGTCATTTTCAGTGACATCGTCTGGATAACTGCAGGTTCTTTGATTTTATTTACTGGGAGGTTATTTCGTCTTTCATTCGTTTTAGTTTTTACCTCATCCTCAGTCATATTACTTAGTTCTATTTTCATATCTTTACAGTTTGAGTGATGGGTTATAGTATTTTGTCTTATATCTAATATAATCTTATTTATTTCTGCATTTGAGAGTTTTTGGTTAGCACGATGTCCCTGCGGACATTGGCAAGCATGTTCGGGTTGAGGTGAGGTCTTATATCTCTTCCTACCATAGTTCACCATATTTGGTATGTCTGATTCGTGGTGTTCTTTGCTGGATCAGTGAAGAATGATGGTATGACTTATTAATACTCTTCGCGGGGCCATTTCGATCGTTTTCTTTTATTAATTGATTTGGCATTGAGTAACTTGGTCCAAGGTTGGGAATAGTCCGGGCTCGTTGACCTAGTGTCTCTTCATTTTGGAAGAGTTTGTTCCAGTGACTTTTCGGCCCCAGACTGCTTCCTCTCTGAGGTACGCGGCCCTTGTTGACCGAGTGACGACCGAACCGGTATGAAATTTTATTCGTATTGAGATTAGTAAAATTTTGCGTTTTAACGTTGACCGCCAAGGGTTCAAGTTACCAGATCTACGACGACACTCAAAGAAGACCTGAGAGCACTTCCAACCAATGAGATTGGTACGGATGGCTAATATATTCATATATTCACAGATAAAGAGTTCATAATTGAGCATTGTATTCAGTAGGGTAGCATAAGCGTATAAACATGGCACTGGCTATACTAGGTTTTAACTTGTATAAGTCGTAGTGACCACTACCAGGGGGAATATAAAAAAAAATAGAAGGGAGAAATAATTTAAAATGAAAATTACAGTTAAATAAAGTCAAAGAGACTTAGAATGACATCAAAGAAAAGGACTAATTTAATTTAAAAATGGTATAAAATTTACGATTTTGAAACAAGTGTCTTTCCAGTGTTCAACATACCGACACCAATGAGTGATACTTACCAAGTTTTATAGGGTAGACCATCAGCCCTATTACAGTTTGGTGCAAAAGTTATCAAATAATTTATTAGACAGAGGGGTAGAGACAAGGAAAAAAGAAAAAAAGAAAATTAACTACATTTCGGCTCATTTCTCAACCTGCTAGCCACTAAAAGATAAATTTAAAATTTTCACTCAAAGCAGAACATTGTTAGGTTAGTACACCTGTAGCCATATTATTGTTATTATTATTATTATTATTATTATTATTATTATTATTATTTCCTTTGATTTCTGTTGTATAAACATTTTCTTCCGGGTCCCAACCAGAGACCTAAGGTCGGAAATTGCTTTATGAAATTTCCCACTGATCATTTTTGTAAAAAAGAACAACTAAGATCACACACATTCTGCATAGATGAAGCCCTTAGTAATTAATACAGTTCTTTTGTATATCTTTAAGGCACGTACTGCAAGGTATCCCTTCAAGCTGTCTATTATTATTATTTATTATTTTTTTGTATTATTTCTGCTGTATTCCCATTTCCTTCCGTGTTCCAACCAGAGACTTAAGATCAGAAATGGCATCATGACTTTTTCACTGAATAGTTTTGTAAAAAAACAAACAAATGAAACAACCTAAGATCACGTACATTACACATTGATAAAGGTGTAAGCTCTGCTTGTGAGAACAATTTTTGTCTTTCTTTTAGGCATGTGCTACAAGACATCCATTCAGTGAGTCTCTCAGAACCTTTTCCAAACAAAGCCGAAGGGATCCAACCACAATTATGTATGTTTTTTGATGTCTACATGTCCCACAGTTTTGAGATTTCCGCTTCAAGATCTTTGTATTTTTATATATTCTTTCTTTTTGAAAGTCTTCAAAAATACATTAAAATCTACAGGAATTTCTATGCCAACTTCTCTTTTTTGCTGTCTTTGATAACTATGTCTGGATGAATAACTTTGGTTGTTCTGTCTGTGCGTATTTTAACCGGGTGCGGGTTATCTTCATACCAATTCCATGCAGTATAATTCCAGTAAAGTTGCAGATTTTCCGGTGAAGTTATTGGCCCACGCTGCCATGCCGAGGTTTATATTTGGTGAATGCTAATTCCGTGCAACCTTATACAAGATGGTCACTTCTATCTGGATATTCATCGTAGAATCTGCATTTTGGTTAACACAATATTTCATCATCATCATCATTATTATTATTATTATTATTATTATTATTATTATTATTATTATTATTATTATTTTATAAATATCATATAAGGGATTAATGGATTTCTTATTAATCCGACATTTTCTATCACTTCAAACGTTATTTTTAAAGCATAGTCCTGTTTAAAATAGACACGACTCCACATATTTTAAAATTTTATTTTAAACAATGCGTATTACATTTATCGCACTGCGCACCCGAGAAAACTTAATAAAGAAATCGTCCTGTCCGGCAGGGTCTGAACCTGAGACCAATTTTCTCGGAGAAGCCATTGTTTGATCCAGCGGGCTTTAGGCGACAGACGTAATAAATTACATCTAAAAGCGGGACGTCTATTTCAAACACCTGCATCCAGTAAAATAACGTTTGGAATATTAATATATGCTGTGTCCCTTCAAGATGTAAAGGATTGTAAACCTTCATAGATTTTTCTCTATTATATATAGTTTGTTATACCTTCTTGAGAAAGATAGTGTAGTGGTTTCCCGTTGCCTGTCCAAAGGTTTGCAATTCAGAGTTTTCATTTTTTCATACTGGTTGCCAACCATGATTACAGGGCTCAGTCTATTCTGCTATTTAGGCCCATTGTTGGACAGATAAAAAGACAGGGGTCCATGCCTTTTTGAAAACCATTAGAGAGAAAGTAAACGCAACAGACTAGACTGAAATTTGAACTCGGCTCTTCGATTTCACTTTTCCCCTCGACCTCCTTTATATCCCTCTTCATTATTCTAGTTGTTATTATACATAGAGCGTTTCGGCCATGCCATTTCTGGTCTCTTTGAGTTTTTCATTATTTTAATTGAGTTATCTTGTATGTGTGGAATGCATCGAATGTGAATTACATTGACATTTCTTGAAAGTATGAACTGGAATTGGAATGAGGGAAACTGCGTTACCTGCCCTGGATCCACCATAAATATTCAGAATATGAAATTGATAAATTCTAACCACTTTAAATTCCTCGGGTTATGGATCAGCTATAACACATTTTGTATAGGAGATGAGGAAATTGAACAAAATATAGGGTTGCCTTAAATGTACATTTTTCCAAAAATAGAGGACCAAAATATTATTCTGAAAATAAGAATTGTGTTAGCAAACTGACTCGTCAGATCTCGACTCATAGAGATGAAATGCACTATTTCCAGCTCTTTAAGAAATCTGTAATAGGTTTAGATAGGTTCATTTCATGTCCACGTTTTTTTGAACATGAGGTTTATCCCTTCTTTCCTGTTTAGGATTTGGTGTCTGGAACGTTCTAAATTCTTTATACATCTAACGCCTCCGACTAAATCCTGATATTTATACTATTATTAGGTTTCAATTTCCTTCAAAAGTCTTTTCCTTCTATTTCACTTCCAGTAGACACCCTTGCGTCTTAGTGGCGTTATCGCCTTGCTTGGAGTGAATTGATTAAACAAAAATCATTTTCTTGGATCACTGGTTAAAAATCGCTTAAAATAAATTAATCTTATAAATCAAAAAGAAGGGGATGCTTAAAAATCTATAGACTGGCGCTACTGAATCATAAACTAAGAGATTTACCAAATAAGAAGGATCACATTACACGAATATTTCCAAATTCGACAACAACAAGCATGGGTGACAAATCTCCCTATAGAAGAAAATAATGATATAATCACGATATCAACTTCCCACTCTACTTGCAAGTGTATAATATCG
Organism: Acanthosepion esculentum; assembly: GCA_964036315.1. Taxonomy (NCBI): domain Eukaryota; kingdom Metazoa; phylum Mollusca; class Cephalopoda; order Sepiida; family Sepiidae; genus Acanthosepion; species Acanthosepion esculentum. The sequence continues at coordinate 72,370,617 of OZ038497.1, read as the reverse complement.
GGAGTACTATATTACCATTTTGCGCAGGGGATCTAGATCATTATGTTGTGTACGGTGGAGCATATCAATGCTATAATGAATTTTACGGCTATGGCTATACCTTTTCATAAGTCATTGAGAGAGCTTTCCTAATTAACATTTGTTGTTGCTGTTTCGCTGTCGTGATTCTTCGTTTTTCATCTATACTCTACCGCTAATTATTTCATTCATATGTTACCAACGTTTACAATAATATTCTATCTTGAGTAGCTTTCGAGCCTTGTATTCAGTGGATTTTACTATAAAAGAACAAAACCTTGAATGGGAAACTCCGTCTATACTAGAAACGAAGGATAACAGCTAGTGGACATGAGAAGTTTGTTACTCTCACTGAACCAAATGATGTGACATTTCTGAAGTACCAGACATGAGTATTGAACTCGGAACTGACAGCGAAACAATGTTAACTGATATGTTTCTTTATAAGGTAAATTTGTAGATCTTGCAATGTTAGGTTTGAATCTGGTGAGCTTAAAAAATAATCACCTGTTGTTCGATAACACAATTATTTTCGACAACGGCAATAATTAACTTCATATAAGAAATATTAATGATAATCAACAATTACTTTTGTGAAGAAAATAGGAATTCAAAGCAGATATGACGAGTCAGCTGAAAATTTCACCTACAACATAGCTTCAGATAAGTACCTGGTAAACGAACAACAGACTGTGTCTGTCTTCGGGAAGACAATCTGAAACCCCAGATTTGACCTATTAACTGGGTAGAGTCTATTTTTTATGTTCATTTTTATCAAAAAATTGAAAACACTTAACATAAAGGCTAATCATTTACAAAACTTAACATTGCAGCATATATAACTCTATCCTCATGACATTGAGCATGTATTCAACAAAACAATATGTATTTAATTAGAATTACTCTTCAATTAATAGGTAATTAATTGCTTATATTTTATACATATTTACATGAATATATATACACACACACACACACACACACACACACACACACACACACACATATATATATATATATATATATATATATATATATATTTAATTGGGTTGAGGCAGGTGTTCTTTATTCTGTGCTGGCAAGAATAAAAAATAATTGAAAATAAAACCCAGAGAAAACCCTCAAAAGACAACTAACCAGATTTTACAGTTATGCAATTACAATAGAAAATTAGTTTGCTGATGATGTAGTTCTTTTTTCATGAGAACCTTTAAGAGCAAAGGGAATTAAAGTTTTTCCTCAGAAAGTCATGTAAAATCAATCATCTCTCCATCAAACAGAGCGCATCTAAATCCAATTAAAAATTCATGGTGGAAATAAAAAAAAATGTTTCATGAGAAATATACCTCCATCATAGAAGACATATTAACCGACATTTGGGAAAGCTGGGACCGCTTTAATAAAGAGTATTGTTTTAAATTCATTAAAAGAATACACACAGTGAGGCAATCTTCAAAAGCAACGCAATAAGTGTGGGTAGAAATGGTTAGATATTTCATTGGACTCCTGCTTAATCCAGAATACACAATTTATAACGATCTATGTTTTTCCTACCAGCATAAGAGAATATTATTTATTACCGAAGAAACATTAAATTTTGTTATTCTACGATTCACAAGGCTCAAGAGGATATCAATGTAGAGAATTATTGTATGCTTTTTTTTGTGAGCATAAGAAAAGGCAAGTGAAATTCATGAGGTTATGTAGGAAAGATAACGGTTACGATAGTGCTATATATGCTGGAAAAGAAAACTTTCCATTGGTGAAATGTTTCAAACTCCTAAGAGACTAGATTTTCAGTGCGAAACGATCTGCAGTGGAAATAAAAGGTTGATTTCGGAAGAAGAAAATAAGGGTTTTAGTGAGATTTCTTCAATGGTTAGCACTAAATCCTATAGGAAAAATCCTTCAGAAGTCCTACAAACTTCGAGTTCCTCCGTAGAATCCACAAAACGTGAGTATTCTTTGGTTGAGTTGTCAAAGAACTGGGATGAAATGGGTGTCATTTTTTGCAAAAAATGTTCAAATTATTCAAAACTTCTGACAGCCGATTTATCAAATAATAGAGACGCCATTAAATATTCAATGCTGTTTATTGATACTTGTCCAAGATCTTTGCTTACAATTTTCAATTGTATTTGTTTATAAATTTATATGTAGAAGAAAATTTCCTTCTACTTAATATATCCGAAGTATTTACTAGCTTCAGATCAGGTTTTAAGTTAGTACCAATAATAGAAATATATGTGTATAAGTAGATGTGTGTGTGTGTGCGTGTGTGTGTGTATGTGCGTATGTGTGTGTGTGCGTGTATGTGTGTGTGTGTTACAAATTAGAAAACGATCATAAAATTTTATTGAATAAAAAATGCTGTTTTCAAAATTGTCTAATTCTCATATATTTACCATTCCATCGGTCGGATTCGCGTTGAAATTTCTCTCTCTCTCTCTCTCTCTCTCTCTCTCTCTCTCTTTCACTCTCTCTCTCTCTCTTTCACTCTCACTCTTTCACTCTCACTCTTGCGCACACACACATGGCAGTTCACCCGTCTTTCTGTTTTCCAAAATATATATATATATACATATATATATATATATGTTGTGGTAGGATCCACCTAATCTGCATAGGTGACTACCAACTATATAAATAATGGTTGGTACCGGAAGACGAGAGGAAGGAATCACGAGATCCAACTAGAGACTCTGATCGACTGCGACTAGTCAACACATTCTCCAGGAACGTCTTCCCAGAAATAGACAGAAATACTATATGTACTTATTGTGTACACTTTCTTGTTATAATACATTCTTGTTCTAAGTACATTTTGTGTTGCATTATTATTCCATGCAATAGGCGAGATTCAACAATGAGTCAAGACTCAACAATATATATATATATATATATATATATATATATATATATATATATATATATATATATATGTGTATATATATATGTATTTATTCTGTATCTTTTATTTATAATTCTTAGTTCATGTCAAGCGTGATTAATACATTTTCCCGTTTTTTTTTTTGTATCGAATTAAAGGTAATCCTCATTTCATCTTCAGACTGGCTCGAAAGCAAGAAGTTCATATACCACTTTCTTAAAGGAATCCAAAGCAAATTCTCATACAACCCTTCAGAATGGGCCAAAAGTAAAAGATTTATGATTTTTAAGTCTGTTCATATATATATATATATATATATATATATATATATATATATATATATATATATATATATATATATATATATATATATATGTTTCACGGAAGAAATATTAATGGCTTTTTTAAAAGTCATTTGTTTATTCTTTATACAAATACTTCGCCTTTAAAACCTTCATATACGTTTTAAAATTCAGATATTTGCAAAGTATTTGTAAGCTGTTTGTAAGCTGTTAGTGGCAAGATAAACTCGAACTTAAGATGCCGGAACTAATGACAAAACAAAAAATTCAACCGATATCTAATTTCTAAGCCATGCATACGACCATCACGTTATCAGCCTTAAGTTTTTTGCGGTCTATCTGCCTGAAAATATTTTTCTGTCCATGAGTCGAGCTGATATAGCACCTTATTCTACATATGCCTACCCTTAGAAACAATAACTGCTCTTCTACTCTTCAGGAAATGTAATAAGCAAGGCATTATTTTGCAAATGTTACGCTCTCTGTAACCAACTGTAAAGCGCGCCAGATCAAACGGTGATTTTTCATACAAAGGAAGACGCTTGTGACTAGACAGCGGGTTTTCTTTATTAAGATATCTGGAATGCGCAGGCCGATAGCCGTAATACACACTGTTTAAGATAAAAATAGGACATTCGTTTCAAATACGATTATTCACTATAATAACTTTGGAAGTAATAAAGTTATCGTATTAAAAATAAACTCATTAACTCTTTAGAATATATATATATATATATATATATATATATATATATATATATATATATATATATATATGTATATATATGTATATATATATATATATATATATATATATATATATATATATATACCATGTTTCATCAAAAATTATGTATATATATATAAATATAGATATATATATATATATATAGATAGATAGATAGATAGATATGCAATGATTCATCAAAAAATATCTGTACTGTTGCTATGTAAACATAGTTAAAGTACGCAGAGTGAAGTTGCTTGATTGATCTTAAACTCTACTGTGCATGCGCACTAAGTTATTACATTTTCGCTCACTTCCGTTGTTTATGGCAGATCTTGAAAAGAAAGCGTGTAGAGTGCGGTCGCCCCGGCACACACAACAGAGCGTATATCAGTGACCATGGTCTGTGCATTAGTTATTGGTCAAGTACGAAATTCCCCAAGGTCTGAAAACCGCCATATTCTACAGATTTCTGCCTTTGCCTCCTGTCCCTCTTCAAAAATAAAATCCCACTTGAACGGAACAATATCTTAAAATGTTGAGAAAATGCAAGGGAATGTAACTAGGCAGCTGCTCGCTATCCATAAAATGTTACCAGCAGCTGGATAAATTATGCAGCTTCTGATGTGGACTTCTTCGAAGGACATTAAATGCCAAACTGATAACTGTTGTAGTATCTATCACCAGATGCGATTCTATTTGATCAGACACCCTAGAAGAGCTGTGATACAGCGAAACAGTCTGTCTGTTGATAACAATATTATATATAGGGATAGAGGAGTCATGGTGGGGTAATGGATAACAGCTTGGATTGAGGAATCGGAGAGCCGAGTTCGAATTACGTGCTAATACTCTTAGGAAAGGTGTGAATCGTCTTCTTCTCCCTCCAACTATGGGTAAATAGCAGGACAGACTGGATTCTATAGCCTTGGATGGCAATTGGTCTAGGAGAAGGACAATCTGAATTCAAAACCTGCGGAGGGTCGTTTGCGGGCCTTGTGGCACTCGGTGCACCAGGTCAATGTATTCGTCAAAAAGTGTGAATGATCCTGCACGAAATCTTCAGCACAGTGTCGGTGTCGGGCTTGACCCTCATACGTCGAATTCGACAGGAGAGTCGATTATATATATATATATATATATATATATATATATATATATATATATATATATATATATATATATATATATGAAGACGTAATTACATATACCTTGAAAGATAAACACTTACTATTTTTTTTAAAGGTGGGCGTTGATGCAATGAAACAAAACTACAGGCATAATTACAAAAATAGCGGATGTGTATGACAAACTGGAACAGGATTAAACACATTTTATTGGAAATAATTGCCGATTAAAAAGGCAGATATTAAAAGCTTCCAAAAGAGTATAATTAAAAAAGCTTACAAAGACTCCTCCAATGGAACGAATGAAAAGATCCTAGTATCATTAAATCATGTTATTCTCCTTAAAAGTTCTTACAATCCAAAATATTTATTAACTTAAAATAACACTCAATGCCGTAGAAAACAAATAAATGAAACAGCATTGAAGAACGTAAGTAAAACCAACACAGCTTACAAATAAATCAATTTATTGATACGAAACTGGGTACACAGTTACAATAATGGTTAGATTACATGTCTATTCGATGTAACCGCCATCAGCCGCAATAATGGACTCAATTCTGGACCGGAATCGTTGAAATGCACATATCAAATGATCAGTATTGTGATTGGACATTACTCGAGTAGTAACGACTTTCAGGGAATCAGATGTATTGTGGAAACATTGATTAAGCTCCTGTTCCACAACGCCCCACATATATTAGTCAAAAGGATTTAGGTCTGGTGAGTTTAGATAGCCACATATTAGGTGAGAGGTAATCATGCCAATTGGGCGCTGTCCAATCCTGGTTCTACCCAGCTCTGTGACCAGGCTTGGAGTACCTTTGATACACACAAGGCCTTCTATCTCACACAAGGTCTGTTCAGGGTTTCACAACTGTTTCCAATACCTTACTGTAGCCATTAATATTCCATCAGTAGACCTTATTGAAAGAAGAGGAGTGGTATGACGTATCTTTTACTGTTCACTTTTCAACGCCCGTAAAAGAATGAGAGAATTGATAATCTTGGTGCGTATAACAAGAACGAGTTTTTCAAAAGGATCCGCGTATAAACACCGGATATTTTTCCGGTTAATTTTTTGATCCTGGTTGAATGTTTGCCGTCTGCTTCTATCAGGTTTTTCTGGAGGTTTCACTTTGTTCAGTTATAATTTTGCATGGGGCAACAGTTGTTCTTGCGTATGGCCAGGCATGAACTGATCTTTCCTTATATCTGAGGACTTGTAACGAATTTCATAATGCACCACATTGCGGT
>OZ038497.1:72356796-72361796 GCA_964036315.1 Acanthosepion esculentum | reverse complement strand
TTGCGTCCTAATGTGTACGTGTATTTCTGTGTCTTTGTGGCTTTGTGTGTGTGTATGTACGTGTGTTTTTTTTTTTGCTTGTGTGGGGGGTGTAATGATAGAAACAGACATGGTGCCTTAGCGTTAAATAGACAAGGACCTTATATTTCCCGGACAGGTGGACAAAGCTACTTCAATATCGTCTCTCTTCAGCGACTCTTGCAAGTGTTATGATGATGGGCAAAAGAATGAAAAAGACCAAAATGGAACTAGTTTTAAGTTAGTGTTCTGTATGATAATTCTATTAGCCATGTTCCGAATCTCTACAGTACTTTGCTGATACAGCTGCTCATCCTTAGAAGAAGACTGTTCACGGCCTGTTGCCCAAACGAAGAATCTTGCTTTCTGTAACATTTTACGTGTCTAAATTGGATTCGTTTTGCCATCATTTCCCTTATTAACTGGCCAGCGACGAGGTCCTCTAAGACAGGTGCATCACGACTGATGCCAAGAATGGCAGCTATAAATAATAGGAATAATAATGGCCGATCATAAGAGCATTAATGAAAGGAACAGCATCGAATTATCAGCACGCGGTGAGGCAACAGACAAATGGTTGATGTGGCTGTCTCTGGAAACGGTTGGATGAAGTAAAAAAGAAATATCACTAATTTGCTCAAGATTTGAACAATCCTAAAAAGTGTTCGTTTTACCAAAAGTATATCGGACAGAGAAATGAGAGCCAAAGACATTTAAAGAAAAACTAAAAATCGAGACAGTTACAAAAGTCTAAACACATGTACGGTCGTTAGAAGAAGGCAAAGCAAAAGATACAAGGTGCGAACTGAGATGTCAAATGCAAGCGAGAACAGAAATTTTATTTTCTGGGAAGTGTTTTAGCTGACTACAGAAAATGTGATACGGAGATGCAGTGGAATAACAAATGATATCTTCTAAAATCTGTATATGGTATTAAGAAAAAAGAAACGTTTCTTAGAAAAAGAGAATAGAGGGCTCAAATGTCATGTAAATATGAATCCTCCTATATGAAAGTAAATACTGTAGCCTTTCTACGATATTATGAGATTGGATCGATTGTTTCTTTGTACATTACGCACAGTTACAGGACAATTATTTCCTGGCACCATATATATATATATATATATATATATATATATATATATATATATATATATATATATATATATTGAGTGTATTTAAAAATAATTGTTCATTTATACAGGTTTTCGGATATTTCCTGTCTTCACACACACACACACACGCGAGCGCGCACACACACACACACACACTCTCTCTCTACCTCTCTCTGTCTCTCTCAATATATATATATATATATATATATATATATATATATATAAAGTATATTTGTTCATTTATACAGGTTTCAACGAAACGAACGTGCTGCAGTGCTAAACCAACAATGATTATTTCATGATGTCTTACGGAAACCCAAATACATGCAAGATAGACAATTGTTGTCTATATTTTCTTGCTCTTCACCCAGCCTACACACACACACGCACGCACACATACGCACACACACGCATATATATATATATATATATATATATATATATATATATATATATATATATATATATATATATATGTATATTATGTTCTATGCGCAGTTATTAGTGAAAAGCGATCAATAGCAGTGATAGAGCTACTATACTCAGTTGTATGGATATGAGTTTGTGATCCTGGCTTTCACGCTTTTGCGATCATCAGAAAACTGAATATATATATATATATATATATATATATATATATATATATATATATATATATATATATATATATACATATATATACTCGACACTCCCGTCGTATTCGACGTATGAGGGTCAAGCAGCTCAGTTCACCGGCACATATGATTTGATTCTAGTAGTGAAGGTTTTGTGCAGAACCATACACTCTTTTATATATACGCACACACACACATATATATATATATGTGTGTGTATGTGTGTGTGTGTCTGTGTGTGTAGCAATTGATCGGGCGTTGAATAACCCTCAACAGAATGCAGAAAGCACTGGACGAGCGTTTCGTTTTATTTGGGACTCATTAACAGTGCGAGAATCTAACCCGGACCATTTCGATATAACACATACGTCATACCAACTGAACCAGGGGCCTCAGTGACGAAGAAGACACAAACTAGACTCGATATAGCGCCGCTAATCACTTAGTTCCGCAGTGATACTCATCCAAATATGCGGATGAACTCGCAATCCCAGTCTAGATCCCCCTAAATTTTTTCACTCTTATATCCATGCTTGACTCAGCTAATGCTCGTGTGGAGCGGCTGAGGTCAAAAAGAAGACGAGATAACTTACATTTATGAATAATGGATTTGTAGAAAAATGGTGACGTAATGTAGTGTTTTAAACCTGTATTAATAGTTGGTAATATATACATACATACATACATACATACATACATACATATATATATATATATATATATATATATATATATATATATATATATATATATATATATATATATGTACACACACACATGTTTGTGTGTATATATATTTGTTGTAAATTTATATATATATATACATATATATATGCAAAATACGCACATGATATATTTTAATGAAAAATCAAATTAAACAAAGCTTTTCAAAATATTCTGCCGTATCTCACTAACTTTTACACACTTTAGCATCCCGAATGATTCCTTACACTTATTTGAATATTATCTGTTATTTCGTTACACGTGACACGTATCTAAACCAATAAGCAATAACCAATTAAAACATCCTACTGCATCTCACTTTCACTATCTTTAGCGACAAGAATGTGTGTCACACATATTTCAATATTACCTTCTACTTCCTTACACGTGACATTATCTAATCAATAAAAAATAGTCAAACACAACATACCATTAATCTGCGACTCTTTGCATTTGATAATGTTTTCATAATTTCTATTCTGATCCCTGACGAAGCATTACTAAAGTGAAACATGTTAGATTAAGATGGCTCCTACTTGTTCTTTATCCTATCATTCTGTCGAATTCATATCCATACTCGGTCTATCCAGAAAAATCTTTTTACCTCATGTAAGGAATAGATTAATTCAGCAGACGATAAAAGTGAACGTCTGTCTTCTCAACCCATATATGAAACCCATTTTACATTTGATGTAACTATGGCTATACAGCATTTCGCTTTTATTGCTTGCCTTGATAAAGTTGTGAGACGAAACGCGTCGGCAACAACTAGAATTTATTTTCCAATTGTCAATTTTAAACCAATTTCTCTTTATTTTCATAATTATTTCTGTGAAATTTAACTATCTTGTCGACATGGAAGACAAAAAATAAACTCTGAGTGAAAAGGAAGTTACTAATACCGATATCCAGAAAGAGGCTGACGCATGTGCATCTCTTTTTTAAAATTTTAGATCCGTTGCTGTTTGTTGGATTTTAAATTGGACTACTCCGAGTAGATCTTCAATTTTCTCTTCTAGCTTACATACGGTTTTGTCTATCAATCTGACTTGAAAAACTGAAACAAAGTGCAGCGAACTCTGGATTTTAATCCATTTCTTCTTTCTCTCATTTGTATATATATATATATATATATATATATATATATATATATATATATATATATATATATATATATATATAAACAGAAATTTAAATATATTATTACGCAGCCCATTATATAGGTGCACACACAAAGAATAATGACAATCTATTCATGAAGAGTACAAATAATTTTGTCATGTGAGTGTGTGTTTGTCCCTGTACATTCTCAGGCTTGTTTGGGTGAGTCTGTGTGCGTGTGTGTATGTGTATCCGTGTGTGTGTGTATGTGTGCATAATGGGGGAGAAACAAATTCCTGAACACGTGCTTTGTCTGGGTCTCCCTTCTTTTTCTTTCTCTGCTCAAAAGTCCAGTCTTTCCATTTGTCCCAGATGCCTTCGTCAGAAGAAAAAATATCAGAAATCGATTTTTATAAAAGAGAAAAAGAAAAGGAAAAAGTCCACCACCTGCAGGCTGTATTATAAGGCAATTAACAAATCACCTGCTTGTTCTCACTGTCGAAAGCTCCGCATTTGTCGACACTGGGAACAACCAAGAAAATGTAAAACCTGGTATATGCCCCGATAAAGGGCAGCTGCGTCTGCACATATATATTCACAGGCGACATTAATAAACGAAGTCATATATGCATCGGCAGACGGTTACTTAGATAAATAGATATTACTAAACACTTTTGTTTCGATCGGAAATCAAATACATGGAAAAAAGATCAAATATATGGAAAAAAAGATCAAATATATATGGAAAAAAAAGATCAAATATATGGATAAAAAGATCAAATATATGGAATAAGATGAACATGATGATTGTGCTGCGGCAGGCTTTAAAGGATATTTATCCAGAAAGCTTGCAAATTGAGAATTTGAAACCTTCTTTCTGTCTGGGCCAAGAAATATTCCATTCGAGAGCAATAGCTACATTGCTCCCATAACCACGACAAAAAAATCGAATATATGGAAGAAAAAGATCAAATATATGGAAAAAAAAGATCAAATATATGGAAATAAGATAAAATACATGGAAAAAAGATCAAATATATGGAAGAAAAAGATCAAATATATAGAAGAAAAAGATCAAATATATGAAAAAAAAGATCAAATATATGGAAAAAAAGACCAAATATATGGAAAAAAAGATCAAATATATGGAAATAAGATAAAATACATGGAAAAAAGATCAAATATATGGAAAAAAAGATCAAATATATAGAAGAAAAAGATCAAATATATGGAAAAAAAGATCAAATATATGGAAAAAAGATCAAATATATGGAAAAAGATGAACATGATAATTGTGCTGCGGCAGGCTTTAAAGGATCATTATCCAGAAAGCTTGCAAATTGAGAATTAGAAACCTTCTTTCTGTCTGGGCCAAGAAATATTCCATTCGAGAGCAATAGCTACATTGCTCCCATAACCACCACAAAAA
>OZ038497.1:72329296-72351796 GCA_964036315.1 Acanthosepion esculentum | reverse complement strand
CAAACAACAAAATATTGAAAAAGAAGCGACTTTTTCCCAAGACGCAGTGTGGAATACGATAGAAACTTTCAAATACTCTCTAGGGGAGGAAAAAAAATTCGGAATTATTTCAGACGTTATGAAGACATCTTTAACCTCGATTGTCAAAACTGGACGGAAGCAAAGAAGCTACGTCTGTTGCTCAGAAAACTAGGAACAGAGGAATACACAAAATTTGTGGATTACATTTTGCCAAAAAAGACGAACGAATTAACGTTTGACGAAGCAGTGACATGTCTTACAGAGCTTTTCAGTCCAAAAACGTCACTCTTTCACAAGAGGTGGAAATGTCTTAACCTGGTAAAGGGCGAAAATGAGGACTATTCCACGTTTGCCGCAATCGTGAATAAACATTGCAACGACTTCAAGTTGGCAGAATTAACACCGGACCCTTTCAAGTGTCTCATCTTTGTTCAAGGGTTAGTCTCAGCAAAAGATAGTGAAATGCGCAAAAGAATGCTTTCAAAACTACAAAATGAACTTGGACTAACACTACAACAATTATCAGAAGATTGCCAAAAAGGCCTCAGTATAAAGAAAGACTCGAATAACATTGAGGAGTCAGGAGTATCACATATACGTAAGTTATACAAAAGTTTACGTTCTTCACCCTCCCCGGAAAGAAAACAAAAATTCTATAATAAGGGAAAAAGAACAACATATAGGGCAAATTATGACGAAAATCGAAACAAATATACCCGCCATCTGCATGTTATCGATGTGGAGGACTACACTGGAATAAGGGTTGCCGTTTTAAATATAAAAACTGTCTTGTGTGTAGAAAAATGGGGCACAAGGCATCCTAATGTAGGAACAGAAAAGCTACTAGTATGATAAGAGCTGCTAGGATGCATGGCGAAGACAATACCAACATAAGGAAATATGTGGAACTTGAAATCTTAAATAAAAAAATAAAATTGCAACTAGACTCGGGTTCCGATCTAACGATAATTAACATACAGATATAGAAAAAAGCTTAACAGACCAACAATGTTACATACACAAAAAATTGCTAAGTCGATGACAGGAAAGCGTATAAAATTCGAAGGAGAAATAATCGTAAATGTTAAATTTCACGAGAAAACAAAAAACCTCAAGATATACGTAATGAAAGACACAGAAAATATAGTGGGTACAGACTGTATGCAAACATTCGACGTATGGGATTCACCTATCAGCTCGTTTTGTAAGGGTGCAGCTAGAATTGAATTGAAAAAAAAATATCCAACCAGTATGTAAAAAGAAGCGAAACGCGCCATTTGCTACCACAGATGAAAACAGTAAAGAGTTATACAAGGCAGTAAAGGAACTGCCTGTGACCTTGCGAGAGATAAGAAAAGAAGCGAAAAACGATGAATTTATTCAGAGGACGAAGGAAAAAATAAATAAAAACCGGTATACACCTACAGTGGCCGAGAGATCATTTAAACAAGAATGGGTCTATTTCAGTAATAATATGGCTTATGAGGAACCAAATACAATAATTAACAGACTAGGAAACGTGATGTACACAAAAGGCGAAAAGTTTACCCACAAAAAACATATTGACCAAATACAAAAAAAGACAGTCTGAAGAGCCAAGCTCGTCACCCGCAGAAAATTACGAGTCAATGGAGGCGATCTTTGAAGTTTTGGAGATTCAAAGACCACAAGAAGACACAGAAATTGGAATGACTAGCAGGAAGAGAAAATTTACAGTGCCTCTAATTGTCGACCATAAGATAAAGGAAAAGATACTAACTGCCTATCTAAGGAGAGGCTATTAAGGGGTCTCCCCTTTTTACACAAATGGACTCACCCGAGGTATACATATACTACTACCAGTGAATACCCGGACAGTCTGTAATAGAGGAAGGTAGCACAAGAGTCACAGTTAGCGAGCACGTAGACTCAGTAAGGAGTCATACCGCGATACTTCAATACCAAGACCGTATATATATTATTGCTACTAACCCGCATTCCTTGATCTACTAACCCGTATTACCAGTTTGTATTATTATGTTAATACATTTATTTTCCTTATCTATTCCTGGCGTTTGTTATTCATTGATATCGGATTCATCCCGGAATCCACAACACTTATATTTAAAATTAAGTATTCATACAAACAAGTTTGAATTAAAAGAAGCGACAAGATCTGTCTGCTAATTTTTTTTATTATATTTTTAGAATTTTCTGATAATGTGTTGAGCATTGTGCTCTTAATTCTGAATAAACTGTCCGAAGTTCATATTTTGTTATTTTGTTCAAGTACTTTCGACATTCGCGGTCATTTTCAAAAAAACGATATAGTGTCTGTGTGGTCATTAAGCTTTGTCTGCATCCTTGCTTTTTTCATTATACTGAATCAAATAAAAATAAACACATTATATACAGTACAAAAAAGCAATTTAAAAAATATAATGCACCGATACATATCACTCGAAGATCCTAACAAACCTATAAAATTTATCATTTACTACAATACGTTCCAAATATTTAACTTAATTATTACCAACAATATCGGTGCTTATAAATCCTCTATTGCATCTCCAACACTAATAAATAAACAACATTAAGTACTTACATTGGGCAGATATGTAGCACACTCTCTCGCAGATTCCTCTGTCAGAACATAGTGCAATCCGTTCATACATCGACCAGCACATCATAAAAGACCAAAGTACACCTATCAACATGAGACAAATACTAGTAGCTAACACCAAAATACTCTACAGCACCCAAACAAGGAAAAACTCAAAAAAACTAGAAGCTATCATTAAAAAAAATAAATAGCCCACATTAAATAAAATAGCATTCACCACAGAAGATGGTATTTAAAATTTCATATATGAAAAATGTGTGCGCATACAAGATGCAATGAGTAAATTGTCGACATTATATATTTTTAATTTCGCGTGTACGCGTTGATTCTTTTTGATTTTGTCGACTGCACAGTATAGTAGGGTCACTTGGGCACCATCTGTGAGAAAAATAAACACTGTGACGTAATTCACTCTGAGAGGAATTTGTAAACAGAATGCTTTACAGCTTGACATTCGCGCTGCAAGCTCCAATACGAACATTTCAAGTATTTGGGTGTCAATCTGAAAACAGTTCAGATGGTTCAGAAAGGGTTGAATGAGTCTCATGATGATTATGAAGGTGTTTGGAGTGATCAGTAGTGATGACGATGTTATGCCCCTATTCATCTTCCCATAGGACCCCAGACTCAACATGGAGTTCCTTAAGTAGGTAATGGTACCCTGGTTTAAGAAGTTGGCTGCTGGAACAGGACTCTACACAATACCATACAAGCAGAACTCAGTGATGACTGTCTGAGTATTTCTGCGACCACATCATCCCTTACACCTGGTGACCTCACTCCCCATACACTAACCTCTTTGATTATTATGTATGAGGTGCAGTTGACCGACTGACCAATAAAACTCCTTTTATCGCCAAATATGAACTGAAAGCAAGGAGTATGGCAGCATTCGCCAAATAAAGAAGATGTGCAGGAGATTACGCAGTCGTCTAGAGGCCCTGCTTGAAGCCAATACCGATTTTTAATTAACTCTTTAAAATTTCAAGATATTTTTGTGCAATTTTGGTATATATATATATCTGTTAAAATGAGATGTCAGTGTTATTCTAATTTTGCGTAATTTAGAAGAGAATTTATCCATCGCACCCTGTATTTTATTATAATAATAGCCCACATGAAATAATAAAAAAATAAAAATATTAAAATTAATGAATAAATAAATCGTAATCTCTTTGTGCGGCATCGTTTCCAATAGCTAGACCATTTCAAACGTCCAGCTTACCAAAGAAAACAAGGATGCAGACAAAGGAAACATGCCTACCACACAGACAACACATCCGTTCTTGAAAATTAATGCGAATGTCGAAAGTACTTAAAAAAAATAACAAAATATGAAGTTAACATCTTACTTTCCCCCAACTCTCTCAGTATGAAATCACTATTCTTACTTTTTAAACCTAGAGTAATTTTTTTCCATTTTCATTTGGTTTACAGGTCTGAAGATTTGAAGCCGTGTTTTATCGACTTCAATGAAATAAAATATCACTTATGTTTTTTAAGTGTTTGTAATTATATATATATTCTTTTTCCTATTCTTTTTATTCGATCTGATTCCATGGTTTTGTGTTTTCCCGTAACTATTTCTTGGTTGTTCATCCTATAAAATTTTAGAATAACCACATTCCTTCTAAATTTATTTTTCTGGCGAGTTAATGATTAATATATTATTTTACTCTGACTGCTCCAGGGTCTAAACTCACGAATTCCAGGTCTAATATTCAATCAGACTGTGAATTATTTCCTCGTCTGTGCATGGTAATGATAAAATTAGATGTTTCCTTATAAGGGAACATTCGGCATTCACTGACCGAGCAGCAAGTGTTACGTCATATTAGAACAATTTCTCAACACTAGTAGCAGTTATCATCCTTTTCGGTATTCATAGGATTTTTCTTCCTAACCTTCTGTTGAAGTTGTGGGAAACGTCAAAAACTTGATTATATCATTAATTTCTTTTCGAGCCTTATATAATATCCATTTTATTTGTTGCTTTTGTTATTGTTGAATATCGCGAGTAATTTTTGCTAGTGTACTTTGTGATTATGTAACGCCAGTTCATCGCTTTCCACTGAGAATGCTTCTCGCTGAAAAGCTTACTTTAATAGAGAAAAATGACCAAAATTATGAGCGATCTGTTGTGCATCAACCTCATTCTCATATTTTCTTATTGTCTCTTCATAGTTTTATGCGAAAAATGTTTTAAATTAACTAGATGAAAATTATTCCACTGCTAAGGAATTCTGATGCGAAATCCTGTAGTGCGTTTTTAAATACTGTCAAATATTACGGAACTTGGATTCACACTTCAAATTAAATTCTTTCTCAGGTCCATTAGTTTCGCTGTTCTTAAAGAGAAGCAAGACTTTTATCGAGAACAACAACAATTATTTATAAAAGTTAACGTTTATTATAACTATTATTTGTTTCAGCATGATAACAATATGTTAAAAAAGTTGTCTTAATGTGCAGTTACTCACTTATACATGTGTGACTCCGGACCCCCGCCCACACCTCAGTTCTCTTCATTTTTGTTGCAGGGGCCAAGGGCACAAAGTTCAGTTTAAAAAAAAACGCCATTATTTTACTAGTTTCTATGCAACAATTAGAGTAACATTTTAAATTCTTGACATCCATTTCAAATAATGCCCTTTGCTACAGATTTCCATTATGACGGCAACTTGATGAGAGGAATGGTTGGATCAAAAGGCCTAATTACTTTCAACTCAAATGCCTTGTGCGTATGTCTGTTCATTATGGAAGTGGAAAAGCCTTTTCCCCTATTGACAGTGGGGCGGATTTTTACCAAGCTAAGTTGTGCACTAATCAAATAAATGCCCTTTTGTCATTAGGCTACATACACATACATACAAACATATATGCATACATATACGTATATATGTGTGTGTGCTTGTGTATGTGTGTGTATACTCTTTCTTCTCTAATGTAAATGAGAAAATATCTACATATTATATCTACTTATTCACTCGCTCTTTTTGTATCTTCCCCCATAATCTATCTATCTATCTATCTATCTATCTATCTATCTATCTATCTATCTATCTATGCACGACTTTCTCCCTCTCCTTTCTCTTTCTCTCACACACACACACTCTCTCTCTCTCTCTCTCTTTCTCTCTGAATATCCATATCTATCTATTTCTATTTCGATATATCTATAGATAGATAGATAGATAGATAGATAGATAGATAGATAGATAGATAGATAATAAATTGCTAAAAGTTCATATAATATGGAGTATAAATTTGATACGTGGTAACGTCATAAGTTTTATCTGGCACTATGCTTCTGACGATCGGCGTGTCCGCGAAACCTTGAAATCCGATGAACTTGAATGGGCGTGATTTCTGACAAGTAAGATATAGTTTCCATAATATAGTTGAAATTCATGACAGGAACAAGATATGCCTGAAAAAATCGATGAACTGGTTTCTGAACAGATTTTAATTTGTTCCTATATGTGTGAATTGACTCGTATAGTTGCCTTTGTATTGCATCGTTTTAGAGTTTGTGGTTCTTCGATTGCGTAATGCTTTCGTGTCAAAATATCTCGCCCATAAGAGCACTTGTATTTCCTGCAATTCGTGTGACATTGACTACATTTAAAACAAATGTAAAATCAAGTCCCATTTTGAATGTTCTAAAATCTCTGTCTGAAAAACATTCTCAAGTTGGCACAACCCAAACAAGGAAAGGCTTTTAGGCTCTACACTAAGGATTGTCCCACGGGACAAAGATCTTAAGCTTTGGTTCGTGATTTTGGTAACAAGATTTCTCTGATTTCAATCCTTGTGATGGGAAGACAAGTATTGAGCAGTACTACATAACTGCAAGATGACATGTCTCTAGATATGGAAAGCGGATTGAGAACTATCAATCCGGATAGATTAAATAAATGGTTTAGTTCAAAATTCCCTGAATGCTAACCGAATCAAGAGACAATAGAAGGAAGGCCGGAGATTACAACAGCCAAAATGTTGTCATAACATCAACAAAGATGAAGACAATAGTCTTTGTGTATATTATGTCAATAATAACATTCAGACTGTAAGGATTTAATTGTTTTGTCTGAAAAATATCCTTTTTAACTCTTGTCATCTTTCACCTGAGGTTTCCCGAGAGGATTTCACCATATATACTTTTTTTTATATTCCCAGGCTATTCCTCATAGTTATGTATCTCCAACAATGTAATTGTCTTGTTACAATATAGATCAGAAAGGCCAGAAACTAATTTAATAGTCGTGATCTCTGTGACCATGTAGGTCGAACTTGACCCTACTCGCCTTTTAATTTGGTAGGTGAAAAAAGATATTTTTACTTTATAGCCAACCCTCTATTTAGCTAGCTATTGATTTGATGACATCCACTGAGCGAGAGAAACACAAAGGTCAGCCTCATATATTTTATGTTATTATTTGATACGTTGCGACTTTTGGTTGTGATGCAGTGAAAACAGGCACACAGATATATACACACAAACATACGCATCTATATACACACAGACACAAACATACAGATAGAGACAGACAAAAACACACGGTAAAATGTTCACAAACTTCCATATTGTCATTCGTTGAAACAACATGTAGAGCAGATTCTTATATCGCCATACATACATATATATATATATATATATATATATATATATATATATATATATATATATATATATATATATATATATAAATGCAGTATATATTATATAGGAATAAAGTGTCGCTGCCGACAGTTGGGTTTGAACACCTATATATATATAGAGAGAGAGCAAACGCAGGCGATCCCATTATTGAATTAAGAAGATCAAGTGACCGTAAAGGAAACGCATGAATGGGAATTAGCGTGGCGTCTTATTGATCCCTATTTCTATTCTATCCTCTATTACTATACGATCGCTATATATATATATATATATATATATATATATATATATATATATATATATATATATATATATATAGGTGAGATAGGTACATTTTAGACATTTTTATTGTTAATTTCACTAATGCGCGTTGTTTATTTTTGATTTAGTCGACTGCGCAGTATAGTAGGGTTAGTTGGGCACCGTCTGTGAGAAAAGGACCAAAATCACGAATTTCACTCCGTCAAAAATTTGGAAACGGTATGATGTACTACTTGGCATTCGCGCTGGAATATCCAATACAAACATTTCAAAGTATTTATAAGTCAATCTGAGGAGTTTTATGTGTCTAATGGTGAATATGAAGGCGTTTGGAGGAATTACTAGCGATGTCGATGTTATGCCTCCATTCATCTTCGCACAGGGCCTCAGACTCAACACGGGTGCCTAAATCAAGTGCCTTGTTCAGGTAGTGCTGCTCTGAGTCAAGAGGGTGGCTACTGAAAACCCCTATGTCTGGCATTAGGTTACACAAACAAGATAACCCAATCATGGTAGTCAGACAATTTCTGCGACCAGATTACCCCTTACACCTGGCCGCCTAACTCTCCAGACTGCCACCGCCTTGATTATTACGTGTGGAGTGCGGTTGAGCGAGAGACCAACAAAACACCTTGTAATGCCAAATATGAACTGAAGGCAAGGATTATGGCAGCATTCACCAACTTAAACAAGGCGACCGTCTAGAAGAGATGCAGGAGATCCCGAAGACGTCTGGAGGCAGTGTTTGAAGCTAATGGTGATTTAAAAAAAAATAAATTTGCTCTTTAGAATGTCAAGATATCTGTGTGTAATTTTGGTAAAAATATGTTAAAGTGAGATGTCGGTGTTATTTTCATTTTCGCGTAATTTAGACGACAATTCATCCATCGCACCCTGAATATGAACAAATATAGTTTTAAGGTATTCAAGGGTGAAAGTGAATAGATAGAGCGTAAAATATAAAAGCGGATACAGAGATCAACACCAATCGGATACAGTCTGTTTCATGTTACAACTCTGGAGCATGAAACCAGAGAATCGGTCCACTGTCCTGTTGTTATATTGGCGAATGACACGAGCCTGACAGCATTAGATGAACCTTCCCGCTAAAAGTCTATAATTTTCTTAACTTATGAAAGAAATATTAGCAGTCTAAGAAAATGGTGTTTGAAATGCAAGTACGTATGAATAAAAGTTTTCCCTCAGCGGAAAAAAAAGCCCGCATCGAAATTAATCGATGTTTGTTGATGATTTACGGAGACCAAATAATGAATGGTTATTTTCTAAGCGTGGCGTAGATGCGGCACAAGACCCAATGATGATCGAACTCACTATTCAGTCGTAATTATTCTAGCGAGACAAGGTTGCTAACCATTACGACACGTTGATGTGCGCCAAACAAATAATGGATGTGTGCTAAGTTAGGCAATGGAGAAAATAGGACTTTTGGGGTTTAAAAAAACTGTTCGATGTAACGGAATAACTGAAAACCCAATATTTGTTATAATTTATGTGTAAATAAAATGATGGCATTTTCCACATAGTCCATTGTGTGTGCTCACCCATATATATATATATATATATATATATATATATATATATATATATATATATATATATATATATATATATATACAAACCACAACATTCAACCCCAAAATGCAACAAATAGCTTTAATCAATGACAAATAAACAAACATATAAGATAAAAAATTAAAATTAAAATAAATAAAAACAAGCAAAACAATTTGACCCAAATAAATAAGCAAATAAACGAGTTCCGGTAAATGACCGCCATAATAGATTACCAACAATAAGCTATATAAACAAATTTTTACTATGTTAATAAAAAACATGGATCAAAATAATAAATAAATAAATAAATATATAAGATAAAAAATAAAAATAAAAACAAAAAAAATCAAGCAAAATAATTTGACATAAATAAATCAATAAACAAATAAGCGACTTCCGGTAAAAGTAACCGCCAAAATAGACTACCCACAATGCACCACTGACCCTTATATATAAATAGCCGAGAAAAATAACAGCACTAGTTGCCTGACGATTGCACTAGCATGAAACAGACTGTCGCCTCTAAGTGTTGACTTCTATGTTCACTTTTATATATATATATATATATATATATATATATATATATATATATATATATATATATATATATATATATGCGTGTTGTTAGGTGTCTCAGCTATTATTTTAAATTAAATACATAGCTTTGTACTGCACAGATACTTCATATATATATATATATATATATATATATATATGTGTGTGTGTGTGTGTGTGTGTGTGTGTGTGTGTGTGTGTACACACATATATTCATGTATGTGTGTGTATTTATATATATACACACACACGCGCGCGCACGCACACACACATATATATACATGCGTGTGTGTGTGTATGTGTGTATGGGGAAATTATATATAATTTTTTTAGCAATTTTTGGGCGAATCTATGACAAAGTGGAACAGATTTTTGGGACGTGTTTCTCACAGCTCGCCCTAATTATTTCATATTAAAAGCGAAACAAAAGTCTTTAAAATGTGTTTAAATAGAAGAGTCGGCCAAACCGATAAAGAAAACGAACAAAGATCTATTGTTCTAACTATCAACACACAACTGCAATTGAAAAGAATTTATCTCAACCCAACATCAAATTTGTCACAACTATTTCTCAAACACCAAACAGCTTAATACAGCACAAAACATATGTTAACACTTGAAGGAGGAATTTATTCTATTCCCTGTAATGATTGTCACAATGAATAGATCGATAAACCTTTAAGAAATTTAAATATAATTAATATGACCAAAAAAGGGATCTTTTAGAAAACAACAAACAATGGATTAGTTGCTCACTTGAATGACTCTGACCATAATTGTGATTTTTAAAAATGCTATTTAAAAGAGAAAACAATTTGCTAAGGCGAAAATATATAGAAAGTGCTTTAATTGCTAGATCATCCACAATAAATGAGCGTCCAGTTTTGTACATTTTACCGATCTTTATTTGATTTTCTATTACACGATTATAATATTCTATTATCTATTTTATTTAATAACAAAAGTGATGGAAACAAACAAAAAGAAATGTAACTAAAAAATCTGCTAGACTATATACCCAAACACATAATTAGAATTTCAGAGTCCCCTCCTACATGAGTATGAAAAATCGCATCAATATGACTTGAGCTCGCCGAAGCCGTAGAAGATGAAAAACATCACATAAAAATTTTCGATTTTGTCATAGATTTTTCTAACATCAAAAAAAGATACTTTGTTAAGGACATGTAAAATTTGAATAAAATCTGAAAATCATATAAGTTTGGCGTTATATAAGCCATTATCAAGAGTTTCTTTTCACGTTATTATCAAAAACTTTTGCTGATAATCTTGTATGCGTCTCACCTGTTCATCTTCCTTTTTTTAATATTACGGCTTCACATGTCATGCTTTTAGTGAACCACGTCTTCATGAATTAATTTATATATATATAGTAGACCATCTTCAGGGCATGGTTATTAGAAACATACTTAGGATTAGACGATATTTAAGTCAACATGAAAAGACGATAGACTCAAGACTAATCAGAAACAGAACAAATGAAAATCTAAAGTCAGCGTTCCTTTTGGTCTACTAGACCGAAACGTCTGACGTCGACAGTAAAACAACATTAAAACAGTAAACTTGCATATTCGGATTTTGTTTTGTTTTTTCCATATTTTTCATCATACCGTCGGATCTACATCCACATATTTGCTTACATATATAATATAAATCTATATATATAATAATCTATATAAATATATTTAGTATGATTGTTGCTAAGTTTGATATTTGTGTGTGTGTGTGTGTGTGTGTGTGTGTGTGTGTGTGTGTGTGTGTGTGTGTGTGTGCGTGTGTGTGCGAGCGCACGAAAATGAGGTGAAATTTAAAATTGCCGGCAAACTGAATATGGTCTGGTACCTTTATTCATTTAATTTTATTTATTTCTGCTATCTTTATTTTTAATATTAATACGTCTCAAATAGCCATGAAATAAATCGGAATGGATTGTGATCAAATATGAATCGGAATTCGACAGAATAATAAGGTAAAGAACAAGTAGGAAACGTTTATCAATCTAACTTTGACTTTTATTAAATCTTCATCAGAGAATAAGATTTGAAGAAAAATAAGAAATAATTTATGGTATTTTTATTTTTGTGTTATTTGATTTTCATTGGTTAATCAGGTTAATAAGAATGGATTCAGTAAAGTTTGGAGATGTGATATAGTGTTTTTGACGTGTAGTGATTGTTGGTAATAGTTATTAGTAGGCCCTCATAGTACTTTCGACGTATAGAATTATTTTCTTTTTTTTAATCAGGGTGGCATTTGTAAAATCAATGTTATGGCCAGTGTTGTTCCTATGTATTACGGCAGAGTTTAAACGGTTGTCCAAACGTAACTATTTATGTTTGGAAATACGGGCTTTTAGATATCGTGATGTCTCTCTGGCTTCAATTCTTTTACATTGTGAACATGTTTATTTGATAAGTACCGACAAGTGTATTGGAATATGACTTATTTTTCTTCATAATTATATATTCAATTATCTTGGACGTGGCTTTTCGATTTCGAGATATCTCGCCTGTATTCATGCTTTTATATTGTAAGCAAATTCTTTGTTAAGTACTTTTTTATTTCGTGTTTACTTACTCATTTGAAAGAACAAAAATTATTAGAATATCATTCTTTGTATATGTTCTTTATCGTTAAGAATATTTTTGCAGTATATATCTTTTAAGTTTGAAAATAGATATAACTGAAAATAAACTTAAGCAACCTCTATTCAATATGATGCATTTTAATTTGCCAAATGTTTTCTTGTTTTTATTCCTTCCACTGAATAGATCTTGCACTGAACAGATATTTCTTCTCAGACTATTTTTCTAAATATAAAAACAATTTAGTTGCCATATGATTTTTTTTTCTTTGAAAGTTATTGCATTAAAATGGTTAGCGGAAGATATACAGCCCTGTAAGTGAATCTGTTGGGTTTTATTTTATGATTCAGTTCAATTATAATCAGAAATACATCCAATTTCATTTCTGTGAGGCGTTAACATATTAACATGGAGGCCAGGAAATAAGCATTCAAAGCCACAATTTTATAAATGAGTCCTACTTTATATGTGAATACTCAAGAATATTAATAGATGTAAAAGGCAAAATGTTACAATTAAATTTGGGGTCGGCGAGTTCCCTGCACGAAAACCGACTGGTTACTCCATTAATGGAAAATATTAATTTATTGAAAAATATATTTATTAAATAAATACTGATCGTAATTTTGTTAAGAAATAGTGGGAAGGAAATATGGAATATTTTGGTAAATATTTTCAAGATTCAGTATCAAATATTATAAAAATAATGACAGTTTGATGTAAGCAATTGATAGCTTAATGGCACCAAACCTAAATATATTAAACCCAGTTGTATTTTAGCAAGTCTTTTAAAATTACATTTTATTTGTAATAAAATCGATGGCTGTTTTTAAAATCGATTCTTTTGTTTCTTGCTCATCAAAAACTGGTGGCGAGATATACACAAAGTATATATTCTGTCAAGAAATTATAATCTACTATCTATATTTCTCATGTTGTTTGTCGTGGGAATTGTTACCTCGCCCAGGTCGTATTTCTCACCCGATTTCGATGCGGTTTTAACCGCAAGTTTGCAAATGGCTGCCGTAAGGACATGACGGAGCCCGATGTTTGAGTTCGGACTCAGGTTCCGAAAAAATCGTTAATCGAAAAAATCTGCTTGGTCGCATTTCAACCAAATTTGTCACCCTCTTAGAGTCTACCATTAGAAGTGTTGTCCAGAAATTTTATGACCACGGACCCCTAAACAGGGCAGAAAATTTATAAAACCCCAAAACCGATACGCCCAGATTGCGCCTGAACCGCTTCAACTCTGAGCGCCCCGCAAACAGTGTGCAAATCGACAATCGGTCAACCCTTAAAAATATTTTCCGGTTGGGTATTTCCTAAATGCAGATTAATTTAAGATCACGCTATGCGCGGGAAGTAACAGGTCAGTGCGTGCAGTTGAGTGGAAGAAAACATTTGACCTCAAATTCTGGAATGGGTGCAGGGCCATTGAAATTCGGCTTTTTTATCCCTGCTACCAGGTCTGACTTTGAGCCACAAATGACATATTCGACTTTGTCAACACTTTTGCTTTAATCGTCGCATCTTACCAAAATAAGCACTTCCTTGATTCGCGTCTTTACTGAAAAAAAAACCGCATACGTGCTGAATAAAAATGGTTCCGCTCTCAACAGTCCATTTTGCAATTCTTTAATCCTTTTCCCCTAGCCCAGGCCGCATCCCGTAAGTTCATTCATTGGTCTAAGTCATGGCCATTGTCCAGGCTGCACCAATCAATGACAAGTCACACTCCCTTTAAATACCTTCAGCGCGGCTGCATCCGCACTCACGTCTTGATTTGATCGCCATTAACGCATCTGTCCTTGGATTAATTGACAGCTTTCTACCTTTTCGTAGATCAGTTTTGCTATTAGACAGTTAACTGCTGTCGCAAATTACTTCTCTTCTGCCTTAACTACGCGGCCCAGTACACCTCAGTGTTTCACTACTTTTTAACCTTCAACGCTTCAACGTTTTGGTTGCGTAACCTCTTCCTACAGTGACGTTTTCGTGCTGCCAGAAAGCATGGCCCATAGCTAGGAGAAGCTTTTTCCATACCGCTCCACTGCATTTTTAGTTTTCGTATACAACGACGTTACACCGCTTCAGCTTCGGCATCAACTTCTATTTACACAGCATTTCTACAACCCTTCAAATGGCTCCTACACGACGAACATCCGTACGTCAGCAACTGAAGACGCTTAACACCGTTAACGTTACATATGCAGAACATGCGACTGCGGAGGAGCACATAATAACTCCGGTTACAGATGATTATATAGCGTCTACATCAACCTCTGCTTTGCACTCTTTTGCGTGCCGTGGCGATGACCAACCCGGAAGCGCTGCAAAGGCTGCAAAAACACCCAGGCGAGGCAACCTTAGCAGGCGTTCTAAAAAGGCCTCACCGGCTAAGGGGAAACTGGAGCAGGATTCCATTGAGTGCGCCTCCTTGGGGGAGAAGCGGCTGGCGTCTACTTCAACCTCTGCTTTGCACTCTTTTGAGTGCCGTGGCGATGACCGACCCGGCAGCTTTGCTAAGCGTGCCAAAATACCATGGCGAGGCAACCTTAGCAGGCGGGAGGAGGAAACCGAGGTAGAGACCTCTTGAAGGCTTTCCAATCAATCACAACGGAGGCAGTATGTTTTGTCACATGAAACGCTTGCTGAGCGTAACTACCGTTTGTACTGCAAATCATTTTACACATATTCGTTGAAAAGTAAGAGGAAACTACCTAAACGTACGATTTTTGAATCAAGCACGGACAACGCCGGGCCATGCTGGAAGTCTATTTATAAAATATATATTGTAAATCAATAAATTTGACAAATATGTCTTGTGTTTATTTGTACAAAAATAATAAACTGTACTGTCGGCGTTTCACTGTGATACATTACTTAGTAAATAAGTGCCTATTATTACTGTAGTGATATCGATCTTCACTATATGAGCACGTAGCCCAGTAGTTGGCATATTTGCTTTCTGGCCATGAGCCCTGGGTTCGAATTTCACCATAGTCGATTTGCGACTTCTTGAAGTTAGAAAGAATTGGAAAGTGCATGAAAAGTATGCCATGTCTTGACCCAACCCGTGTGAGTGGAATAGGGTAAATAGGCAGCTTTCCAAGCGGGCAGCTCCGAAGGAGATTATATGCCGAATTCATATGGATTGTAGTTTTATTTTTATAGCACCAATCCCGATATATATATATATATATATATATATATATATATATATGATGGACTCAATTTCGAAGTATGAGGATCCGTCCATTACATTCAGTTTGTGTCGTATGTTTCACTTAAGTTCCGCTAGTGACATGCATACAAGTTCACATATTGTGCAACAGCGAGAATCTCGGGATATAGCTGCAGGAATATTTGCTGACGCTCTTCGCCGTTGTCTTTAGTCTCTTAGCCGGTCAATAGGGCTGATATAAAAAGTTCTGATAGCACAAATATCTCCATTTATTTCCATCCGGGTCAAAAGTATTGACGACTGAAAGAAAACTATTAGCTTATCTTTATACCTGAGCCACGGCCATCCAGCACTCCTTGGTCCACTGTCAAGCTGGCTATACATGAGGACCTTAGGTATTCTCTCGTCACTCATCATTGCAACATGGCCAATCCATGATGTAGCTGATTGATGTTATATTCAGCACCTCTACTCTAGGGTTTCGTGGACGATCCTTTGTGTAATTGTTCGATACACTCGTCAAGAGACATCAACAAATATATAACTTCGCAATAATATAACGTTTGAAGATTAGCGTTCTTCCCGACTTTATCCATCATACGGCATTTGTTCAAAAAGCTTCCACCAGTTTTTAAATATCTCGAAGAACGTTAAAACTTCATTGATAAAACTTGGCAACCTTTTTCCTATATCATTTAGTCTAATGAAATTAAATTAACAATTCAAGATTATTTTTTTAATTCAGAATAAATCTAAAATGTAACACAGTAACTTTTAACCGTTTTAAACCCAAAAGTATTTAAAAAGAAAAGGTAAATAAATTCCTATTATTTCCAATTTATTTTCGTGTAGGCGTAGTAAACTTAGTTTCTTTTAGAAGATAAAGCGTAAGTGCTCTTTGGTTTTGAATTAAATTATCAAATTCTTACAGGCAGAGTAGTAAAAGAATAAGTTTTGTGGCTTTACTAGAATCTCACGGGAATTAATTTACCTAAGTTAATCAAATAGAAATATTCAATTAAGAAAGGACGCAAAAAAGTTTGCAACTTTCCTAACATTAGAACTGCGAAATCGTAATTTCATTTGTTATGTATAATTTCTTGTGCTGTCGAACAATGAGGTCGACGAAAAGATCAGGCATGGTTTCGTGGAACGTCGGCTGCAATGAAGACGTTTAAAAAGGATTTAAACATCCATACAGATGATGAGAAGAAGATAAGTTGAAAGAAAGCGTTGTCCATTTATCTTACACAGGTACAAATTGAAAAGAAGAGTCAGGCATCTGCCATATACAGATAAGAAAATCGATGAAGAGTTTACAATTTGCGGTATTCAGCTAAAATAGAGAGCACAATTCAGTGATACACAGTTAGACATTAAAACGAACAGTCAATACTTAGATGAGCTTGACAAAAACCGAATTACATAGTATAGCTGGCCATTTGTATTCGAGGACACCAGTCTACTAGGGAAGCTAGCCAAATCCCTATTGCAGGCGCTTGCTCAGACGCATTTGTGTTTATTCAACTGCAACTATGCCGAGCAGACCATAGCTAGCTTCTGAGAAAGAGCGTGTTAGCTAGCGTGATCAACAATTTGAACGAGGCCAGCGCGCTCAAGCCCTCGGCTACGATGACTTGTGACTTCGTTTTAGCACAGCTGTCTTGGCCTCAAAGGTTCCGTCTACCCACTTTCAATCACAAGGCTTGATCAACCCGTAGTATGCTTTTCAAGCACATTCCACTGGTGCCGCACGCTGGGATCGACCCCCACTAGTCCAATAACAAATCGACCATGGTGAGATTCGAACCCGGGTCTTACGGTCAGAATGCGAACGTTCTAACTATACATATCGTGTCCATACACGTACCCATATGTACATACATAGATGCATATGTTATTTGAATGTTGATTTTCTTTCTTATTATCATGTACGTAACGTACTGTTTGCTTTAGATAAACATGTTATATTCTATGAGAATAGATTCAATAAATATCGGTGGTGTAATGTTTCTTTACGTGTGTTTATAGTTACTAATATTTTTATTAGTAGACCCTCGGAGTACATTTTACGTAAATAACTATTATTTTGCAATTAGGGTGGCATTAGTAAACTCAAATTTATGGCCAGTTTTGTTATTACGAGAGAGTTTGAATAGTTGTCTAAACAAACCTGTTTTATGTTTTTAGATACAGGCTTTTAGATCTCGTTATGTCTCTTCGATTTAAATTCATTTACATTGTGAACATTTTATTTGATAATTTCTGGCATCTGAATTGCTATATGATTTAATTTTCTTCTTAATTATATCTTCGATTTTCTTCAACGTGTTGGCATAGATCCAAGTATTAAGAATAAGTAAATTATTTAGAAGTTTAGTAGAAATCGTGTTAGAGAGTAGGATTATGAATTTTGTGTTGTTGTTTATAAAAGTACTATTGATGGTGTCTCGATTTTTGGATTCGTGGCAAACGAGTTTACAAAATCCAGAAATCCAAAAAATCTAAAGCCTTGAATTAAAAAAAAATCCTGCAAAGATTGAGAAACAAGTTTTTAATTAAACAAAAATAACGGTAAATATATGTGTTACGTATTCATGCATATGTAAAATTAAAAGTACCAAATATGACCCGGTAACTCTCTAGATTTGCCATCACTGTTATAGGGGAAAAGTAAGAGAGCAAAGAAAGATAGATACGGCGCTCCATAGCAACAATTTATATATAAACATGTTGGCCTACGACGCCAGGAACAGATGTTGGTGATCTGGTAGTTTAGCATGAACCATACCTCCAATTACACATACCTTTTTTTAAAAAAGTCATGTTGTAAATAAAATCCACGCAAAATAATATTTGATATGAAAGTGCGTACATAGCAGATACATATCATTGAATCACTGCAGTCCTGTGCATGACGATAAACTACATCCGGCAGCAATGTTTTGAGGAGTGTAGAACCACCTCTTAATTGCAGTTGTTTCCTAGGTTCACCTTGACACAGGGGTGTATATCATTTGTTAAGTTCTCAGCTAGGGGTGAATAGTGAAGCCCATAACAAAACACTATGAAAGTAAAAAAAAATACAAGCAAGACGTTTTTATATGAAAAAGAGCAATAATACATATTTTATATAAAATTACCAAAAATACATTTTTCAAGCAAAATAACAACCAATACATTTTATCTGTAGTCGAATGCATACAATTGCATTCAAAATATATTTAGTTGAAGACATAAAATTGGGTTCAGCTTATTTAGATTTCTGAATAAAATAACCCATAGCGGTGTTGATATATCGCTAAGTAAAATCAATCAGCCCAAACCAAATTGTCTCTTACTGAACGTTTAGAGAGACAAAACCGCGGGTAGGAGAACAGTTAGACTGCGTGAAATGCGTCTTGGCCGTTTCAACAGTAACGTATGTGACATCAAACCCTACACAACAGGTAATGATCAATTGATGAGCATCTCCAAAATCTATAGCCAGTGTTCAAAAATTTGTAAGGAAACAGTTTTGAAATAAAATCTTGCTCTCTCCAACGGTGTTATTTTGCTACCCTTATCCGCTACTATATTTCTTGATTTAGAGCACACCCTGCGTGTGTGTTCTAGTACATAGTTTAGCTATATATATATATATATATATATATATATATATATATATATATATATATATATATATATATATATATATATATATATATATATATATATATATATATATGTATATATATATATATATATATATATGTATATATATATGTATATATATATATATATATATATATATATATATAAACAAATGCTTAGAGGTACAAAATTTATATACAGTTTTAAAAACTAGGAATTTATTAATTTTAATTTTATTAGTCTCTAAGGTCCTTTCAAACAACATCTCATCAGGAGACAATCGTTGGATAATTGAAAAATTAACGAAAAAAAACAGTAACGAAAATGAAGAGCAAAAAAAGGGGGAAAAATAACATATAAGTGTATATACTTATAACGAGGGATAAGTATATACACTTATATGTTATTTTAGCGCGTTTCCCCTTTTTTTTGCTCTTCATTTTCGTTACTGTTTTTTTTTTTCCGTTAATTTGTCAATTATCCAACGATTGTCTCCTGATGAGATGTTGGTTGAAAGGGCCTGAGAGACTAATAAAATTAAAATTAATAAATTTCTAGTTTTTAAAACTGTATATATATATATATATATATATATATATATATATATATATATATATATATATATATATATATATATATATATATATATATATATATATATATATAGGTCGGAATGCCACACTGGGTGTGTGGCGTAGTTGAAATGAAATCAAGTGATTTGACGATGCATAGTGTGCTGAAAATTCAGCACTAAACAAAAACAGGTGAGCAGGTGGGTACCAGTGAGAATATAAAAACTGGACAAACGGTCGCAAGAGACGTACAAGCCTATAGGGAGACCTTGCCGCCTTGATAGACTTATCATATTATCCAAATGATCAAACCAAGTGCAAAGGAGAAATTTTGCCGCTTCTCTAAAGTCACTTTCTCTCACCATTATCCATTTGCCATCTTAGATTCCTCGAATAAAGAATTATCTCTCTTACAAAGTAAAACAAATTGTATTATCTATTCCTAATGTTCTCACCATCAAAGGAAGAAAGAAAGAAAGAAGGAAAGAATAACCATTTCTTAAATGCACATCGTCATAGAAGAAAGAAGGAATTATAGTATTTTGACACCCACGTTATTAAATATGATAATAGGAAGGAAAGAAAGAAAAGAGAATAAAAGAAAGATTATTTCTGAAGTCTGAAAAATCAAAGATAAGAAAGAAAGAAAGAAAGAGAAAAGAAAAAGAAAGAAAGAATGAAAGAAAGAATATCTACTTTTTCAATCCTCATCTTCAAAGAAGACAAAAGAATTATAGTATTCTGACACATTCGTTATTAAAGAGGATAATAGGAAAGAATTAAAAGCGAAAGAGAGGAATATTATTTCTGTATTCTGAAACATCAAAGAAGATAAGGAAGAAAGAAAGCATATTATCTGAAAGCCTAAGCATAAACAAACAAGGACGAAGGCAAATGAAACAACCAAGAAAGAAAGAAAAAAGAAAAAAAATCAGTTTCTGAAATCCTCATCATCAAAAGAGAAGGAAAGGAAAACTATATTTGGAGACCTAACAGTGCAGATAAGAAGAAGGAAAGAACGAACGAACTAAAGTAAAAGAAAACGAAAGTACACCTATATTTTAAATTTTTATCATCAAAGTTGAAAGAAAGAAAAGAAGAAATGTATGTTTCTGACACAGTCGTCATCAAAGACGATAATACAAAAGAAAGAAATAAACAAACAAAAAATAAAAATATCTATTTCTGATAACCTAGATATTAAAAATAAGAAAGAAAGAAAGAAAGAAAGAGAGAAAGGTGAATAAATAATGTGTCTCATCTGATAAGTATCCAGTAAAAATATATCACAAAATAAAAAACACATGCATAGATATGCATGCAACTAAATTAGACTATCATATTGTATACTTATGTTATATATGTGTATATATACCCAATGGCCATTTTCACTTCAATGTGTATATACCAAGTGTAACATCAACATTTTCTAAATCGTGTAACAGCATTCCACAAAATTTTTAATATCTAAAAAAACACTAAACTTGGATGAGTCTAATGGTACGTCATTTTGAAAACTCACTCTGATCGTTTTGATAACAAAAGAAATCCCGAATGTGTTAGTGAGCGTCTCAGACTCAATACGGAAGCCTACATCATGTACCTTGAGGAAGTAGTGCTGCTCTGGGTCAAGAGGGTGGCTACTGGAAGATCCCACATCTGGCAAAATGACTCTGCACTATGCCACGCAAACAGAAGAACCCAGTCATGGCTGTCAGAAAATTTATATCTGGCCACCTAACTACGCAGACATCAACCTCCCTGATTATTATATGTAGGACGCAGTTGTGCGAGGGACCAAAAAATTCTTGTAGCGCTAAAGGTGAATTAGAGACAAGGATTATGGCAGCATTCACCAACTTAAACAAGGAGACCGTCCAAAAGATTTGCAGGAGATTTCGATGTGTTCTGAGGGCCGTGGCTAAAGCCAAAAGCAATTTTATTGAAGAAATGTATTCTTTAATATTTCAAGATATTTCTTGTGTAATTTTGGTGAATATATCTGTTAACATCAAATGTCAATGTTATTTTCACTTTTGCGTAATTTAGACTATAATTTATCCATCGCATCCATTAATTATTTACATATATATATATATATATATATATATATATATATATATATATATATATATATGTGTTTGTGTGTGTGTGTGTGTGTGTGTGTGTGAATGTGTGTGTGTCTCTGTGTGTAATTATAAATGTGTGATTATGGCTATGTGTATATTTCTGTATAGTACGCTCTTGCAAGTGCGTGGGTAAAGTGGAAATGAGCCACATTGAATTATATGAATGTAAATGTGGATCAAATGTAGCCTGGAACACCGTATGGAATTCCGTGTTTAGAATAACGAATTTTGACAGTTCATACCTCACATATCCCAAGACCATGAAAAACAGGAGGAAAAATACAGAATTCTTGAAAACATTAAACAGAGTTTCTCAAATTTCTTCTAGTATAGAACGGATGAGATTGGAAGAATTTATTATTATAGTGATATGATATTCCTTGTGCGAATCCAAAGAATGGCAACTGAAAAAAGATTTCGAAATAAATTTGATAAAACATACATTTTCGTTGTGGTAATGTCCGAAGAATAAATTTGTTCTAAATGTATTTTTAAAAAAAGTTAAAAAACAGATATAAATATCAATAAAAAACAAAACAAACAAGAAACACACAAATAATAAACATATTATATACAGAACATCAGACTATAGAGGGCGCCAAACACCGGCTGTTATGGTTAGTTACAATGAAAATAACGGGCGGTCGAAAAGTTCACAGAATATAAAGAGAATCATTCATTTTAAATTGACTAGAT
>OZ038497.1:72314296-72319296 GCA_964036315.1 Acanthosepion esculentum | reverse complement strand
TTTGGTCCTCATAATTATTATTCTTCACAATGATATTTTCCCATCAAACGACAGTTGACAATAATGGGTTCGCTGCAAATTTATTTTAACTCAACGACATACCTTTTATTTTTAATCGATTGATTATCATATTGTTTATTTTCAATTTCGCCCTAATAAACCATTTAACTATTATATTAATTCACAGTAAAGTAAAAATTCTTCTTTTATTATAACAATGTTTTCTCCAGATACCAGTCCTAGCTGCAAGTTGGCTATTGGTTCATACCATTCTCAAAGATTATTGTGCGTAAATGAATGTAAGGAACCCGACTGGAATTCGAGCGCATCTCTTCAAATTCCCATTCCAAGCCACTGATACAACAAATCCCTACCCTTAATGAACACACGGCACACACATCCCTACACGTTACCTAAAATGGTTGATAAGCCTTAGAAAACGAATCCATCAATCAACACCTTAATTAACAAATATGGTTGAATGCGATTTATTTGTTTACTAGGAATATACCTTGGCAAACTTAATGCCAGTGCTGATTTCCTACTTCATTCTTTTTTCACCCAATTCAAGGCTCGGAAAACTCTTAAGGTAGTGTTTTCCAGTTAAAACGCTAATTCAGAATGAGATGTGTGTTCTGAACAGAAGACGAAATTTTAAGAATTGAAAATTATGAGGATAAGGAAAAAAATGAAATTTGCCTCTTGAAATGAACACATCCAGTTTGAAGTTCAAGGAGGCAACCACGCTGGTGCCTTTTCCATAAAAAGAGAAAAGGTTGTTTGAGTGGAACTTTCTTTCTATACACTTGGAATAAGGAAGAAATGACAGTGATTCTACTCTGTGAAAATGGTGTGGCTTCTAGCTGTAAAAGATTCAGCGTGTGGAAACGAGAGAAAATTCAGCTTCTCTGAACATTTGTAATAGAACTAGCGAGGTTGCACCTGAATTTCAGCATTGCTTCTGTGGGAAATATCAGTCTAATGAAAAATGTCATCATCCAAAAGCGTACGTAGCAAGACTGGAAATCTCCAGACTAGATACAGCAGCAATATTCCATTTCTGCTCTAAACTGATTCATGTAAAGTTATGGTATGCATGTAACTAGATTAGATCCAAAATGAACTTCCATTGAAATAATGAAATTTTCAGTAACAATTTTTCATAATGGTATTTCCAGGGGTAATTTATTTTCAAATGAAGGACCATAATTAATTTAAAGTTTATTAATTTCAGTTTCGAATTTTCAATACGGTGTAACGAGAGAAAGGGAAAGAAATATTTATTCTCCCAATTACATTTCTCTCGTTATAGCCATTGTTGTATCCGTGATACAACAACACCGTAGCTCACGGACAGGGCAGAACAGAATGGCTGAAAGAAAAAGAATGAGAAACATGCCATATTCTCAGAGAGACTTTTATATGCTAGATATACACAAAACCTTATATATACATATATACATATGTCCCCCGTGGAGAAATATATATTTCTTATTTCTACAAAGCAACGCAAAGTATAAGGAGGGACAGAAGGAAAGGTCTTACATATAATTTGAAAATATTCCTTACCTGGAGAAGACTCCAGATTTAAACAGGTCGGATTCATCTATATCCCAAAAGAGACATAGATGATTCATGCATCGACATCAAGTGCTTGTAAGATGGGGAGAGAGATTTAGCCTCAACCTGGGCCAAAGGCTCCTTCATCTATGTCCCAAAGGGAAACAGCATCATGTGCTTGTAAGCTGGGTAGGCAGATTTAGACTCAGCCTGTGCCTTTTGGCCTGTATGGGGTGAAGTCACGAATCAGTGGTCATGTGACCACGAGACTTATCTTCCACCAAATAGATATAAGCACTTTCTGTATTCATACAACGGTAATATGACCAAAAATTATTACCTGGTCTCATTTCCCGTCGAGAATAACCACCCATTTTTAATTAGTTTGTACTTCCTTTCAATTTTTTTCGGTTAAAGAAACAACTTACTAAATTCAGTCTCTTTTAACATATGCTTTAGTTATCTTTTAAAAAATTATCTCTAGATTTAAACGCTGGGTTCGTTATTCTCTTACATAACCTTCTGGCATTTTCAGATGAACCACGCGAAAAAACGCAGAGAAGAACTCTTTTTGCTCAAACAGTAATTCTGCTCGTCATTGCCCTGGAGTGTTGAGGCTTGAAAAACGGTGAGGAAAAAAAGGTGAAAAAACCTTCATTGGCTGATGGTGATTCATTATATAAATGGTTTCACTGTTCTAACTAATAGTTTTTCAGAATATCCTGGAAACACACACATGCAAACTACTCCTCTTCTTTTTTACGAATGCCTTCTTAGCCGGAGAAAATCATACACATACACATACACATATATTAATAACTTGAGATACAAGCGTAACGACATACGTGTTCGGCCGTTTTTTTGCCTTGAGATACGAGCTGAATTTTGAGATACGAGCGAGTTTCAGTTAAGCATCCACAGTACACGCATTCACTTCTCTCCTGGAAGGATTTCTGTTGTGCTGTGTCTTTGTTTTCGTTATTTTGTAAAAGTCCTTCCTCATAGGTCCGAAGAAAGAAAGTACGTGTAAAGAGCAGTAGTGAAAAGCCCAAACGTATGATTTCGCGGAAAATTATAAAAAAAAACAAAACATGAGGAACATGTACGAGTAATGGACTTGGCGAGACGGTCTGAGTGTTCTACATCGACGATAAATAAAAAAATTATAAAATTTAAATTTTTTATTAAAAATAATCAATTACAGTAATGGATAAAATATAAACAAATTAAAAATTAAGTGCTAAATTTAATCTTTGGTATCGTAGACTAGGCTAGACTAGAGCTTGCTATGCTAGGTGTTGTTTTCCCTCTCTCTCTCACTCTTTCTCTCTCTCTCTCTCTCTCTCTCTCTCTCTCTCTCTCTCTCTCATCCGCCAGTTGCTCTATGACTCGTCTAGAAATTCATGGTTGTGTACAGTTTATTTCCTTACAATTTTTTCTTTCTTATTTTATTGTTGGTAAACTACATCTCTTGTTTATTCACACGTTTTTGCTTGTAAGAAACCCACAAATCCAAAAATAGGGTTGAGTTTTAGGAAAATGTGGGTGAATTTTCGTGGCATAGAACAGATCATAAATATTCCCATTTATTTCAATGGGGAAAATGATTTGAGATACGAGTGTTTTAACTTACGAGCTCGGTCTTAGAACGAATTAAACTCGTATATTCTTCATGCTAATGGTAAGACCAAACGCTTTCCATGCAACAGAGTACCGGTTGACGAGTTCTAAGGTTTCCTCTAGGGTTGTTACCACAAGTGCAACATCATTAGCAAACTGCAGATCAAGAATAACGCTAGTTCGAATAAGCGTTTTAGCTTTGAACCGCTAATGGTTGAAAAGAGCCACCATTGGTTAAAGACACGATAAAAAGTAACCTCTAAGGAATATTCCAAAAAAAGAATACGCTATTTCCGTTATCTTTCGTCTCTTAGCCGGGCAATATGAGTGATTTCATAAATTTCTGATACCACTCTGCCACAAATATCTATTTAATTCTATTCAGGGAAAAGTAACCTCACAGTTGTCAATGTGCCTCATACTAACTTCTAGACCGAACTCATAACTCAAAACACTCGTATCTCAAACCAATTTCCCCCATTTAAATTAATAGAAATATTTCAGATCTAGTCCAGGCCCCTAAAAATCACCCTCATTTTCCTAAAACTCACCCTCATTTTCCTAAAACTCACCCTTATCTTTGTATTTGTGGGTTTCTTACAAGCAAAAGCGTGGGAATAAACAAGAAATGTATTTTACAAACAATAAAATGAAAAAGATAAAAACAAATTATATAGAAATAAACGGCTAGCCTGGGCAAGCAACAATTAACCTAACCTATCAACGGCTAGCCTAGCCTAGCAACAATTAACACAGCCTGGCAACGGCTAGCCTGGCCCAGCAACAATTAACACAGCCTAGCAACGGCTAGCCTAGCCCAGCAACAATTAACCTAACCTAGCAACGGCTAGCCTGGCCCAGAAATAATTAACACAGGCTAGCAAGGCTAGCCTAGCCAAGCAACAATTAACAGAGCCTAGCAACGGCTAGCCTGGCCCAGCAACAATTAACCTAACCTAGCAACGGCTAGCCTAGCCCAGCAACAAATAACACAGGCTAGCAACGGCTATCCTAGCCAAGCAACAATTAACACATGCTAGCAACGGCTAGCCTAGTCAAGCAACAATTAACACAGCCTAGCAACGGCTAGCCTAGCCCAGCAACAATTAACCTAACCTAGCAACGGCTAGCCTGGCCCAGCAACAATTAACACAGGCTAGCAAGGCTAGCCTAGCCAAGCAACAATTAACAGAGCCTAGCAACGGCTAGCCTAGCCAAGCAACAATTAACAGAGCCTAGCAGCGGCTAGCCTGGCCCAGCAACAATTAACCTAACCTAGCAACGGCTAGCCTAGCCCAGCAACAAATAACACAGGCTAGCAACGGCTATCCTAGCCAAGCAACAATTAACACATGCTAGCAACGGCTAGCCTAGTCAAGCAACAATTAACACAGCCTAGCAACGGCTAGCCTAGGCCAGCAACAATTAACCTAACCTAGCAACGGCTAGCCTGGCCCAGCAACAATTAACACAGGCTAGCAAGGCTAGCCTAGCCAAGCAACAATTAACAGAGCCTAGCAACGGCTAGCCTCGCCAAGCAACAATTAACCTAACCTAGCAACGGCTAGCCTGGCCCAGCAACAATTAACACAGGCTAGCAACGGGTAGCCTAGCCCAGCAACAATTAACCTAACCTAGCAACGGCTAGCCTGGCCCAGCAACAATTAACCTAACCTAGCAACGGCTAGCCTAGCTCAGCAACAATAAACACAGCCTAGCAACGGCTAGCCTAGCCCAGCAACAATTAACCTAACCTAGCAACAGCTAGCCTGGCTCAGCAACAATTAACACAGCCTAGCAACGGGGAGCCTAGACCAGCA
>OZ038497.1:72254296-72311796 GCA_964036315.1 Acanthosepion esculentum | reverse complement strand
GTAATCTCGCTAAGATTTTTACAGTGCAAATAAAATATCTACTATATTACTTTATTTCCCCTCCACCCCGAAGAAATTAGTTTAGTGAAAAATTGGATTGTTCACACTCTATTGTTCGCAAAACTACTTCCTCTGTGGAACAGAATTTTGGGACGTATACCAGCACAAAGTACGCCTACTCGAGAGCTTCCCGTCAGAGTAGTAGTAATGGTAAGGCTTCGTCTCATAATCCTAGGAAATGTTTTCTCGTGTAAATACACTATCAAAAGATAAAGATTAAAAAATACGAGATCGAAACAAAGGTATCATTAATCAACATTTCCCAGATAAGATACTAAGAGTTCTTGAGAAGTTTCAAGAAGGAAACAAAGAAGGAAGAAAAATCGATCGGCGAGAAGAGATCAGTCTCTTGATGAAAGAACAGAGAGCAGACGTGATGAAGTGAACGATGGTTAGCAAGAGAAGGGAACGTATAAGTCGAAGAAATATGGAAGGAAAGAGGAAGTAAAAAACAAAATTAATTGAGGCGTAAATTTCTGCACAATATGCATTAGGCTGATTATTAAAATTGCACCCCCTCCCCTCTGAAACATACGGATAGACAAAGAAAGCAATATTGGGAATAAGCGCATTCGTTAATAAGTAGGCTGTCAAGTTACTTAGCAGAAATTATATTTACATCAAATGTAACGTGATGGCCTTCACTGAACTGCTAATTTTTTTCTTTACTTTTTTCCGCTTCCGCTTCGATTATTTCTGATCGACCGCGAAATATTGCGATGCGTATATTGGAGATAAATACATTCCTTGTATATTAGATATAGACAAAAATATACTTACTGGAATATAAGGACAGTAATTATGACCATATTGGTGAGTTGGCTCTCGACAGTATCGCAATGGCAAATAGATATACAGGGTGCGATGGATAAATTGTCGTCTAAATTACGTAAAAAAAAAAAAAAAATGGAAATAATACTGACATTTCATTTTAACCGATATATTTACCAAAATTACACAAAAAATATCTTGAAATACTAACGAGTATATTTATACAATAAAATCGTCATTGGCTTTATCCACGGCCTCCAGATGACTTCGTAATCTCCTGCAACTCTTCTGAACGGTCTCCCTGTTTAAGTTGCCTTAATCTTTTCCTTTAGTTCATCTTTGATGTTGCAAGGAATTTTTTGATCTCTCGCACAACTGTACTCCACACATAATAATCGAGGAGGTTAGAGTCTGGGGAGATAGCTGGCCAGATTTAAGGCGTGATGTGGTGACAGAAATTGTCTGACAGTCACGACTGGGTCCTACTGCTTGTATAGCATGGTGTATAATCTTGTTGCCAAACATAGGGTTTTCGAGCAGCCACACTCTTGACCCGGGCCAGAACTAACTTCTCAAGACACTTGATGTAGGCCTCTGTGTTTTGTCTTAGGCCTTCACCATCAAATTCAGATTCTCATCAGAACGGAGTAAGTTTTCCGAGTTGCCGTACCTTTAATCACCATTAGACACCAACTATTACGAAATCCTCTGCACTGTCCTTAAATAGACATCCAAACACTCTGCAATGTTCGTATCGGAGGTTCTGTTTCGAATACGAAGCAGTACAGCATGCCGTTACCAAGTTTCTGTCGGAGTGAATTGTGTCATGGTGCTCTTTTTCTCGCAGATCGTACCCAACTGATCCTAGCATACTGCGCAGTCGACAAAATAAAAAACAAACAGCACGCATGCGCGTAATCAAAAATATAAAATGGCGACAATTGACACATCACACCCTGTCTTTGCAACCCATATATTATATATCAGATAAGAATGCTTTTGACAACCGAAAACTTTATTCTCTTGCTCAAATAATATTTTCTAACATTTTCTAAATATATTGTATTCTACATGTTGAAGGGTAATATATTGGTTTCTTTATGTAACAAGTTTATTATGTCGTAAGGATATTTGGTTGTTCATTTCCCACTAATACTCTTGAGTAAGTCCCAATTTTTCATTCTCAATCGAGAAGTCACATAGAAACACAGACTGTGTTTATTTGCCTTGGTTAGCATTAAATATAGCAGAGGTTAAGTCTGAATACAGATCAGGTTTCGTTTAGGTATATGTGGTCCATCTAGATTTCATCTTTAGTTTGGAAATTTTAGATTATATGAAAATAAAACAACAGTGCTGTTCGAAGATTGCGTGTCACAATGGGAGCCATTTCTCTGTTATCAATGTTCTCCCGAAAGATGTGATTGGTTCTTCACAATTCTTCACA
This sequence comes from Acanthosepion esculentum, assembly GCA_964036315.1. Classification (NCBI taxonomy): domain Eukaryota; kingdom Metazoa; phylum Mollusca; class Cephalopoda; order Sepiida; family Sepiidae; genus Acanthosepion; species Acanthosepion esculentum. The sequence continues at coordinate 72,309,518 of OZ038497.1, read as the reverse complement.
ACTATTGGGTTGGCCAAAAACATTCGTTTGCTTATTAAGTAGACAACTTACTTAAAAATATATAACCAATATAATCAAATAGGCCTAGTTTTCAAATTGTCTGTCTGGATGTTCGCGTGGCATGGAGGTTAACGGTTCGGAAACTGAAATCAACTCCTGCCAAATTCGTTTCATTTACTTTTGTACAAATATCCTTGGGAAAGGCATGAATCCATATCTCCTTTGCACCCTACCCTAGCTATGTGTTAAATAGCGGCAAAGAATTAACTCCCTTTGGTTAGAAACCAATCTACTTGAAGGAAAACTCTGAATTCAAAACGTGGCGTGGGATTGGCAATTTAACCCGCTAAAATCTAATTTTAAGAGAAACTACAACAAATAAAAATGGTATATTCTATTCTCTGGGGATTTGTATGGGAGCTACAGATTTAGAGAGAAAGAAAGACAAAGAGAGAGTTGGTCAACAGGAGAATATATATATATATATATATATATATATATATATATATATATGCAAGATGATTGAAAAGTAACTCCCCATTTTAAAATAATTATAATTTATTTATTAACTATAATTATTACGAGAAGTGGATACGAGAGGAAAGCATTTAGCGTGAGGTTTTATTTAAAATTCGATATAGGCACCAAATTTGTCTATCAGGTTCTCGAGCTGCCCAGGAATCGCGTCAAATGATTTCATCAGGAACTCTCGTGGTATGGAAGACATAACTTCTTGTATTCGCCCATCAAGTTCTTCAAAAATATTGATTTGGTAGAGTAGACTTTCTCCTTTAAACAACTCTAAAGAAAACGTCACCGGGTGTTAAATAAGGACTCCTGGCTGGCCACTCATACATAAAAGATGGAGGTACTGTTCAACTTTTCACTCATCCTGTATATTGCACCCACTGAATATTTGCACATTTTCTAAGGAAATGCGAATATTTGCAAATAGTTACTTAATAAATAAATAGTTGATTCTGTATTCAATTTGATTTAATTATTTAGTTTGAATAATTCGTGAAATTTTTAGAAGTTTCATCTATTATATCCATAGTTATAGATTTTTCTAAAAATTGGTGCAGTCAAGAATTATTCGCCCCTCGCCCATTATGAACATCACGTAATAATATTGCTCAATGGCAGTTGACATTTAATAAACCCTTTGAACATGAACTAGTATAAACATTGCCAATGCTGTAAATACTTCAGGGCTGAATGTATTGTCGAAGACAGTCACAAGATACACGACTTTGAGCTTGTCACTCAAGGTAAACTCCCTTGCTTAAAGCTAAACACAAAAAATGCATATTAGCTTATGCTAGAAGCCATGTAGATCATGGGAGTAAATATGTGAAAACTGTTTTATAGTCAAATGAAACCAAACTAGAATTATTTAGTCACATGAGTCCTCTTTTATGCATAGAGGAAAGTGAATGAATCTCACAAAACAAACAGACCCTTCAAACAATCAAGCACGGTGATGGGAGCATTCTGCTCTGAGGGTGATTTGCTGTTTCTGAACCGGGAGAACTAGTGACAGTAAAGGGAATCATAGATAATGAGCAGTATTTGGTTATTCTTAAAAATAATATAAAGCAAAGAGCATGAAAGCTGGATTTGGGGCGTCACTGTACGTTCCAACATTAAAATGACCCGAAACACACGATACGAATTGTTACAAAATACTTAGACGCCAATACAATTAAGGTATTAGCGTACCACGCAAAAGTCCTGAACTAAACTTCATTAAAAATTTATAGTCATATTTGAAGAAAAAAGTAAGATAAAGTAGTCCTTTACATTTGGAGAAACTAGAAGCTATTCCTAAGGAAGAATGGAGCAAAATTCCTATTAGTGCGTGTAGCGATCTTTTAAGGAACTAACAAAAAACTCAATAATCAAGAATAAACGTTACACAATTGATGATAGGGTATTAGATTTTATCTTTTGGTGTATTTTGTATTATTGTTTGACATTAAAATATTTTTGTTGTGGGCATCATAGCACATTCTTTCAAAACCATTATTTCATCATTTTTCAAAGTAAGATCGGGAGAAAGTAAAATGATAGGCAAAACAGGAAGTGACAGCATGCGAATATGGATACGAGAACAAAACAATGTAAATATAAGACAGAAGTGATTAATCAACAGAAAGGAAGGTGGATCATATAGCAAGGAAAATTATAACCGGACATGGAGGAAATTTTGTTTTAATGGTGCCCAATGAACAATAAAGACAGAAATAAATGAGAGAATAAAGAGGAATACAATAGAGAAAAAAAGAGAAGGAATAAATAAAACTTACTTTTAATTGTATGTAAATATACTCCTGGACTAAGTGATATAAGAATAGATAGTGTAGAATATTATAAAAATAAAGACAGAATGAACAGCATTTTTTCAATAGACTGAAAAAAAGTTTATAATGTCAGGGTACGAAATATTGGAATTAATGAAAACACTTGAAAACAAAGTTAACATTCGCGCTAATTTCCTTGAGAATGTCATCAATCTATTCCTTATTCATTCTACAATCTCTTGCTTAAATAACAGTGTAAACTAAGTTTTTTAGCCATGTATGGCAGCCAGTCTACGATAAGGAGTATGAATTTCAAAATGTAGAAAAGATAAGAGGTATTCACTCCACTATTATTCCCAAGAAGTCATGATGATTTGGAGATATTATAGGAAAGGTATCTGTGGCAAACCAAGATCACCTCTATTCTGCCGTGACAAGCTTTTAAAAAAGGAACATCAAAACATACACTTCGCTTATAAAGGGTGTTTCATTAAAACGAATCAAAGTCAGCAGTAAATAAATCAGTGTTATTGGTGAAAATTTATTTATTTCTCTATTAGACCATACTATTTATAAATGGTAATTATCCGTGAAAAATAATATCGACCAGATGTCTGCCACACCTCCACTCGATGGTCAAAATCTTTGATGACGTCTCTGCATAGTTGCTCCTCGATCTCCCCAATATGTCTTATTATCTCATCCTTCAGCTGCTGAATTGTTGTTGGCTTGTTGGCATAGAACTTACTTTTGAGATGACGCCCGAGGAAGAAATCTAAAAGCGCCAATGGCACGATCGTGGTGACCAACCCACTTCGCTGTTTCGAGAGATGATGCAACATGGGAAGTGCGCGAAATGCATTTTGAACGTCCATTTTCGTAATAGGCTTCGATAACTTTAACACGTTGTTTGATTTTTAATCTTTCCATGGTTGAAATTACCAAAGACTTAAGTTGTTAAATCTGAAAGAAAAAGAAAAAAAATATCATCAGGCGCTTAAACTTAATTCACATTTAAAATCGGTTCAAATTATCGGAACACCCTTTATTAGAGAGCATCATGGCGCAGTATTACTATACAAATGTTTTTGTCTGATACCAGGCAAAATTTACAATGTTGAATACGTTGTTATCATTGAGTGGAATCCTACGCTGCTACAGCGTCAATCTCTTTCTCCTCGTAATAGAATAGATGGTAACTGATTTCAATTAGAAGAGATTCTGGTATTCTCTCATTTTCTGTGATCTTGCCTATCACGTGAGGGGTGATAATATTCTGCTCCATCAATATTTGACAAACCCTTTAGACGTCTCCCACACACACGATGCAATGCGTTGCGGTCTTTTTTGGTAAACAATGTTCCTTCGAGAACGGCACGGTACACGCACACACACACACACACACACACACGCACATACACATATATATATATGTGTGTGTGTGTGTGTGTGTGTTTGTGTGTATGTGCGTGTGTGTGTGTGTGTGCGTGTGCGTCTGTGTGTGTGTTTTGAAATAGTGTTCGTTATCAGAGATATTGATTTGAAGATCGAATTGATACGGGAAATTAACAGTCACCACGCAGTATTTATTCCCATGTCCCCGTACATACACACACATACACGATATACAGATAAACCTCTCATCAACGGACTAATAGGAAGTTGGGTGGTCCGTTAAATCCGATTGTCCGTAAATGGGAAGTGATTATTTTTTAGTTATGAAACCACTATAGTAACTACCAGTAGTTATGATCATAATGTACATACTATAACCATGTATATATGGCATAAATAAATATATCATTAATATAGATATATTAAAACAACAAAAATAATAGATTTCTCACAGCTACTTTCTCATGTACGCGCTAATGTATCGTAGTTGTATACTGTACATCGATCTTTGTTTACAACTGAAAAGCCCGTCACCGCCGCCAAGCGGTCACTTTGAGAACTAATAAGACTCGTTCCGCTAAGACCGCAATTTTTAAAAAAATATATTGCTGACAAATTGGAAGTGTTTTTCCCGGTATAATTTTTTTATTTTATTTTGCCTGCAGATTTTATCAGTTGCATCCGAAGTCCGTTGATGAGGAGTGGGGGATGTCTGTAGATGAGATTTGTCTGTATATATATATATATATATATATATATATATATATATATATATATATATATATATATATATATATATATATATATATATATATACACATATTTACTTATATATATATATATATATATATATATATACATATATATATATATATATATATATATATATATATATTAGAAGTGTTCTACAGTAGTGTTTGTCTCTTGGGCAGACTGGTTTTTGATTGCCTTATCAAATTTGAAGAGCCCAGTCTGAACTATAATTTGAGTTTTGAAATTCAGACTTTCCTCCTCCTAGCCGAGCTGTCACCCAGGTCAATATAGCAAGTCTGGCCTGCTCATACGCGGAAGAAGATATATCCATGCCTTTTCATATCCTAGTCCGCAGTTAATAAAACAGACATATTGAGAAGCTGAAGCGATTCCACTTTCCACTGCTCACGCATGAGCTAAACTAAATTTAATTTCTTCAACCTTAAACCGCAAAAAAGAAAATATTTAAAAAATATTATGATAGGCTAATAATTTTCGTTCAGTTCAGAGCGGGTGAGATATTTGTGTTTGAAAACATTTTCAAATTAAAAAAAATGTTTAGCAACGAAACATTTAGAGAAATTTAAATGCAGTTTAAAATTCTACGGAAATTCAACTAATTATGGAAAACTATTAAAAATTTCTGTACTCATTAAATTGATGTCACCTTCTCAGAAATTAGTGGATATTCTTCTCCTTAATCTAAAAATAAATGCTTCGAAAATTTCAATCTAAATGTCCCCTGATCATGAATCAATTTTTGCGCTTAAAAAGATAATTCACAAATATAAAATTAGCTCATTTTACCAAATAAAAGAAAATTAAATGAAAACTCACTCGGGTCCCAAGCATGTTTTTAATTGGACAATTAAAAACATCAAAAATAAAGAAAAATACTGCTTTCTTTGGCAAATGCTTGGTTTTATTTGTTCAATAGCATATTAAATGAAAAAAAAAATCGAACGAGATCATTTCGAATGCATTAACACATTTACCGCGGTTCAGTGAATTCGTCACCTCTATATCGGTTCAGTGTATCTTAAACTTGCAGGTGATCAAATTATCGGTGCTCAGCATCTTTAATTTCTATCTCAATACAGTCGGGATCAAAGTGTTTCTGCTCGGCACAAGAAACTGGGTTCAGGTTATTTCAGGGCTGCCGGGTTTCAAAGTATCGCTGCTGAGCACATCTACTTCAGTTCAATGTATACAACCAGAGATCAAAATTTTCCTGCTCGACTGGTCTACTTCGGTTCTGTGTATTTCAAGCCTACCGTGGAACAAAATACTGCTGATCGGCACCTGCACATCACTTAAGTATATCTTAGTATTGTCTTTGATGAAACTATCACTGTGTGGTAATTCTGATGAGAATTATGGTTTTGTTGAAACTATGAAACTAAATCATATTTTAAAAAGTTCATTTCGCAGTTAACCATGTGTTAAGTGTGTTGAATAATAGTACCTATCTAATTATCATTAAGAAGATTCTAAGCCTTCTTTATGAGTTTCTATATAAGTTTTAAGAGACATATTAGGGAATGCGTAAACCTTAACTTCATCAGATATAAGCCACGGGGGAAAAAAAATTGAATATTCTCCTAACTACCGATGTTTCCGTTTGAAACTGGCAGATGTAACATACAACCTTGGTCAGTTGAACTGATAAGCATAATCACTTAGTAAAACACTGGCAATATCGTTGTCAAAGTTACTTGTCAAAAGAGAGCCATAGATGACTTGATCTTGTTCTCGTATTCGGGGAAATAATGTGATTAAAGTTATCTCACAACAGTGTAGACGTGACAGCGTGAAGTGACAAGAAAATACATGTCCCGCTGATGTAATATTGAGCAAGAAATGTATATACACTCACCGGTCAATTTAGTAGGTATATTTTTCTTGTACCGGGTTGGAACCTTTCGAACCGCCTCAGTTCTTCCGAACATGAATTCAACGATATTATCGAGGCAATTTCTTAGAGATTTGTGTTCATACTATTATATATATTCTCGAAATATGTTGAGATTCGTTGGCTACACATCCAGGTTTCGAATCTCCCTTTCGACCAAATGTGTTCCATGTGTTTGAGATCCCATGAGTGTGGAAGCCACTTTAGCAGAGAATATACCATTGTTTTCTATGAACCAATCTCCGACTATTTTTAATTTGGGACACGGTGCCTTGCCCTGCTAGAAATGGGTACATGAGGATGATTGTACCGGAGTCATAATGTGAAGCATGTGGTCAACCATACTATCCAGGCATGTTGCGTCATTTAAACGACGTTTTATTGTTAGTAAGGGTCTCAATGCATGCCAAGAATATATTCCCCATGCCATTATACCATCACTAGCAGCATGAACTGTTGATAAAAAAACCATTGAAGGCAAGATAGATCCAAACTGTCATGTTGTTTGTGCCAAATTCTGGCCGGACCTTCGGAATGGCACGGTGGACTAATGGTTAGCGGATCGGAATGAGGAATTGGAGAGCCTAGTTGGAATGCAGTTTAATACATTCACTACAGCTGGAACAATCTAAGGGAAACGAAAGGAAATGAAGGGAAAATTTTTCATCTTTATGAAAAGGCTAAAAGAAGGTAACTTCAAAAACAAATCCACCACGTATGTAGTTTCGAAGAAAGGAACTGCCTACTTCGAGTAGCGACAGAAAATCATGGACTCCTACAATGGTTCGAACGTACACAAGAATGGGAAGCGACACGGCACCGTGGACCTCTCTGGTTTCGGACCATCTACCCTTGGGTCTATCAGGCACGGCACTTTAGACGACGTTGACCAACCAAATGCCGAAGCAGAACTCGAGACTCATCAAAACAAACAGCGCTTTCCAGTCTTCTGATATACTATTTGTATTTTCATCCTCAAAGTTTAGTCGCATTCGCAATTAATTTCTAATCTAAGTACTTTAATTAAGATATAGATACATACAAGAAGATACAATGAAAATGCAATGAATTAATGTTTATTAATCTGGGATTTTATGAAAGTCTTATTTAGAGGGTTTTGTCGCATGATATTCTTGAGTTCTTCATATAATTGGGGGAAATAAGAAATTGCCCTTTCCAATTTTCCAAACATATCCTAATCATTATTATTTTAACCTGTAAATTTTATTTCTAATCTTTCCGTATTAAATGCATCAGTCAGTTATGTGCAATGCGTGATACACGCTTAGGCGTTCATGTATCTTTCGATACATGACTGACGAGGCAGAATTTTTTTCCCGTAGTAGGTTGCCATTTCTTTCTAACCAGTTGCCAACCAAGGCTATAGGTCTGTCCTGCTATTTATCAATTGCTGATTGGAGAAGAAAAGGATTCATACCTTTCCCAAGGATATAGTACGTAAGTGAATGTAATGGATTCGACTGGAATTCGAACTCCACTCAATCTGAGTTTCAGATCAGATTCCTCAATCTGAGCCGCTATCCATTACTTCTCCTGTGTATACATCTTTTATTCTTCGGTATTTTTTAATAATTGAAAATTTCTGTATCTAATTAAATCGTTTATATTCTTTAACAAAAATTCAGAAATTTCCTTTTAAAACCTTCAAAATTAATATGAAAAGAAATCAAAATTTTGAAAAAGTTTTTAATAGAAACAAATATTCAAATATATATTTTTATTATCGGCTTATAGTATAAATTATATCTTTTTATAACTGTTCATTTTTTAACACAACTGTAATTACTTAGATTACGTATAACTTGAAACACATAATAGTTACCATTTTTAAAAATTTTATAACAATTTTAATTAATTGGTAAATATGAAAAATCAATTTTCAATTACTATGGTTAAACTTAAGAATGTTTTACTTCACTAATTGAAAAGGTAATAATCGAATGCGCATTAAACGAGGGATTCTTCTCTATATATTTCTGTGCGTGTATGTATATGCATGTATAAACTTATGTTCTTGAAAAGCAATATTTCGAAGTATTAGTTATTCAGCAGTCATCAATTAACAGTCTGTAAGAATAGACGGTAAATCTTATATCGCTTAGAAATTTTCCACAAAGGAAATCTGATCAAGAATACAAAGATTTTCGAGTATCAGAAAGAAATTTGAAATTTGATTGAATTTTCAAAGTCAGTCGAAGAGAATCAAAACTATTAATAATCATTTCAGAGTATTTGCTTTTGCGGTAGAGGCAATAAAACCACCAAGGTACAATTGGTTACTGAGTGTGAAAGAATAATAAAAAAAGTGAAACATTATTAAGGGGTGAAAAGAAAGTAGGGAGCAAAAAGACAGTAGTTAACGATTTATGGTTGGCTGGAAAGCGTGCAACCGGAAGCGGGAAATGCAAGAGAATAAACTGTGACTATAGAACTTATGGTCACATCTGGCCAATTCAACTGTGAATTGATGAGCTTAGAAAAAACTATTAAAAAAAAAACAAAGACCAGTAACCAAACTCCAATTTATGTTAACCACAAGTGCACTTCTGCATCAATCTGATAGATAATCCAGTCTGACAAGGTATAAAGAAAATTAAGCATTTCTCCAAGTACAACGCATCCATATACAGAATCGTGTACGAGATCAGTGGCTTTGGATGAGATATCCTCACAAATATAAAATTTAGTGAAAAAGTATGTCTCTATTGGCGATTCACTTATTTTGCTGTGAGATAGACTAAATTTGCTTGTGTACATATTGATAAATATATAGTGAAATCTGGAAAAGATAAGAAAATGAGATAGACAGAGAGGGGGGAGGGGGAGTGATCTAGGTAAAATGAGGTTTCACTATATTTACATGCATCATAAAACATTTTCGAAGTGGACTTCTACAAAATACCTAAGAGAAAAATCTATGTGCAGTCCTTTCAGTTGAATAACTAAACGACAATTTTTTTTTTACCTTTGTAACGTTTTCCGTTATAAAACCGGCTACAAAGATTTACTTAAACTCTTTCAACGTGTTTGTGAAGTTAGAATTCTCTGGAGACATTCAAAGATGAAAAAAAATCCTGTCCATGTTCGTCATGAAAAAGAAAAGAACATGGAAAAAAGAAAGTATGTTTATCTCAAAGAATTGAGGATAATAAACTCTTAAAGAATACGTTAGATAAGGCCTGCAATATACGCTATTAAAATATGATATATACCAGTCCAAATAAAGTTTTCACACACCCACCAGTATATATATATATATATATATATATATATATATATATATATATATATATATATATATATATATATATATATATATATATATATAAAGTGGACATGGAAGTCAGCACTTAGAGGCGACAGTCTGTTTCATGCTAGTGCAATCGTTGCCTGACGATTGCACTAGCATGAAACAGACTGTCGCCTCTAAGTGCTGACTTCCATGTCCACTTTTATATTTACACACGCTCTATCTCTGATATTGAGCACTTTATCCCATAAATATAGCACACTTTAAGACTATATTTCTTCATATATATATATATATATATATGTGTGTGTGTGTGTGTATGTATGTATATATATATGTATATATATATATATATATATATATATATATATATATATATATATATATATATATATATATATTATAAATTAATAGATTTAAAATATGGTTTTACCGCTACACAGTGATAACCATGTTTCAGAAATGGAAGCTAAAGCCGCTGAATTTAATTTTGTTATTAAACCAAAGACATTAGTTCCATTTCCTCATCAAGCGAATTTTGGAGTAACTTACTTTTTAAAATTTACGGTTGTTAACGGCACAGGAAAGATTCATAGTTTGAGGGTTTCCAAGGTTACCGATAAATCCATTCATCTAGACAAGGGGTGGTATAGGGTTTACCAAACATAACTTTTACAAATTTGGGTGCTAACACTAAAACCGACAAAAGTCCATATAAACATATTAATATTTATTAATTTAAAATTTTACGCTGGACACTGTTAAATGTACAATCCAAAATACAATGCAAAAATGCGTTTAGAAACTTTGGGTTGGGTTCCTGACACCAAAATATGCAACGCGACGATAAACAGTAGCAAAAGTTGGATGACTCGGCTGCCTTCGCTCTGTAAACAACCAGTGCAGACTCGCGTCCATTACCATTCGTGCGGCCGTATGTAAAAATCATATCTGCCTGTTCATATTATGAATATTCTGCCACTTTTAAACAGAACGCTTCTCAGTTAACTCAATACTGCATACATTAAATTTTGAAAACAGACAAATTTCAACAAGTAATTCTACGTCGATATAACAAACCATTTATAATATTCATTGTAAATTACGATATATATTTAATATGTTCAATGAAAAATTGCGTTGTTTTTCATTTTATTAAAACCAAAGCAGCTTGAAAGTATTGGATTCGTTTTGTAAAGAGAAAATTGATTCGACAAGAATTTGATCAATGACTGAGTCGTGAAAACCAGTCGAATATATATCACATTCCGTCAGTGTATACCTGGATTGCAATACGAGTAGATATTTTAAGGGTAATCAGTTCAGAAACACAACACGCACACATTTTCTTGGTGCATATGTAGGTACGTATTCATATATTTGACGTTGAAAAGAATTTGCCGTATCTTACCTAGACATTCTTCATTTGAGAATTTTATTTACATAGTGTTATCAATAAATACGTAACTTGTCCCACGCATAAGCTGAAATTTAATCTGAAATTTTCGCTGGATTTCATTCGTACAATGTGTTTATCAGATAAGATACGTGTATTGACAAAGAACACAAATTTGAAAAAATATATATTATATCTGTACATAACAATTTAATTTTAAAACTAATATATATATATATATATATATATATATATATATATATATATATATATATATATATATATTGTTACGAACCCACATGTAAATTTATTATAGAATCTATATCAGTGCTTATATTTTAGAAGCACTCTAAATAAACTTCAGTACTCTCAGAAAGTGTAACGATAGAAAAAAGGGGTATAATGTAAAATTGAATGTTGACAAGACTGCCATGCATTTGAGTAAAGATTATCCATTTGCCTTTCTGATTTGATCACGTGCTGACGACATGATTTAAGCGGGTGAAACCCAGATGGTAAACAAATTCTCTGAAGACCTGCAAGTGTGAGAAAGGGCCAGTGGCCTCTTTTCGATCAAAAAGGTTCATATTTGGAAATTAAGGACCATGTGATGAAGCAAAGACCCGGAAAAAAGCAAATAATTAAATAAAATAAAATAAAACGAACAGCGAAAAGTAGTCCTCATCCGGCCTTCGGGTTGGACGTACGCGTAAGCTATATATATGCGACAGTCCGTTATGAATTTGATCATGTGAAGAAGTCCCTCTTCGGTCATTGGTCTAAACGGATAAGTCTGATATAACTATGATGATTATGTGAAAAAAAGTCCCTCTCCAGTCTTTGGACAGGAATGACAAGTCTGCTATGACTGCAATAGTCAGCAATAGATTCTGTTTTCAGAAAAATACATATACTGTTCAATAAATAAATGCAATGTCTACTGAAATGGGTATCCACTAAAATAATGTTTAAGTAATAAAATCTGTCGGATTAATAAATAAAAATCCATCTCTTCTTTAGAAATTGCTTTGTTTACGTTAGGATGCGGAACTGAGCAAATAGGATTGTTTCGAGAGTCTGGAAATATTTGTGTTTAGAGGGAACTCTTCAACTTTACTTGATTATCGGCGCAATTCGTGGCCGACAGGACTAAAATACTTCGGATCTAACGACGTTTTCCCGATTTCTACCGGAGAGGTCGCATCTATCCATCTATCTATCTATCTATCTATCTATCTATATATATATATATATATATATATATATATATATATATATATATATATATATATATATAAAGAAAGAAAGAAAGAACAGTAAGATATATAATCCGGTGTTCTTATTGGTATTTTTATTTTTACAAAATAGTGCTCAATGTAAATTTACTGATTTAATAAATTATAAATGTAAATTTACTGATTTAATATTATAAATTAACTGATTTAAAATATGTTTTTCGCAACACAGTAATAACCATGTTTCAAAAGTGGAAGGTAAAAGCCTCGAATTTAATTTTGTAATTAAATTAAAAACATTAGTTCCATTTCATCCTCAAGTGAATTTTAGAGTAAATTATTTTAAAATTTACTGAGTTTTAAAGGCACGGCAAAAATTCATAATTTACTGTTTCCAAGGATACAGAGAAATCCACTCATCCAGACAAGTGGTAGTAGCGTGTTCATTTTTATTAACTTTTGTTGTATCAGTTATTAGTTACGTTCGAAAAAGGAGTTATGTTTAGGGAGGGTAGGGATGTATTTTTCAACGAATTCTGACATCCGTTAAATGCATGTCGTCTAGGTTTGTTTTTTTGTTTAATTTTATTGTTAACGGCAAAATATTCTTACGGCATTTTTTCTATTTGAATACTTAAAGACATTTTGGGGATGTTTAGGTTAAAATACGTTTTATTTAACTACAATTTTAAAATATTTTCACTTTTAATTTTTAATAGACTATATTTCTTTTTAAAACAAGTAAATGTACTAGAATTACTTACAGTATGTGAAATAATTTTTCATATCAAGGAGAAGTATGTCTATTACCAGGTCACATGTTTTAAAATATTATATTTAAATATTATATAAGGAAAATTTATGAAAATAACGGCAAAAATAGCTAATTCCTTTCTCTGATTTAGTTAACTTTTATTTTTTATAAACTTAGTAATATATAGTTTCTCATGTATGTACAAAGGACACACACACACACACACACACACACACACACACACACATATATATATATATATATATATATATATATATATATATATATATATATATACATAAAGAATGGGCTTATTTTTAATCCGACATTATTATTACTTCAATATCCGTATTAGACTCACAGTTTTTATTTTAAACAATGCTCAATTGCGCAGGCCAATATGTATATAACACACTTCTTAAAATAAAAACGGGGCCTCTATCTTAAATCCCAGTATCCAGTAAAATAAATGTTGAAGTAATAATATATATATATATATATATATATATATATATATATATATATATATATATATATATATATATGTGTGTGTGTGTGGTGTGTGTGTGTGTGTGTGTGTGTTTGTGTGTATTTGTTCCTAGTGGGTTGGCATTGATGTTATCCGCATAGACAGGCGTATCGGTAAATTGGCAGGCCGAGTTCAAAATCCCGTTGATACCATTACATTCACTCCATACGATAATGCTGGAGAAGGCATGAATCCATTTCTTCTTAACACAGTTCTGCCATTTAACCCATACAAGGGTTAAACATCTGGACATATCTGCTCATGAGTTTTAGTTGGTAGCCAGGATGAGAAAAAAACTTATTTCTGAATTCAAATACATATTTTTTTTCTTTTCGAATTTGCTATGTTGAAAAGGGAAGACAGGTCAGTATAGCAGATTCTGCGTTCATAGTTAAAGATAATGTGAACATATGAATCAACACTGAAGGGTAATTGTCAGTTTAACACCTTAATGCTGTCTTTAAAGCAAGTAACACTCCTTAAGCCGGTTTTACAGATAGGCCACTGGAGAATTAAGAGAAGTTGGAGTAGGATGAAACCGACTTTTTGTATTGATTTTGCTTAGTTATTTCTGTTCATGACTTCTAAATTCTGTTTTTAATAATTTATTATCATATTCAGTAACATTTGGAATTAATTTATTTGTTCCATTATTGTAGAACTCTCTTCCGGGGGTATGCTTTCCTTTCACCTTTGATCTTCAGAAATTTAAATGAAATGTCAATATCTGCTGACATCTTGATTACTCTTATATTGTTCCCGCTATTTCATAATGTTTTCTCTTTTTCAAATTCTTTCACACTCTGTAACCCTTTGTTTTTTTTTTGTTTTTTGGTTTTTTTAAGCGTATCACCCCAAGCAAGGCCGGTGGCCACTATCACGCATGGGGTTACAGAAGGGTTGGAGGAAGAGCAGATAGGAGTGGTAAAGAATGTAGGAATGAAAGAAGTCAGGAAGTGGATAGATCAAGGCAATTGGAGATGGCGATTGACGCTACACTTAAACCGTTGGAGATTGTATTTGTCAGGGAAACAGTAATAGGGAAGGGAGTTCCATAGGCGAGATGTGCGAGACATGAAGCTATTGGAGTAGAAAAGACGTCTACACCTAACAGTTTCAACGGTGAAGGGGTGGGAACGGGATGCCAGCCTCGTAGGACGCTTAAATTCACGAGGCTTAGGGACAAGCGAAAGCAACTCCTCAGAGCAATTACCGTGGAAGTACTTGTAGAAAAGGCAGAGTGATGCAACATCGCGTCTGTGAGAGAGCGACTGCAGACGAGATGACAGATCAGGGCCAATCACATTGCATATCCGTCTCTGGATCTTATCTAGAACCCTGAGGCAACACGCAGGGGCCCCAGCCCATAAATGGCAGCAATACTCCATGCAAGGTCGAATGGTAGACTTATAGACTTGGAGGATCGATTCCTTAGTGGCATTACTGCTTTACTTGGAATGAATTTGATTAAGAAATTCTTATTCTTTTTTAATTAATTATTTATATATTTCGATTATTTGTATTTTTTGCATTTTTTCACTCTTTCATCTTTTGGGATAAATTATTTGTAATTTGAAATTCAGTTTATTAGATGTATGTTATGCCACAATGAACCATTGCAAGAGCTAGATGAGATGTAATTATTTGGGAAGGTTTATTAGAATAATTCAGAATTTATTAGGGAAATAAACTGCTTGCATGCGGATAGAAAATGAATTCAGTAAATAAACACAAGTAGAAAGAGGCACAAGTCAAGGAAACGTCTTCTCACCAAGTTTATTTAACCTTTATATATTTAACCTTTATATATTTAACCTTTATATATTTAACCTTTATATCCAGGAAGTATTTTATCAGAGGAGTGAAATTGTAGCACCGAACTCCTGCACTTAGACTTAACATCAGAAAAAGGCAGGTGAAATTTCCAGGACACATGATAAGGAAAGAGGGTTTGAGCATTTTGATACTCACACCGATTTCAGGTAAGAAGGACAATGGAAAACAACGCCTAATCGACTTAGTCACCTTCAGCAAATTGATAGTAGAGCAAGGTTTAGGAGAGATGAAAAGACAACATTTATGAAGAATGGATGTTTATATGTTTACACGTAATTGCAATTATATACATAAGAAACACTGTAGTTTCGGTGGACTGATTTAAAATTCAGTAACATCTAACGGATCTCAAACAAACAGGCGGGCAGACATTTTCTTGGGCCTGAATTTTGGATATGATTAGGTAAGCCAATTTAATTTGATTTATGGCCCCCACATAGCACCGGAGATCCCAACGCATTTTTCTCATATACAGTCTGATTTTTCTTTCATTCTAACCGGAAGAAGGCAAGGAGAGCAGACGCCCTCGAGGAAACGAACCTTTTATAAACTTTTCCCCGTTGTCTACGCTTTTGTTTTGGATACCATTATAAATCCTACAAATATAAAGACACACAAAGACATACAGACACACACATATATATATATAGAGAGATTTAAACATATATTTTTAAATATAACAGCCAATGAACGTCTGTTATGTCTGATCATGAGCAGTTCTAAATTTCGTATGCCTGCTCTAATTTCTGGTGAAGATAAAGACAAAGATTGTCCAACATTTGGATATTTTTTTATTAAGTTGGTCCTAATGTTTCGGTTCACATCAGCCATTTTCATAGTGGTTATACGGACAGTGAAACAAAGATAGCCACCATCAAAGATGATATGATTTGTTATGCTGACATAGAAAATTGGTATGCGGCGATAACGGTCGCGGAATAGCAGACGCAGGTTGTAATTTCAATATGTGGTTCTAGACGTCATACCACGTAAGAGACCGAAATATTTCCAACAGAACCATATGTCTAGATACAATGTAAAGTGTCGTGACTAGTTTGAAATGCAATTTTGTTGAGTGTTTTGTTATATATATATATATATATATATATATATATATATATATATATATATATATATATATATATATACAAGAACATATTTTATATCAACAAAATTTGTTCTTTGAGGAACTTTATTATGGTAAATGTGGATATTTTATGAACTTTTAGCGGGAAAAATAGCCATAATAACAATAATTCTGAAACATTTAAATTAATTAAATAAACAAATAAATAAAAAATAAAAAATAGATAAATAATAATTACATACACACACACATATATATGTGTGTCTGTCTCTGTGTGTGCCCGTGTATGTATGCATGTATATATATATATATATATATATATATATATATATATATATATATATATATATATATATATATATATATATATAAAGAAATATATTCTTAATGTGTGCTATATTTATGGGATAAAGTGCTCGATATCAGAGATAGAGCGTGTGTAAATATAAAAGTGAACATAGAAGTCAACACTTTTATATTGTCAACACGTTTATATTGCTCGATGCAATCGTCAGGCCACGAGTGCTGTTATTTTTCTCGGCTATTTATATATAAACAGCCGAGAAAAATAACAACACTCGTGGCCTGACGATTGCATCTAGCATGAAACAGACTGTCGTCTCTAAGTGTTGACTTCTATGTTCACTTTTACACACACACATATATATATATATATATATATATATATATTTATATATATATATATATATATATATATATATACTCTTTCCCAATAAGATTTTTTCATACGTTCACGAACAAATTTAAACCTGGCGTCTCTGTGGGTTTTTTTTATAGAGTGGAGTTTTCCGAGGGGGCCGTGACTTTATATTGTTCCCATGAATTTCATTGCTTATTGTCTGTTTAGTGACACAGATTCCTGATGAAAACAAATATTTCTGCAACTCTTTGTTCAATTTGACGCATTAATTTCCTCGAAGATCTTGAAGAAATCTTCTGCAGAGCACCTGTTCTTTGATTTTAAACATTTTGAGTTCTTTTGCAATGGTAGTAAATGAAATATTCAGGTTCTCTGAGATTTTCCTGTAAGTTTTCTTTTCTGCTCAGGGCTTAATTAATTCTTTTTGCGAATTTGTCAATTCTTTACCTCTTGCCATGATGATAACCTTCTTGCATGAATATCAATTACAGAATGTTCTATTTGTATTTTTAGGCTAATATAACTACTGATAATATTATTGGAACATTATAGAATATTCCACTTGGATAATCTACAATAATAAACAATTGAAATGTTTTAAAATCTTAAATTTGTATTGTACAAACACTTCCTTCCCCACATTAAAATGGATAAATGGGATTTATTTCTATTAATTTTTTTTCTATGCATATTTATATATTATGCACCTGTGCACAGTTAATTATATGAAAAGTATGCTTATTCATTATTTGTAAATGTTCACTTATATACATAAAGGTTCTTAATACAATAATTTTGTGATAATCTAGTGTGGGAGAACTGGAATAAGGGACCAGGAAAAATAGGTATGGTCTGGTGGAAATCGATGCGTGTCTGAACTCATAATTCTTTTCAATTCATTCTTTGCCCAGCCGCTTTGTGGCCGGCGATTTTCCCAGAACAGCACGCATCCTGTTCGTATATCTTTTTTCTTGGTCCTTCGAACAATTGTTGCCTTTTATGAAGATTCTCTTAGGTTACGCTACTTTTCTTAGACGACTGTCTTTGAACGGATACTGCATCTTGAATTTCCCTTGAGAAGTTTAAATGAATCACCAACTCCTTCACGATAGCTCACGTGATTTCGCGTCCGATCTCGCTCACATGTGATTTCATATCTGCCTTGGTGCTGTCTTCTATATTGTATTGCATTTACCTTCATTTTCCCCACTTAGCCATAAGCAATAACTATTTAACGTACAGTAATAAAAACTGTCTATTCAATGTTATAATATTTTCTGCTTCATCTCTGCCCGCCTTCGCCGTCTTCTTCGAGCAAAGTGTTTTCTTATCTAAACTCTTTGATGCCTTCATGATATAAATACTTTACTAGTTGCATTTTGCTTTGCAGCTGGAATCATTGCAAACACATCGAGACAGTCATTGAAAGTGAAGAATATGATTTTAATCAATTACATATAATGATAAAATATTTTAACATAGCCTAAACACTTAACACACACACACACATATATATATATATATATATATATATATATATATATATATATATATATTAAAAACAAAGAACGCACCAACTTTTGACAAGAAAATTTTCGCTTCAACAGACTCTTCAAGCGTGAATTTCTAAGATTTTTGAGAAGATTGTAAAATATGCTCTATCATTATACAATAAAGGTTTGCATTTCTTTAAAAACACCTTAAAATGAGACTTTTTGTATGTTTTTAAAGTAAAAGTTCGCATTTATTAAATGCAGTGTATTTGCTTTTATTTTGACAAAGCGCTTAAATATTAAAAAAAACTATCATACAACAGCATCATATTTTGTTTTCGTCAATAAAACAACCACCTGCCTTAATAACTGCTTTGCAAATTATTGGCATTATTTCCAACTTCCTTCCCAATTATCCTTCAAGCATTGAAATATTTCAATCTCACTGTTTGTGTATTCTCTTGAAATTCTCTTATCCAGTTCATCCCATTCTTTTTTAGTGGGATAGAGTTCCGAATAGTGGCCAAGACATAATTTTGCTATAATACTGAAGAGTGTTTTTGGATCGTTGTCTTGTTGAAAGATGTTTTTTTTCTAATTATGCATAAACAAGATACATGTCATTGCAAAATTAAATGATATAGTTCTTTTTTCACGTGTCCCTTTGACCTGAATCAAATCTCTATTCTACTCTCCCCAAATAAACCCACCACACCATAACAGACTGACCATTCTGCTTAACTCTCACGCTTTCATCATTTAATCTTTCTCTTCTCCTTCATCTTACATACACTCACCTCCTACTATCAAAATGTTCAAATTTGGACACCTCTGTCCACAATGTATATTGTCATTGTTTCAATGTCAAGATCTTATGGGTTTTGCTTATAACACTCTTTTCTGCCTATTCACCTTCTGCAACAATTATTTCTTTAGAGCTATACACCCACTGATCGACGCCGATTTGTCCCAGTTGACAGCGAAGCTGGTTGCTGTCAAGTGGAATTAAGTTCAGCTGTCAAATCTGGAGAAGTCTTCCTTTTTATTTCTCTTGCTTCAAATAATTAAGTGTTTATCTTCAGCAACAAATGTTACTTTTGGTGTCCCAGATCAATTTCTGTCAACATTTTCACCACTTTTGAACTGCATTTGTAACGAATATTGCATCCACTATCTCGAAATGTTCAAATTAGCAATTTGTTTTGAGCATACCCTTCTTTGAATAAAGTTTTAGTTTGTGGTCTCATCTCGGTGCCTAGCTGATTCGATTTTTCCATTTTGTGCAAATTACTTCAAGATTAAAAAAATAAATTAGAAAACAAATCCATGAAAATACTGTCGTAATAGTATAATCTTTTTTTTTCTTTCTCGGAGACAGCTACATACGTTTTGCTTACAAAATGAATCAGTCCTGAGTTAATATTTAGAACCTGTATTAACTTTTTAGTGATTTGAAATGTTGGTAATCTGAAGAAATATTCTATGGGGTTATTGGTAGAAACAAAGTATACCGTTTCTCAGGCAAAATATACATAATTTAGCGAAATGTATTGTGGACAGATGAATCCAAATTTGAACTATTTGGTAGTAAGAAGAGCCTGGAAAAAGATTGAAATATAAAAGCAAAATAAATTAAAATTAATTAATTTTATCTTTTATTTTAAAAAATAAAAAAATATCTCATTTTAAAATGTTTTCATTAGAAACGAGAAACTACAGAAACATAATATGAATCTCCTACGTCTACCGCTTCACATAAAATGAGGCGATGCAAGACACCATTAGACAATAATAATTTCCACCGATAAGAAGAGAAATTTGAAAAGGTATGGGCACGTCATACGAGACCTCAATTTTTTCACTTACATCCTACAAGGTACCACATCTGCATTAAACTAAGAATGTTGCTTTCGGTGAGTAAAATTTTATTTATTATTAATATATATATATATATATATATATATATATATATATATATATATATATATATATATATATATATATATATATATATATATATATATATATATAAAAAGATTAGATACAGTATATTTGTATAATATATATATATATATATATATATATATATATATATATATATATAATAAAATATAGTTTCAAAGTATGCTATATTTATAGGTTAAAATGCTCAATATCTGGAACGTGGCATTTCTAAAAGTGGACATTGACGTCAAGAAAACAACCAGTGGCGATCGTCTGATTCATGCTAAATTCAATCGTTAGTCCATATATATATATATATATATATATATATATATATATATATATATATGTGTGTGTGTGTGTGTGTGTGTGTGTGTGTGTGTGTGTGTGTGTGTGTGTGTGTATATATGTGTGTGTGTGTGTTTATATATATATAATATTCAAAAACACACACACTTTCACTTTACACACACACACACACACACGCGTGCACGTGTGTTTGTGTGTGTGTAAAGTGAAAGTGTTAAAAGTAGCACCCAGATTATAGAAAGGCATGTTGTTAATATTCTTACAGATTATTAATTTTCTTAGTTAATTAATTTGTCAATGGCTTAACAAAAGATTTTCTCGGAAACAGATCGTTGATTGTACGATCTCCAGACCTCACGCATCCTGAATTCATTCTATGCAATACTTTGTTTGTCGAGAAAAGACCTATACCATTCGGAAATTAAAAGCTCAAATCAATGCTAAATTTGAAGAAACTAATATCGAATTCGTCCAGCATGTGTGCAGCATTGTGCCTTCATGGCTTCAATTGTTCATTGAGCCAGAGAGAGAACACTTTGAATATTGCAAGTAAGACTGATCGATACAGTTACTTAATAATTTTCCCCCGAATAAATAGATACATAATCATATATTTCAGTGATGTTTATCTTCTTGTAGACTGTAATATAAAGAGTCAATCAACTGACAACCATAAAAAAAGTAATCGTTCGTTATATTTGATTCACCGCTGATATAATATGGATAGACTCCGTGTTGATACAGGAATCAACACTGCATGTTGACTCAAATTGTCAAGTTTTAATGCGATCTTCGGACCATGTGCCACTACTTCTTTACTGAGATATTTATATAATGGGCTGTATTAAATATGGGTATAGTGTGTTAGGCCCTTAACAAAAATGAGGAAGAGGGCGCCGGCTCTGCACGGTTTGATTTGTTTTGTGCTTTAAGTGGACATGAGGTTTATTTAAGGTCTTGACTCTTAACTTATTTATGATGTTTGGAAGTTGGAACTCTAGGTAACTTAATATATATATATTTCTATATATATATATATAGATATATAGTGTGCATACATAGACAAGCGAATAAATATTTACTTAATTTAGAGCTAAGAAGTACATATTAAAAATATACATATACCTACGCAAATTAAGATTTCATGGTTTTCCCCAGTTGTCAGGCACGAACTGGTGAATGAAATTCTTATTACAATTGTTTTTTAAAAATACTGAGTCTCATGGAAGGAACGCTAATTTAAATACAGATTGAAAGCTTAGTGTTACTATAAAATTAATATATTACTAAGGTGTAAATTCAGAATATAGAGTGTAGGTAGGATACTGGAAAAAAGAAGATGCAAGCTTAAAGTTTAAATAAGAAAAGAGGAATGTCGTGTAGCTTCTTATGTATTAATAGACCCTTAACTGGTTAAAAGTAATCAATATGTAACTTAAAATACGTAATGGACATGTTATATTTGGATAAATGATCTAACCGGCATTAAAATACTTTAGGAGAGATTTCTTCCTGTTATTACAAGTTATCATAAGGTCATTCCATTTGTTAAGTAGGGTTCGGTCATTAATATTTTTGAGAATGAATCTTTCCAGTAAACACAGGTTACATCGGTCGCCGCGGCCGGAAAAGGGTGTAGATTTGGCGACGATGTATATTCGTCTGTTTTAATACCCCAGTAAAATATTGTGAGTGCCATTGCATTTGAATATTGTTTATAGGTAAGAATCATTTTATCAGGTTTTCTAGTGGTTTGCAGTGGAACCAAATAAAACTTAGTTTCGCTATTATGTTTAATGCTAGCCTTATAAATAACGCCTTTATTCATACATTTATGATTTAGTGGACAGGTGCTGTTTTTTCGACATTTACGTTTTTTGTCTGTATTAGCATTGCTATTGAGGTTGTTTATATATTTGTTTAATGTTATCTTATCATGTTGTGCTCTATACAGTTCGAGGTTTTTGGTGCAGTTGTAATTAATCTTAATTTTTGTTCTTGTTGATGAATTTGTCGAGCAAAGGGATATGGTTGAAATGTTTGCGGATTAAATTTAGGGAAATTTTACCGATGTTGGTTTTGACATTACTGATAAATGTTGATAAATGTTAAGACCAAATTATGTTGCGTTTTCTATTCTTATGCTTATTGTTGGCATTCTTACTAATGTTTGATATGCATTCTAGTTTAACTTTATGTTTACTTATTTATGTTTATTTGTTTATTTAGTGTATCTACATATTTAGTTTTAAATTTGTCAGAAATAATTTTGTTCCTTGTGTTAATTGAGAATCTGTGTTGTACAGATTTGTGCAAGTTATTGAAAATTCCAGGTGGTTGGTTGGATTACATTAGAAAAGAATCTCCTTTATTTTAACATAAACTTTGAGTTGCACTACAAACGTAGGTATATGTATAATTATTATTGATGCATGTTTCATTAAACAACAGAGACAAGTTCTGTTTATTTATTTTAAGTAAATTCCTTTCATATTATCTGATAAGCTTAATAACATTATCATTGAAAGATGACAAAAAATCACCATATTGATACATGTTTTTTTAATCCTTTCTAAGCTTTCGGCTTACATAAGCCATTACCAAAGATGACAATTACATTTCAATATATTAAACAATACACGGAAAAAACAATAATGTCTGTTTTTGTTGCATGGAAGATTTCCAAGCAACGACGAACTCATATATACGAGACGTGGAAGTGAAAATCGCACCGCAGCTCGTGATGTCACGCATGACCATGCGAGAGTAAAAACGACACGTATTATGTATGGGAAGCCGTTGGTATAAACCAATGGATTCTGTTATCAATTATAGACATTTAATGATATTTGTGGAGATTTCATAGTTTATTTTGTTCAGGTTAGGTTTCAACTGTTTTATGTATATAGATTGAAGAATTTTTAGTTTTTGTTTATTGTTTTTATGTTTAAGTATAATTGTGTTTTCAACGAGTATTTTCTGAATTGTGTATGCGGCCAGGCATGTTGTTTTAAATGCCTAAAATGTTAGAGTTAATATTCAAATGTTGAGTTAAGCGTCGTGAAAGCGAGTTTGTGGTGTGACCAACAAATATTATTTAATCCATTGGAGATACAATCTCCCAAAGGTCACTTGAATTTGTAATCTATGTTGGTTTGTTGCAAATTGCTAACGGTGGGTAGGGAAGAATTATTGCGAATAATTGAGTTGAATATACTATATTTAATGTAGTATATGATTAACTAAATTTTTTTTGCTAGGATCTATTGTAGATATATTAGTATTTACTAATATTTTAGTATATGTTCACCTTGTTTATAATTAGTATGCATTTAACTACGATATAGGAGATTATTATGTATGGTATTAATTGAAGCAGTATTATGTTCTATTTGCTTAGTTTTGAGAATTCTAAGAGAGCATCTTATTTGTTCATCAACTATGGAAAGCTATTATTAATCAGTGTTAGTTTTATATTGTTTAGTTCACTGTAAAAAATCTGTTTTGTGGGTGAATTAGATCCTGCACGATGTATTAGATTGTTTTATAATTGCTAATTTGTAGTAATATGGACATACGCTCTTGTAGTTAAGTGTACATGAATTTATGCTGGTAGTCTTTTGTATAGCGAAATAGTAAATTTGTTATTATTTGTGTTTATCAATATGTCAAGGAAGGGCATTTTATTATTAGTATTGAGTTCACACGTGAATTTAAGAACAGAATTATTTTGGAAACGTTTTTGAAGTTGAAGAATTTAATCTGTATTTTTAACTAACATAAGGATATCATCAACATATCTTAGATAGATGGATGGTATATATATATATATATATATATATATATATATATATATATATATATATATATGTGTGTGTGTGTGTGTGTGTGTGTGTGTGTGTGTTTAGGCAGCAATCCTTCTTTCATGCATATTTCATTGGAAACGACAGAAAAGGTGCTTTTATTTAGTTTTTTTATATAATTTCTCATGTGATCTAATATATATTTTTTTTCTTTTCGGATGATAAATTATATAAAAACTATCCGAATTTTCTTTTTATTCGAGCGCTTTCGGCTATACATTTAACCATTTTCAATGATTATATGTTAACTGTTAAAATAAGAAATAGTTTGTTGTATGTATGTATGTATGTTTTATAAAATGTTTTCATGTTTTTGTTTCAAAACATGGTCAAGATATTATGTCCATGTTCATTGTAATACTGATCAATCAAAATTCGTAAATAATTATATAGGCCACACTACAACATGTTTGACATGCAGACTAACTCTACACCTTTCTGACAATAGCTCAATTAGATCTTATTTAAATATTCATGGAGACCTACCGGACACAATAGCATCATCTACATGCAAAAAATGGCTAAAAATAATGGAAGCCTTATTAATAAAAACAAACAAACTAACATTTAATAATATTAACTTTGAATATGTAGAGGTTATCTCAGTGTGCGGCCAATCTGGAAAAGGCCTGAAAACTAAACAATGGGTTGACCTAAGCCTTGTCAGTGAAATCGAGTAGACGGCTTTATGTGGTAGCCGTCGATGGTTGAGCTAGCACGAAGTGACATGTCATTGTGACGGAGGGTTGAAGTGTACTGAGTGTTGATCACACCAGTTAATGCACACTCTTCAAGAAATTATAATTAATAATTAATTTCCACTCAGATTTGTGCAGTATAAAACATAAAAGTAAGGTATGTGGGTGTTGAACAAGCACAAATGTGTTGAGCAGGTGTCTGCAATTAAGATTGGCTAGTCGCTTTAGCAGACAAGCATATTTGGACACGAACGGTCAAACATTATATATATATATATATATATATATATATATATATATATATATATATATATTTAGAGAGAGAGAGAGAGAGAGAGAGAGAGAGAGATAGATAGATAGATATTCGGTGAACAGTGTTTATTATCACACACACACGCACACACTCTCGCTTTCTCTCTCTCTCTCTCTCTCTCTCTCTCTCTCTCTCTATATATATATATATATATATATATATATATATATATATAAAAACTTTATTTTAAGTAGATGTTTATATTTGAGTAGACAATATGTTTATTAATCACTGTATGTATTTATTTTTATCTACCGGCATGAATATTCGAGAAATTTTAGTAAATAAATTCGGCAGGATTCGAACGGGCGTCTTCCTAGGCCGAAGGAAATCGTCGTTAGGTCCGAAGTGTTTTAAACGACTCGACTATGAAGAAGTTTTGCCGATGAAGCATGGTCTGAATAGCAAAATCCCTCTCGTTATATATTCCTCTAAATTGCTCATATTTGCACAGTTTATTATCCGAACGTAAACAAAGTGGTTTTCTAAAGAAGTAAAGAAAGTTTTCTAAAGAATTTCTATTTATTAAGCCGGCAGATTTTTTATCATTTCAAACGTTATTTTCGTGGATACTCTCATTTGAGTAGACGTTCCGTTTATTTATTAAACTGTGTATTTATTTACTTCTACCGGCCTAAATATTTGAGAAATCGTATTAAACAAAAATATGCGCTCGCTATGACATTGACGTCCTCGGCGTCTTGAAATCTTGGTCATTTCAAGTGGTACTTTATTTATT
Organism: Acanthosepion esculentum; assembly: GCA_964036315.1. Classification (NCBI taxonomy): domain Eukaryota; kingdom Metazoa; phylum Mollusca; class Cephalopoda; order Sepiida; family Sepiidae; genus Acanthosepion; species Acanthosepion esculentum. The sequence continues at coordinate 72,283,027 of OZ038497.1, read as the reverse complement.
TAAGAGGAAAAACCTGTAAGGGGAGAGATCTGGGGTATATGATGTTTGGCGGAGCTGGAGAATATTGTGCTTGACCTGCTACACAAACCAGGGTCACTGACGAAATCTCTGCGGTGTGGCGAGACAAAAACACTCTGCATACTTTCCTTTCAAATAATGCTACCAACAGCGCAAGTGAGCGAGGACATTAAAACGTAGTGTGTATGCGCGCCAGCTTTCAAGGTCAATCTGTCCCAAGCGGCTTCAGACTTTAACACCGTTGACCTGCTGCACAAGCCATTGTCACTGATGAATCTTCTGCGGTGGATCGAGACAACAACACTCTTTCCTTCCAAGCACTGCTATCAACAATGGAAGTGAGTGAAAAGTTAAAACCATAGCAATAGAACCGATACTATTTGACCCAACCTTGTATGCCAGAAACAGCAGACTAAATTTAAAATTAGAAATTTACGCTTTTCCTCTTTTTATACATTTAAATGCTAAGCTGTTTTAGAAGCTTTATATAAAACGTATTTATGGTTTATTTTAAAATAAGAATTATAATCTCCAAATTGAACTTGTAAAATTTGTTTTACTACAAAGTAGTTGTTGTATTCGTTTGCATTTAGGAATTCATAAAATGATGAGAATATAAAATATATTAAAAACAAACGGCAACAAAAGGTTAAACATGATTCCAATCAATAAACATCGTTTTACATTTATTTGCGTATTATTTTCATTAATAATTATTATTTTATTTTAACTTATTTAGCGTCTACAAAGGAGAGCACAAATATTCAGATTTTTCATTCGTGCCTATTCGATCATGAAAAAGCATCTCCTTTATTTTATGATAAACTATTTACTTTTTGAAAAGAAAATCAATAAATATAGATAAAAAAATAAATAATTATTATTATACAAAACAAATAGAGTTAGATTAGTATGTTATTTACTTATAAAATTTCAGAAATTAAATTTCTCGATTTTAACTATATATATCTATAAAAATCAGTTGCTTAATCCACTTTATATTCTCCAAGCACTGTCCCTATCAGACCAAGGTTATTATTAGTTAAAGAGGAGAAAATTATATTATTTTAATAATTAAGAAATTTAATTGTAAACTGTTTTGAACAAATATATCGATTGTTTATAAAGATGACAAAAGAAGATAGAAAGTATACATCAAAATATAGAAAGTTTTCTATCATGAGATGTTATCATGATTTTCAGTATTTGCGGTCTAAACAATCGTCTTATCTTTGGCATTCATACAACGACGCTCCGGTTGTCATTCCGTCCGGCCTTCTTCAGGTATCTGTCTATAGGAGTAATCTCCAAGGAAGATAGAATTGAAACCTCTATTTAATGCAAATAATTCTTGATCCGTTTGCCACATCTACTGATAGTACATATTGCTCTGATATTGCTAGTCCTTTTTCCACTGACAATGGGTTTGTACTATACAATCCAGGGATTGAACCCGCTATTACCTTCCCCAAATAATTTATGAATCTGTTCCTTAATCCTCTACTCCATTTATATTAAAATTGATTTTGAAACTTAAATAGGCCAATGTGTTATGCAGTTAAGGAAGTATGAAGTTACCAGTATGTAAGGGATGTTGCTAGATTTAAATGGCAGTAGTCTAAAAAATCTTAATAGATGTAAAGAGCAGTTATTTCAACGATTTTAATGCACGTATTCAGATCAGGCAGAAGAACCAAACAATTACACACACACACACACACACACACACACACACATATATATATATATGTGTGTGTGTATATATATATATATATATATATATATATATATATATATATATATATATATATATATATATATATATATATATATATATATCCAATGAGAACAAAAGTAATATATAAATTCTAACGTTCATAGCATTAATTCAAAGAGGGCTCGTACCGATAGTAGAGCGATAATTATTTATATATATATATATATATATATATATATATATATATTACATGAATCATTCATACAAAAAGTATATTAGTAAAGTTGATGATATAAATGGCGAAAAACATATTCGCAACAAATTTATTAAAGGTGCATTAACCTACGAATCACTCGATGAATGTTATGATCCTTGTTTTTAATAACTTCAAGTTATATAAGTCTTTTTTTTTTATTCTGCTAGTACTTTCAGCTGTACATTCAGCCATCCTCAGTCATGGAAATTAAAAAAAAAGTCCATGCCTGAAAATGGCTGAATATACAGTATGAAAGTACTAGCAGAATGAAAAAAGACCTTATACAACTTGAATTTCTTAATAATAGAATCATAACATTCATCAACTTTAAGAAATTTGTTTGCGAAGATGTTTTTCGCCATTTATATCATTAAAATGCGGTGCGATTTTCGTTTCCAGTGTCTCATATGCACGAATTTGTCGTTGCTTGTAAATCTTCGATGTAAACAAAAACAGACTATCATTATTGCTTTGTCCGTATATTGTTTAATATATTGTAATGTAATTGTCATCTTTGATAATGCCTTATGTTAGCCGAATGCTTAGATAAGATTGAAAAAAATATCTATCAATATTGTGATTTTCTTTGTTCTTTTAATAATAATACTATTAAGCTTATCAGACGATATGAAAAGAATTTACATAAAATAAATAGACAACACTTCTCTATATTATTGAATGAAATATGCATCAATATATATATATATATATATATATATATATATATATATATATATATATATATAAATATTGGCTCCTGAAAAATTAATTTTGGTTGAGCTCTCTGGTTTGAGGTGTGAGTTTGTAAACAAGTGACTATTTAAGCTAATATTGCACGACTCTTCGGCAGAATTGAGTCACTGTCAGTCACTGTGTGTTTATCTAAATCTAAAAATAAACACGCTAAAATTCACCTTCATTACTGCCGTGCGCTGACGGCTTAGTGGGAGAAGTTCCGACTGACGCAAATTCAGTCGGATTTCGATCCTAGTTAGAGACAACCGGACGTCTAGCCACACTGATGAGCTGTGAAACAGCGAAACAATCTTTCTATGGATGACAAAAAATATATATATATATATTAAAATTATTTTTTTAAAAATATGATTCTGTAAGAATCATATTTTTTAAAAAATAACTATAATTTAATCTCTACTTCTGTATGGAGCACTGTTTGTTAAAAATAAAAACAAAAATACTAAAGAACTCCGGATTTTTTACCTAACGTGTTCTTTCCTATTTTTCTATATATGTGCACGCGCGTGTGTGTGTGCAAATATATAGAAAAATATGTAGAACACTACGTTTGAAAGCAAGTCAACGTTTAGTCTGGTGGCAAATAAAACTCGGATATGATTTGTTTATTATTTTCACATTTTATCCAAAGTCCTTGAAGGGACAATGGGGCTTAACTTTTCTTTCCACTTCAATAAATACTTTCATCGGTAAGGAATAATCAAATCTTCGATTCCTGAGAAATAACACTATAATTTCCTTAATTTCTCCAGTGAGGTCTTCTGACTTACAATTTCTAAAACATAACTTTCCTAACAGAAACACCAATACGCCGTCTGTTAGAATTTATCGTATCATCATATCCTGGTGAATATCACCCATGTTTTCATCCTGAAGAGGACCCTTTTCTTTTATGTATTGTGACCCTTTAAGACTGGGTTATAATGGCTTTCCACAGTTTCCTGTTCTTTAAGTAAATTGTGTCTTCTTGCTATATCTCGTAACCACTCTTCTGGAAAACCATTCACACAAGCTCGTTCTTCTATTTGCTGTGTTCTTTCAAGACGTGGGCGATCATGGCTCTTCACAATTTCCTGTTCTTTGTAGCTTTTAAAAACGCTTATCTTTTTGCTATCTCTCGTATTCTCTGTTCTTCCAACCAGTTACACAAGCACGGTCTTCTTCTATGTGTCGTGTCCCTTCAGAATGTGGACAATCATGGCTCTCCACAATAGCCTGTTCTTTGGAATTCTTTGTAAATTCTTTGTCTTTTCCCTATGTCTTATAATCGCTCCTCTTCCAACTATTTACACAAGCTCCTTCTCCCCTCTCCCTTCTTCTTCCCCTCCTCTTCCTTCTTCTTCATATTCTTCTATGTGCCGTATTCATTCAGGACGTGGGTGATCATAGCTCTCCACAGTTTGCTGTCCTTTGTAGCTCTTAGTAAAGTCTGTTTCGCTATCTTTCCTAATCTCTGTTCTACCAACCATTTACACATGTTCGTTAGGTAACTTATTATTTATTACCTCTTTCTCTCTCGCTTTCATTATATCCTGTGAGTGTCAAATTTCCCAAGCCGTCCCTCCTCATTATGTGCTCTAGAAATGTCAGCTGTCTTTTTTATGCTAAATATAAGTGCGAATTTCTTTACGTTCCCTCTAAACCTTAGTCTTTGCTCATATGTTCAGGCCATTGTATTCTCATTCTGTTGAATCAGATTTTGAATGCCTCGTGTCTTCTCTTCATCTGTGAGTTGATTGTCCAATATTTACTGTCATATCAAATGATTTATAACTAGAAGAATGAAATGAAAGCTATTCAAATAACAACTATGGGCAGTTCCACCATTCGTTCTGGTGTGTGAAAATAGATGAAAAAATTCATAACATTTTCATTCTCGGTTTTAATAACGTATGTGTAAATAAATAAATACAAATCTTAGGGAAATATAAACATACATATATGTATATGTATGTATGTATGTATATATATATATATAGAGAGAGAAACAGACAGACAGACAGACAGACAGATAGACAGAGACATATATAGATAGATAGATAGATAGATAGATAGATAGATAGATAGATAGATAGATAGATAGATAGATAGTTCTTTTCTTTGTCGTGTCCCTTTAGGATATAAGCGATCAGGGTTTCTCTAGAACTTCATCGCCTTGGAGACTCTGTTTTTCTCCTTATTATTCCTCTAAAACTCTGCCCTGCCATCCATTATTACGAGCTCTTTATAAGAACTACTGCATCTCTTGATTTCAATATGCCTTGAAACCGTTAAATTCAAAATATATATATTGAGAGAAAATAAAATGCTAACTTTCTAAATATGTTTCAATGTTTCAAAATGATGAGAATTTTCGTTCCACTACCAATATCTTCACTTTTAATTTAATTATTGGTCGCCTTGTTTCCACTCAGTCTAAGACGGCGCAACTCGGCCAGAATTTGACCTCATCGTTGCTATATCACCAAATTCAGGTATCTACCAGGCACATCTTAATATGAATGTAAATAATGATAATCCTCATCCCAAAAATTTAGACATAAATTCACGAGCATCTTCAATGGAGGAGTGGAGATCTGACGATCGTGTTGACCAAGCAAATTGTCGGACATCTTGCAAAACAAGTTGATTAGTACGGGAATCATGCGAACGTGGATAATGCCAAGGCTGTTTATGAAATTCCAAATCTAATTTGCTTCTGATGAAAACTGAAGAACACTTATGCCGGTACGAACAGTAAAATTTTTTTTAAAAATAATGATAAAAATTCTGTTAAGAATATTTCGAAAAAATATGGTCTAAGTAAGTTAAGGAATCATAAAGAAACGTCATCTCAGGATTTTAGATAAGTCCAATTAAACCAAAGAACATCTCAATCGTAATATAGTGATGGAAAGAATGAAGATGAAGATAGTAATTGGAATAATTAATAAAAAAATTGCTTAACTATGTATTAATTAAGGAATCAGGCGAGTGTATCAAATGGGATAAGTAGATCAGTATGAGTAAGACTACTATTCCACTGAAACTAGTGTCACGGACATAAATAGCCTGAATGGAGCGTGTGATGTAATGATAAGAAGAAGATGGTTAAGGCTACAAGGAAATGGTGGATAGAAAACTACTGACAATAAAGTTGACGAGTTTAAGATGTTCGGTGAGCATCCACGTGAGAGATTTTCCCACAATGAAACGCGGCTACATTACCAAAATATTGACCTGGAACTAGGGCCGTGTACTTAAATATCCTGAATTAGATTTCATTGTAATAATTGTGACAACGGCAAAATAAATATAAAAACACCGAAAGAAAAGGCTTGCCAAGCAGTGATTAAAATAATGATGAGGATATTAAACCGAATAACGTGTAATCTTATACTTAACATCAGGAAGAGGCAGCTGAAGTTTCTGGGAAACATAATGAGTAAGGCGGACCTGGAGAATGTGATACTCGCGGGTCGAATAGTGGGGATAAGAGACAAGGGAAAACAACGCATGACATACCAAGTGGATGACATAACGTGGTCTCGGAGAGGTAGCACTGGGAAGGAACTTATTGAGAGCTGCAAGGAATAGAGGGAGGTGGAGAGCCATGATTACCTACGTCCTGAAAGGACATGGCGCATTAAAAGAAAATAATGAAATATCAGTAACATTATTTTTGCCGAAAACTACAGAATATATTGGATGAAATGTACGTATGTCCTTTATTTGATAACATTATAGAAGGAAACATATAGTTGGAAAGGATGATGAACAACCCACAGTACGAGATGACGTTTTTTTATTATTATTCAAATCCTGTCCCAAAATACAAAGTTAAAATACTAGAACGTTTAGTTTATAAATATATAAATTACTGAGTTTTGAACGAATTTAATATTGTGGATTCGTGTTTAATCACAAAAGGAAAATATTTGTCAATCATGATCGAAAAAAAAAAGAATCATTAAGGCATCTTTTAAACACAATGTTTTTCTAATCGAAAAATGTATTTTTGCTTTCACGTTCTCATTTTAGAAAGCAAACATCATTATTTTCAGGAAACAACCTTTTAAGCAGACATTCTATTATTTCTGTCATATTTCAAGAGAAATTCTTTTAAGTCTCTTGATTTTTCTTATCAAATTCTATCATTAACATTCAAGTGAATCGTCATAGATTTTTTAGTTGAAATTGTAGATTTTCTTTTTTACTTTGAATCATTTCTTCGTTCAATTAAGCATGTCTGAATTTTCTATTTGACGGATTTAACAATTTTTACTTCCTTAAAAGTGTTTTTCATTTCTTTTTACATCAAGCTGTTAATTTGTTGTTTCCTACTGATCGACAACCACTCTTGTCTTGACACGACTCTAGGAGTAGGAAATTTAGAATAAATTTTAAAAAAATACATTCCATAAAATAATATATAATGTTTTTCTTTTAAATTAAAAATGTTGAATATACGAGAAGGTGCTGAAAATTATTCGGCCCTAAAAAGAATGTATTTTCAAATATATTTTGATATTTGGTCTTTTGGTCAAGTTTTGTAACGTGATTTTACCTTAGAACATTTCAAAACGTCACAATAACGAACTAATTGCGAATAATAACTTTAATAATAGATTTCATCTGTGAACAATTTAAAGATTATTAATTCCATAATAGATTAAATGCCCAGAAAACAAATTCAACAAAGTTTAATCTATAATTCGATTTCGATGTTTGTAAATAGAGATTTAGATTTTCAATGTAAAATCAATTCGTATTCTATGTCTGTTTATACAGAGAATAGGTTCCACTAGGGATATGATTTTCCAACATCGTAAGATTCTTTTTAGTAAAGTTCGCCCAATAGACTGTTTAAAAGCCACTGAATGAATGATATGATAATAAGAGGAAGAAGTACATAGTTATGGTTACGAGGGTTTGGCGGGTAAAGAACTACTGTTCAATATTCAGTGAGCATCCACGTGGGAATCTGTTCCACAATGTAGCGCTGCTAGATTACCAATATTAACCTGAAACTAGGGTCATGTACATAAATAGTCACTTTAGATTTACAGTATAACCCGGATATAAGAGAGTTGTCTGGACCGGAGAAGAAGTATCTTATATCCGGGTCTCTTATATCCGGGTTACACTGTATTATTGAAGAAGAAGCATAGAGTAAAAATACATAATATTAGGTCATTAATATCCAACGATATCGATTATGAAGATTTAAATAGACATCCAGTATTAATTATAGGTTTCTAAAAGTATCCGGTATTACTCATATGTTAATAAAACAAACCAATATTAAAGTTTCCTAAAAATTCGATTTAAATTACAATTGTACGTAAAAACTAGGCATACCCGTCGTCTGCATTGTGGGGGCCTGTGCGCATTAATGGATTAAACACGCCGGCTAAATATATGAAAGCAACAAAAATATTGTTATAAGAGACCCGGATATAAGAGATATTTTCTCTGGTCCCAAATTAGAGCCTGTGTTAATAAAACAAAATAGACCAAACCCGGATTTAAGAGAAACCCGGATATAAGATACTTCTTCTCCGGTCCCGACAACTCTCTTATATCCGGGTTACACTGTATATTGGCACGCAAACAAACATTGAATGTCGGAAAACAAGCGAACAAAACGAAAACTTGACTAAACACAATATATATTGCCAATAAACTACCATTGACTCCTGTCTCAATAATAATTTCGGCATTGCTGGCAAAGTAGACCTTGCCGTTGGTCTCGAAAATGACCTCCAATCTGTGGTTGACTGGGTCAGGAAATGGCTTGTGAATTTTAATGCAACCAAAACAAAACTGCTGTAATGTACTCACCGCTGAGAAACGTCCCTGCTCCTATCAGCATGGTTGATGCTCAACTCCGCGAATGCACCTTACTACGCCTTCTTGGTCTCACGTTTTACACTGACCTGAGGTGGAACAACTACATTGGATCAATAGCTTCATCTACTGCAAGGAGAGTTGGTTCTGTCTGTCGCACCAGAAGGTTTTTTCTTCTTCTGAGTACCTCATTCACATCTACAAATCTACCATTATCCATGCATGGAATACCATCGCTCTGTCTTTTCTATAAATATTTTCATGGCATCCGCTCTGACAAGCTATTTTCACTGGTGTCCCGACTGCATGAATATAAGCGTGATACTAGATTGACATCTCAGTCCCACTCTTTTACTGTCAAAACAGTTAAATGTAATCGCCTCTTCTACTCCAACAGTTTCTTCTTTCACACTTCCCGACAGTGGAACTCCCTTCCTCTTACATGCTCACCTGATAACTATAATGGTCAAAAATTTAAATGTAATATCAATCGACATCTTCTGTTGCCTTGATTCCCGTTCTTCTTTTTATCCTCCTCCGTTCTTCTTTTTGTGCTTTCCTCAACCACCCCTCACCTATACCCAGTCTTTTCACTTACTTACACTCTTTGTAGCCCCTCGAATACTAGTGGCACTCCCGCCTTGCTTGGAGTGAATTTCTTAAAACAAAAAGTTCATTTTCATTAAAAAAAGACATGAATAAAAAAGTTTACAGTGCAGTAGGCAAAAATATAAACGTTCTCCTGAGAAGGACAGTTTTGTTGTTCCTGATAAGGTCAGTTTATAGCATATCGTTGCCACAGACAATGATGGCTGGCTGGAGCTGGAAGTGGACTTGCTGATAGCTGGAGTTGGAGACCTACTAGAGATATCTAGCTGAAGCCAGTGGCCAATGATGAAAATGATAGCTGACTGACATTGCTGGCGCTGGAACAGACACTGTCCCTTTGATACTAGTAATTTGTGCTGTGAAATGGTTATTTTCCCCAGCCTCCCCACTGAGACGAGATGTGACAGTTTAATGTGGAGAACTCGAGCGTGTACACTCAGGCCAAGGAAAAAATGCCCAACCCCAGCAACCGTCGTTTGCATTGGGATCGGTAAGTCTGCCGATCACCTATCTATATTGCAATTTTTTGAGCGGGGTGGGTGAAGCCACGGGGAGCTGTTTTCCAGGACCGGGCATCTCAGCGTTTTTATTTTCCTCAACTGTGTCTCCCTCCGCAGACAGAACCACAATTGAGTCGCACTCTGCCCGAAGACAGATATTCATTTCAGAGTTGATAATCAGTTTTACAACATTCGCTGGTCCTGGAAGGTGAAGTCTTCTTCTTCCGGTTGTGGGAATGCCGACAGGATACGACAGTATCACTTTGAAGTTAACATCATAAAAAGAATCTTTCAATTTAGTGAAGAATGAAGAGCTGTATCAGATATAATTGGTGATGGCTGGGCTAGTTTTTGGTTGAGTTATTCAGGAAAACAGTTATCAAACACCATTTAGGAGACATCATGGTAAGGTGAAATGTAGTCGACTGACGAAATACACATTAAGCCACTATATATTCTCGGAAATCGATTAGTAGATTTAAAAGAATGCAATGAATAAGCTAAACGTTTAGAATTTATACGAAGTGTAGATTTTACAAGTATGCAAAAGTACTGATATTTGAGAGATTACATGACAAAGCAAAACCAATGACACTCCTGTAAACATGATTTTTACGAGACATACACTATTTACATTGTTCAGACTATTATCCTAATCTTTATTGCCATATTCACGACGTTTCGGACGTTGTACGCTCCGGCCTTCTTCAGGTGATATGCGCTGGAAATTCGAACCGTTATTTCGTCCAAATAGGAAGATTGTCCTGGTCCGACGTACAATGACTTTTCTGGATATCTTAGTTTCAGTTATTTCTCTTTAATAACTCAATTCTCCAGCTTTTTTCTCACTTCTGATGTGGCCAGGTATTGAACTCAAAACTCTTTGCTCCATGTCACTGGATTACTCAACCAACGCTTTTATCCACTGGGCCATGTGTCCTTGGTTGATGTACTCCAGTGACGAATATCACCTGAAGAAGGCCGGAGCGTACAATGGCCGAAACTTCGTGAATATGACAATAAAGATGAGGACAGTCTGAACAATGTAAATAGTGTAAACACTTACAATACAATCTCAGAAATATAGACAGATATTAAATCTCGACACGAATGTTTCGGGAATTACAATTTAAAATTATGCTCCTGATGTTTTCAGACGGCAAATCATTTTTTTACCTTATTATTTTTGCAAGAAGGTACGTATGTAGATTCATACTAGACTTTATGTATAAGACTACAAGGAGAAGCGTCATAATTAGGCACACTTCATAAACATATTTTTAACGAGAGCACCATATGCTTCAAAAGCTGAGCATATTTAGAAGATTTATGAGTGTTTATATTTAAAAACTGCTCATTTTATTATTCAACCATAGCTTTAGTGAATGAAATAGGTTCTAGCAGGATTTGAACTCGGCACGGCAAACTCACATTCCGTATCGGTAACAACTACGTTACATGCTGGAAATAATAAAATCCTTACTTTTGTACCAGTTGTTTATTTATGATATTTTAAAGACAGGCTTTGTAGGTGTATCCTTAGGTTTTCTCCGCCAAACGAAGAGACTGCTCTTTAGAGTTTCTTACTAGAAAAATATGTCTCTACAGTCTGCTGTCGTATAGGAACGATACGTGCTAACAACATAAACCTGAAAACAGCATAAAATAATGTAATATGAATCAAAATGTAATTTCTTGTCAACTATGATTCATATAATTTAAAAGACAACACAGGATGTGTTGGTATTTCGGCTTAGTATTCTAAGCAGTGAAAGCCTTGAAAGTTGAAGACGGTAGTAAGATAAATGTAATATATTTTTATAAGTTATTCTATGTGTCTTGAGTGATAAAGTTTTAAAATATTTTAATTTGAAGCATTTATTCGTGCAGGAGTATGCTTTTTCGCATTCTGCAAGGTTCACCTTGCCAATAAATGTTGACCACAAATATTAATGAATATCAAAATCTAGTGGTCTCCCATTAAAAGCGACCCGATTGAAATATTCAAGTCAAGGAGATTTATGATAATCTATTAAATCTGCAGGAAGTAACATAAGAATGTTTAGCATTGAGGGAAAGGCTGATGAAGCTTACAGAATGTTAAAGAGTCCATATTACCATTCTTCTTCTTCTTCTTCTTCTTCTTCTTCTTCTTCTTCTTCTTCTTCTTCTTCTTCTTCTTCTTCTTCTTCTTCTTCTTCTTCTCATCCTCCTCCTCCGTCTTCTTCTTCTTCTTCTTCTTCTTCTTCTTCTTCTTCTTCTTCTTCTTCTTCTTCTTCTTCTTCTTCTTTGTACCGTGTCCTTTCAGGATATAGGTGATCATAGCTCTTCACAGTTTCGCATATTTTGTTACTCTTCGTAATGTGTGTTATTTTACTACCCCCCACTTCCGATTCTACCACAGATTTACACAAGCTTAAGTGAGTTCCTTACATTTACCCCTCCCCCCTATTGCCTTCAATAAGTGCTGTGAGTGTCAAAATTTCTTAGCCCTCTTTCTATATGATTTACCGGAGAGAAGCAAATGTAATCTGCTTAGATGAAGATATGTTGTCAATAACCAGAGATTAAGAGCTGACAGAAACCAAACTGCATGCGAACAACAGAAAATTAGTGACAGATATTAATTGTTTTCAAAAGAAGATTAATCACTGATTTGTTAGCATATCGAGGCTACATTGAAAAAAGTCGCACACGTCAGTGAAAGGGTTAACATTATACTGAGATACAAAAGTGAATCATTTGTGTCGATGATATATGCATCAATGAAAAGTCATTAATTCGTTTCTGCTTGGCTTTATAATTAAATTAATTAATCACTTGATTAATTTTAATATGTCGAGCACTCCCTATATCCAATTGTATGTATTTGAGTGACGCCTATTGTAAAAGAAACGAAAGAAACTTCCTACACACTTTAACTTTGAACTGGACTTCCATGCCACATATTTAAGAGAGGTTAAGTAAATTCTAATCATTATGTCAAAAAGTGAGAAAAACACAACACGCATAAGATATTTGAAATCCTATGAACTTGGTTTGCTAATATATATATATATATATATATATATATATATATATATATATATATATATATATATATATTGTGTGTGTGTGTATTTAGGCAGCATTTTTCATTAATGCATGTTTCATTAAATAATATAGACAAGTTTTGTCTATTTATTTTAAGCAAATTCCTTTCATATCGTCTGATAAGCTTAATAGCATTATCATTGAAAGACGAAAGAAAATCACCATATTGGTACATGTTTTTTAATCCTATCTAAGCTTTCTGCTTACATAAGCCATCATCATAAATGACAAGTGCATTACAATAAATTAAAAAAATACACGGACATAGCATCAATGATAGTTTGTTTTGTTTGCATGGAAGATTTCCAAGTAATGACAAACACGTGCATACGAGCTACTGAAAGTGAAAATCTCACCGCTGCCCATGACATATATATATGTGCGTGTGTGTGTATGTGTGTGTATTAATTTGTTTTTCTACTGGTAGGGCAACCAGTAAATTTAATTTGAGTCATTTACACTTTAAGACCGAGAGAAATACACAGTGATACTAAGGTGAAAGAAAGTTAAAACAAATCAGTAAGATAATGAGGTAAAAAACTGTCATGAATGGAATTTACGAAAGAAGAAAGCAAAATAATAACCACTGGAAGTTTATGTTACAAATCGATCGCTACACAATTACAATTATGTTTCAACAATACAAATGTGTCTCCTCGGGCAATGGTAAACTACTGGCGAGTGAAGAATTATTTTAATTTCAAACAACAGAATGCTTCCTCTTTTTTCTCGAGAAAAATAAAACAGAATTAAAAATAGAATTGTTGTCTTTACCGTGAATAACAAATCGAATATGAATGACGCTAAATTAAAACTCACTGATTTTTTATTATATTGGTCATGACATGAAGCTGTCTGCATATAAATCCTAGACAATTTAATTACAGACATACAAAAGGTTACCTTATTTCTTAAGATGTATAGAAGTCTGGCGTTCAACTTTCTTAAGAAGTAATAGCGAAAGAGGTGTGGAGGTAATTTAACTAATATAATGTGTATGAAGTTAATAATGCTAACTAGTTATATACTCGATCAGTTATCTACATAAATTTTGTAGTTGATAAATAAAATACCACTTTAAGAAAATGGTAAATGACTTAACCGTTTGGAGAAAAAAAAACAGAACATAAATACAAAACTACTTTGGCTAATTAATATGCAACCGTTAAGTAAAGAGCATCCATATAAGATGTTAATAATAATAACTAAACACCTGCATATCCATATAATATATTAATAATGCTAACTAAACATCAATACAGATCTATATTAAATCAAAATGAATCTCACAGATAGAATAGAAAGCCATATAATGTGCATCGCATTTCATCTATTCATTATTAGTTAGAACAACTATTATCAGATTCAAAGTTTAAACATATTGTAGGGTAAAAGCAGCCTATGCCTACAATTTACAGTCAGTTCACTTCTTTGATTTAATAAGGAGTTTTTATCAGAAAATTTTTTATCAGAATTTCTTGTCTTTTATGATAATATCAGGTTTGTTTGCATTTATTTCCCTGTCAGTTTGAATTGGCATGTCACAGAAAATATGATGATCTCTAAATTTTCATGTAAGCATAAAACAGGTTTCATTTTTAGATCTACATGTTCTAGCTTCTTTTTTTAAAATCCCATTTTATCCTAGGAGTTTTATTAGCTTCTTTTAAATTCCAAAACTATTTAGAAAGAGAAGTACAATTTTTATAAGTACTATTGGTGAAGGATAAACTATGTTGGTAGCATCTAGTCGTAAAATAATTCTTAGAATATGCCTCCTCCAACTAACGTTACTAGGTTACAAGCATTTCTGGGATTAGACATTTATTATCGAATATGTATACCTAATATGCAGAATTTGAGAGCCCCATTGAATAACATGCGTAGAAAAGGCGTAAAGTGGAAATGGACCTTATATGTGTCAACAGAAATAAACCAAATACTAACGTCAGAAATATCATCAGTGCACTACAATCCAAAAGAAATCGTACTGGTTCCAGATGCTCCTACGGTATAGGAGCAGTTATCCTACATAAATATGAGGACGGTGACATGAAAGCCGTCGCACAGGCTTCGCGTTCGCTACTACCGACAGAAAATAAAACTACAGACAGATAAAAAAATGAGGCGTCAGCAATAATACAGATGGACTACCGACCGCTATCAATTGATGGTTCGACAAAACGATATTCCTACGTATACACTGTTATTGCAGCATTAAAAAGTGAAATAGAAATTAGAAACATTATTCAATGTAGCACGCGAAGAACCAGTTACAATGGAATATATAAAAAAAAGCAGAACAAGACTGGTTTATTTGGAGAATAAAAAAAGCAACTAAAAGAAAGTACGAATTATAGACCATTTTTAGAACACAATCCAGACCTAAACGCTTACTTGCTATGGGAGGGAGTACTGATGTATGCCCAAAGAGTAGTAATACCTATAATATTACAAAAGCGGATATTAAATGAATTTCATAGTGGACATATGGGAATTTCAAGGATGAAATCACTTATGAGAAGCTATGTATACTGGAAGAAAATGAATCAAGACACTGAAAAATTAGTAAAAGCCTGTAGAGGTTGTGCTCTGGCTGCAAAATCCTTTACCACGAAATTACAACCTTAGCTAAAGACATACTCCGTAATCAAGACTGCACACGGATTTCGTAGGTCCAATAAACAGATCACATTATCCTATGGTAGTTTACTAAATGGCCAGAAAGTGCGAAAAAACAACTCTCACGGTTACATTGACTTTTTTTTTTTTTTTTTTGCATGCACGATATGACATTCCTGGTGTTACAAGTTGTTACCAGATCAAAAAAGAAAAAGAACGGATAATAAAAAGAACACAATTTTTTTCGAAATTGTCAAAAAAGTGTTTTTCAGAGTATAAAAAAATGGAAAAGAAATGTGGGAAGATGGCGTAATGAGGTCCCGAAATATAAAAATGATATGTATTGTAAAAGTTTAAAAATGGGAACACAAAAGCATTGGAATCGGTTAAAGAACACGCGTACTGAAAAAAATGTCCGCAATGAAGAATCTATGCAAGTACGGTATGATATTTTTGACGTCCCAACAGCTCAAGAATTCGTTGAAAGTACAAGTATGATTACCAGACAAAGAAAACGTACAGAAAAAAAACAAAAAAGAAATAGAAGATGACCGAAAACAAAAGAAATAAAAAGTTCAGTGCGTGGCGAACTCGTCAAAAAGGAAGATGGTTGAATACTAAGAAATAAAATATTTACTATTGAAAAAAATTCTTAAAAGGGGGATGTTGTGGAGCAAATAAGGCACACCCGGTAACACAAATGAACTAGACAAGACGCCTTAAATAAAGAACACAAAGTCAAGAGAAGTCACTCGCAGTCTGTCCCATGTTCGCCACAAGAGAGGGTGATAAAACCTCCGTCTTTGGACGAAGGATGACTCAGTTGGGGCTCTGTCTTCAGATAGAGACTCAACTGAGAAAAGCAGACCAGTACTGTACCCGAGCCAACTTTGGCGGGAGCTGGGTAAATTTTGACTAATGGCCCAGGTGGAAACGCTCGGGTTCCCCACAGTAAACTTTACCTTGTTTCGCATCTAGTCCGCAGTGGGACGACCCCTAAATCCCAGTCACAAGCTGTCTCAGCCTCGTGACAAGACAAGAAAAGACCTCCGTCTTCGGGTGGAGGATGCCTCAGTCGGGCTGTCTTCAGATAGAGACTCAGTTGGAGTCAGGCAGTTCGCTCTCTGACTTCTTAGTGACAAGACTTCTGTGTTTAGGTCACATTAAACTTGACTTTGTGGCACATCTTCCTTCAGTGTAGAGACTGAGTACATACCAGTCAGTCGGAGACAGGGAGTCCGCTGTCTGGCTCGCAATTGTTTAAGCTCTGTGTCTTCAGGATGAGCGCCAATCTGTTAGCGCTCTATCTGCGGATGAAGACACGGCTGAGAAAAATAGAAAATGCAATTTACCAGATACCGCGGTTGCAGGGTCTGTGTAAATTTTAATCTTTGACCAGAGTGTACGAGCTCGAGTTCTCTACATTCACCTCGACTTTGTGTCACATCTCGTTTCAGTATATATATATATATATATATATATATATATATATTTGTCTGTTGATATCTATCAGTTTATCTATCTCAGTCTGTCTATCTATAATCATTCAGCTCATATCAGTGAGCTCATATTTATCTCTCTATCGACATATTTATATGTGTGAGTGAGTGTGTGTGTGAGCGTGTATGTGTCTGTGTGGATATGCATTTAAGCAGACAATTCTCTTTTAGGCATGTCTGATTGAATAAAGAGAAACATTATGTCTGCTTATGTTTATTATATTCAGGATAATTTCCTCATATTACAATTGAATAAGACAACAAATCTGTCCATATCCCTCTATGTTCATCTCTCTCTCTCTCTCTCTCTCTCTCTATATATATATATATATATATATATATATATATATATATATATATATATATACAAATTTTGTTAATATCTATATATGTCATTCTATCTATCTATCTATCTATCTATGTGGGTCTGTATATATATATATATATATATATATATATATATATATATATGTCTGATTTTTATGTGTATAGGTGATTTACGGAAACTAGGGTTAAAAATTTCTGTCGTGGTTTTCGATCATTTCTTTTACTTTTGATCGAGAATTACAAGCGAAGACAAAAATCAAAAAATCAAAATCAGTTGGAGATCGATCAAAGAATCAGAGTGCGCCTCGCCCACTAAAATTCTTACGCGATAATTAAAATGCATTTTATCGATTTCAAATTTGCACATTTCGATTTCCTGTCAAGCAAATGTGTAACTTAAATGTTCGCTCAATCATTTTCTTAAAACCTTCCAAATCATTGATCAATGACATCCAAAGACCTTTGTTTTGTTTTTTAAGACTTTTTGCTTTTTTCTTTCGTTGTTAAAATTAATCTCTTGCAAAAGTTCAATGCTTGACAGCTGTGACTTTGTGAAATGTTTTCTAAGATCTTCATATTTCTTTTTAAAGAAAGTTTCCATTAGTTTGACTGTCTTGTCAAAATCAGGCGTTAGTTTCAAACATTTTCCTTTGGCCTACGTTACTTTCGTCAGACTAGCACCTTTACTTCTCCGGTGTAGTCCGGTGCGAGTTTAGTTACCTATTGTTATATTGTTGGCCTTTGTAAAAGATTTAGTCCGATTAATCATATTAATCAATATTTATGTATGATCCTGTTTGCATAAAAGAATTCAACATGTCAAAATTAAGGTCAAGCCAGATGTATTCCTGTCGCGAATTTTTTATTTCGAAAAATACTCAATTAGAATAATGAATAATTCACACTGAAGTGATGCCTAACAATATTCTGCGACTTTTTCTCTTGCTATCTCTCTTATTTGTGTATCGCCATTTTTGGTTTCTAGCTTACTTCTTTTCTCCCTTTCTCCCTTTCTGTATGTCTCTCTCATTCTCTTTGCTCTCTTCTTTTCCCCATTCTTTCCTCTTCTCTTTTTTTCTCGCCTTCCTTCTGCTTTTCTTTCCAATTTCTTTGTCTCGCACCTTTTCTTTGTCACTCTCCTTCTTCCCGTCTCTATCCTTCTCCTTGTTTCTCTCTTCTGCTTATCTAACTTTCTCTTTCCTACTGTATCTCTCTCTCTCCTTTTCTCTGCTTCTTTCTGATTCTCTTTTCGACCACCTTCCTTCTCTTTCTTTCTCCAGTCTCTTTGTCTCTCACCTTTTCTTTGTCACTCTCCTTCCTGTCTCTCTCATTCCCCTTATCACTCTCCTCCACTGTGTCTTTCCCTATTGTTCTGCCCTTCTCTATGCTTTCACCCCCTCTCTCTCTCTCACACACACTCTCTCTTGCAGTTTTCATCTGCTTATATTTATCTTTCCTCCTGTCTCTCTCCCCTTCTCTTTGTCTCTCCGTTTCTCTTGGTTTCTCTTTCTCTCTCACTCTTCATTTCTCTGCTTCTTTCTGATTCTATTTTCTACCACCTTCCTTCACTTTTTTCCTCTAATCTGTTTGTCTCTCACCCTTTCTTTGGCAATCTCTCTTTCTGTATCTCTCCTTTTCTTTGTCATTCTCTCCGACTTCCTGCCTTTGTCCTCCTGCTTGTGTCTCTTTTTCACTTTGCCTTTCCCTTTTGCTCTCTCTCTCTCTATCTCCCTCTCTCTCTCTCTCTCTCTCTCCCTCTCTCTCTCTCTCTCCTTGTCTCCCGCAGTTTAGGTCTGCTTGTCTTTATATTTCTCTTTCCTACTGTTTCTCTCTCCACCTCTTTGTCTCTCCATTTCTCAAAGTCGTTCTGTCTCTCGCTTCCCTTTTCTCAGCTTTCTGATTCTCTTTTCTACCACCTTCCTTTTATTTCTCTTAGTCTCTCACTTTTGTATCTTTGTCACACTCTCCTTCTTCATATATTTCTCATTCTCTCTTTATCTCTCCTTCATTTTGTCTTTCTTTCTTTCTCTCTCTCTCTCACTCTCTCTCTCTCTCTATCTCTCTCTCTCTCTTGCGCAGTTTAAATCTGATTCTACACTATTTACATTGTTCGGACTATCGTCCTCATCTTTGTTGCCATATTCATCACAATGTTTCGGCCGTTGTACGCACCGTAAGGACAAATGAAACAATGGATAAATACGTTAGTTAGTTCCAGTGACAGGACCCAAAAGAGTGTGAGTTCAATACCTGGTTAAGGTGGTAGAGAACTTGGAGAGAGGAATTAACAAGAGATAATTGATAACTGACATACATTAGACATGGCCCATGGAACCTGAACAGTCTACTCCAGCGAGCGAAATAAAGGGTTCAGTTCGACATTCCAACCACCTGAAGAAGACCGGAGCGTACAACGGCCGAAACTTTGATAAATATGACAACAAAGATGAAGACGATATTCCGAACAATGTAAATAGTGTACATAATACCTCATCTCAGAAATAAAGACAAATGTGAATGTCTTTCTCGTTTTCTTTCCTATAGTTTCTCACTGCTTTTTTGTCTTTTTTTTCCTCTTAGTATCAACACTACACATTATTTCTCTCACTCTCATTGCCACTCTCTCCTATTTTCCCTCTCCTTTTATGTTTCGTCTTCTCTCTGCTTCACTATTATTTGTCTGTGGTTCTTTGTATTTCTCTTCGATTCTTTTTCTCACCCTCTCTCTGGTTATCTATTCATTTTCTTTCTTTTTTATTTTCTTTCTTTCTTTCTTTCTTTCTTTCTTTCTTTCTTTCTTCTCTCAATTTTTCTTTCTATTCCTCTTCTTCTCTATGTCGTACTTGTCTTTCTCTACCCCCTTATCTCTGTCTCTAATCTCTTTACCTATCTGATTTTCTCTATATTTCCTGTCTATCTATTACTCCCTTTGTCTATATATTTATTCACGAGTTAATGGTTATTGATTGATATTTTTACCGAAACGAATTATCGTGAGAGGCTAAACCAATTATGGCTATAGGGGCGACACATATATTGCAGCCACAATAGCAGTCCTGGGCAAGATCGTCTAACAAAGCCAAACGATCTCCAGGTTGGGTTTGTATTCAGATTTTTTTTCCTTCTCCTAGACCTAGGTTTTAGGACCCAATATATCTTGCTCTTTCCCAATATTTGGGAGAGAAGAGATGGCTGCATACATTTTCCAAGTGTATTAGTACGAGCATGAACTCGACTGGAATTCGAACTGGGCTCTCCGATTCCTAAACCCGATGCGCCATACATTATTCCGCCATACCTTCGAAACATATAATAAACAATAAATATTAAATTAAAAATGAAATGCATCGATATGAATATCGAAAATACGCTGATTACACATAGATCACCTTGTCAAGGGATTAAGACCTATAGATAACATATTTGTAATATATTTTTTTAAATAATCAATGATCTTTTCGATTTTTGAATTAAAAAATCCATTTCCAAATGGACATGATAATATCTTTCTCTACCTTCCTTTATTTTATTATCGATAATATCTGTAAATATGCTAGTAGTGTACTTAATTGTTATTTTCACAACGTTGTCATTCTAAAAGCTAAAAGCCCAGTCTTCTTCTTCTTCTTCTTCTTCTTCTTCTTCTTCTTCTTCTTCTTCTTCTTCTTCTTCTTCTTCCTCTTCTTCTTCTTCTTCTACTTCTTCTTCTTTGGTATCCCCTTTTCCCTTCCTCCTAGTACCATTCTTTGCAGGAAGGTCTTTGAGAGACCTCATGATTTGATTACATGGCATACCACTTCAGCTTCATGATGGTCACCTGTCTTTATAGCAATTTGTCTGATGACTCAATCTGCGCACCAATTCTTTCGTGACGCGGTCGGTGTAAGTAATACCAAGCAAACGTCTGAAGCATCTTAACTCTGTAGTTTGGATCCGCTTTTGGAGTCCTTGGGTAACTTGGGTCTTTATTTTCGATACTGTCCTCTCAACGAGAGATTTATACATTTTTTTTTTATCCCAGCAGTTTATAATTGCTATCAAATGGGATAAAGCGACAGCAAATCTACTTTTATATTCATAACACTCTTCTGCCAAGCACAAATGTCTCGAAACTTCAATTATTTCCTGAATATATTAATGTTCCAGTCTCAGATTATCTCTCCTTTCAACAACTATTGTGAACATCTTCACATTCAAGTTATATCACTTTTTTTTACATACCCATTACTTTCTGGTCTGATGTAACATGCTCAAACACGTATTGATTAAATTATTTTCCTTCAGAAAAATAAAATCCGTTATTCTGCTTTTCTGGATGGGTCTGTCTTGATATTAAGTAAAACATTGTGTATTGTTTTTATTCATACCATTTTTGCGTTTTAGTCTTTGGCACTTCTTAACTATGCATCACTTCTAACAAGGTTTGATCTACTTTACTGTATTCGATTATGATTTTCCATCCGATCATTTCTACACTTTCAAATCTATCGCATACTTATCGTTTTTTTTTTTTTGCAAATGGCCTCTAGTTGATATTTCTGTCAATATTTTCACTGGTTCGTGTATTTTTATTTATTTGACTGAGCTTTGTAAGCTGATTCTTTAGTGTAGATTTACGATGAAAGCCTACCTTGTTATTATAGGAATTACAGATTATTGGAGCCTTTCTTTTGTCCTTTTTGGAAAGGAGACATATTTATTTTATGCTCGATATTCACAGTTCTCAGTAACGTTTTATTTTATTAGGAATTTGTAATGTTATTTCTGCGTGCGCCTTATGTCGAGAAATAACCTAGCCATTTAATATAAAGAAGAAAGTGACCTACATAGAGCAATCATGCCTCAGTTCACATCGAAATACATTCATTGGGAGTTCACATACTGATAGAATTCTAGTTGACCTCTACGGATTCCTCTTTTAGAATCTGAATCTACTGAGTTTTCTTTCATCGCTTACACTGTTTGAAATCAACGAGATTTCAACAGCGATTGAACTATTTGCAAGGAGCCAAACGTTGAACTTAATGGTTCGGTTCTGACAAAACGCAGGTGATGTGTTTTCTGTTTTGTGTAAAGATTGGACGGTTGAATCATACGGCATTCTTTAATTATATTTTACATTTATGTTCAGACAACAGAGATAGTCAAAGAAAAAGGCGAAAATGATCAGCAGCTGTTGTTTGATAGCTGCCTGTGAAAAACTGCACACCTTGTTGCTCCCAACGGGCCTTTACTGAATAAGAATTGACAACACTCGAAAGCGCACTGCTGATTCCGGAATTGTCAATCGCCATTTTGCTTTGATTGCACCGTGAATGCATTCAACATTTTCGAATAGAACCACAATTTTACCGATTCGAGTCTTTCCCTCACATGTGAGGAAATCGTCATATATCAACGTAAATATGAAAATAGAAATTCAGCACTCTGAAATTTCCACCTTATCATACCTTCTTTAAATTCTGAAATCCAGGTTACGCTATTCTAATATGGCTTCGGATGTCTCTGCCGTATTTTCCATCGTCTTTTACTGGGTTATCTAGATCTTTAAATGTCTGTACCTGCTTGATATTAACGTCTCTAATTCGAGGTTTGCACCTTATTCTGTACCTCTTACTGACGACTATATATATATATATATATATATATATATATATATATATATATATATATATATATATATATACTTACATCTTGCAGATTATAGTTAATCCTTTCTTCACGCTTTCCTTTACTACATGTCTAGAAGTTCCTTCATTTTTCCTCACGTTTTCTGTCAATAAATTGTCGCCTGCGTATCTTATGTGTTTCGCTGCCGATTGAGTAACCCTAGAGGAGAGTAACTTCACGAAGATACAATAAGATCCCGTCTGATTTGTTACAAAGATAACGTATAACAATTCACTGATGCAATATGCCCACTACCAGCAGGCTTCCCTCTAAAAGGAAAACGTAAATCAGGCCGTTATCTGATGTTAAGTAATTAGAACAGGCTTAATCGGATATGTTTGTAGAAGAAAAGTGGAAAATTCATCCTGTGGAGGGAGCTTAAAATAATAAATAAAGAATATTAATGGAAGATAAGTGACATGAAAGAAATAGAACGCATAAATCTGTGTCAGATAAACGTATAATAAAACGCTGTATAGATTTTATATCCTCATAAAACCAGTGCCGGGAAAGAATTTAACAGATGAAACCAACAGTGTTTAGATTCAATGCAAGTCTACTTAAAATAAAAAAATATCAGCTGTGGCACAGAAAAACCATAACTCTAGAAAATCGTTAACGTTCCCAGAAAGAGAGGTCAAGCAGAGAAGAAATTCCAATCGCGTATTTTTTCAAGTTAAGGCTTGGAACTCGTAAGATTTTATTTAGTTCATCTGTTTTACTGGATAATTTGAGATGGAAGAAGTAAAGTTTATAGTTGGAAATACTAAAAAAAAAAAATCAATAAAATGAATGCATCACGAAAGTTAGAAAAGTCGAAGAATGTAACGACCGCCAAGGTAAAAGCAGTAACAATAAAGACAGCGAAATATGTATGACAGAAAGTTAATACTTTTTCTTTACATAAAGTAAAATACGTGTTCAGGTGTTTACACCCGGAGAAAAAAATCGTAAATTCTATCAGAGAATATTCTTATGAAATATCAGTTTGTAGGGAGAAAAAAAAATCTCAATCCAACAATGTCGTCGTCGTCGTCTTTTCGTACGAAGCCGTCCGGTTTCCCTTACGGTGTATAGTTTCTCGTCTGCCTGATTAGACTAATACAGGAAAGGCACACTCTTTCGTAAGTGGGGCATTCTAAAAGATCATGGGTGATACCAAGGTAAGGATTCTGCGAGTGACGACTTTGAAGGTTTTCCTCTGTTTGCTGGAGAAAAAAAAGTGAACAGCGTCCGTGCAAACAGTGTCTCCAACTGGTTCGATTATCAGATATTACACGTCTTCAGGATGGCACTGATGTAGTTCTTGTATCGCGTGCACTGACTACTGACCACAGTCAACCCTTTCGCCTGACCCCATTTCACTGAAGAAAACACATTGCAGAATCAGTTCTCAGGCATGACGTGGCCGATAACACGTAGATACTGATCGACAAGCATGGCGTCGATGGTCGTTGACTGTAAACAGTTTCGACATACGGTACTTTATCCCACCAATGCATAAGCCGCACAAAGTTTGCTAAAACCAAATACAGTAGCAAAGCAGATGTCTACTCCTAAACTGACAGACTGAGATTGACCAGTAGTGAACAATTTAACCTGACAAGTAGTTTTCTTGTGCTGGTCACGTAGCAATATAAGGTCTGAGGTCATCTCGGTGCAATGGAGAAATATATTAAATTTTACATTTATGTTCAGACAACAGAGATGGTCAGAGAAAGTGGCGAAAATGGTCAGCAGCTGTTGTTTGATGGCTGCCTGTGTAAAGCGGCACACCTTGTTGTTCCCAACGGGCCTTTACTGGATAAGAAATGACAACACTTTCGGCAGTAATCTCTTCAATAAACATTCGCAAAGAAACGAAAAGTGAAGAGTGAAGTGTAATGCTCTTCAAAGACACCCATTTTGAATATTTTACAAATTTATTGTTCTGGGTTCGAAACAATTTTATGATTGTCCTTTTCCACATATCTTCTGTTCCCTCTTAAGTCTTGATATTAACATGCAATATACTGTTTTCTTAACATATTTACATTGTCCGGACTATTGTCCGCAAATTTATTGCCATATTTATAACGTTTCGATCGTTGTACACTCGGGCCTACTTCAGGTGATCAGTCAGTTATGTGCCACTCTTGATACACGCTGTTATAGTGAAAGACACCTTGTCTAGATAATAGACTCTCCCACCTATTATAAGTACGAGTCAGTAGTAGTCGAGGAAAGGAGTAGTGTTCAGCGACCACAACTCGATTACTCTGCGTAACACTTTATTACAAGATCCTAACGTTTCTGTACGTTTAAACTATTTAGGACGCATTTAGTCCGAATACAGTTTCTATTGTGGAAATAACTCCACAACACACACATAGGCACATAACTGCCTCATTAGTCATGTATCGAAAGATACATGACTGAAGAGGCAGATTTTCCCGAAGTAGGTTGCCATTTATTTCTGCGGTAAACCAGTTGCCATCCAAAGCTATATAACCCGATATATCTTGCTATTTATCCATACCTGGGTGGGGGAGAAGAAGTGGATTCATAACCTTACCAAGGATATTAGCACGTAAATGAACGTAATGGTGATAGTAGTTTGAATTTAGAACCGAACACTTTTAGTACAAGGAGGTAGATTTTTCTAATTCCACGTGCCATATCTTTGGATATATCAGCTTCATGTAATTCATATTAGTAACTCAACTATCTAAATATTTATTCCCTCTGCTGTGGGCAGGTACTGAATTAACAACACTGGGTCAAGTCACTTTTGGATTACTCAACCAACGCTTTTTGACCAACTGTGTCAATTTCAGCCATTCAGTTTAATAGTCGTGAATATGACAATAAAGATGAGGACAACAGTCTGAACAATGTAAATAATGTAAATAGTTACAATACTTCATCCCAGAAATATAGACAGACAATTTTCTTAGTTTTCATAGTATCCTACGTTATAACATTTTCTGCCTTGAAGTGATTCATTATTATAAGTCGTATATATATTACTATAATATTCTTTATTTTCTTAAAATATAATTTTTAATTTATCTATTAAAATAAAATTTACATTACAATGAATCATTCATACAGAAAACAGATAGAGAAGTTAATGATAAAAATGATAATAACTGATCCGACGTGCATTTTTCGGATTTTTTACCTGATGATATCTGTAGGAACAGATGAAAGCTCGTAAATATATAAAAAAGACCTTATTCAACTGGAATTTATAAACAGGGATCATAACATTCATTTACAGGTTTGGGGTTAATGTCTTTTAATAAATTTGTTTGTGAAGATGTATTCTCGCCATTTTTATCATTAACTTCTATATCTGTTTTCTGTATGAATGATTCATTGTAATGTAAATTGAACTGCGCCACATACTTGATATAAAATAAAATGTATACACCTAAGAAATATTTTCGTGAATGAAAATTAATTAATTTAAAAGAAATATTTTATTTTAGAATTTGTGAAAATTTTACTCTATCGGATGTTTTGATTGTAAAACAATTTAAAATGGTGTATTAGGTGTTGTTACTAGTATACATAAATATTCTATAAAATTTAGTTGTTCAATACATGTTTATTTTCGTTAGTTTTACTTCGAAATAAATATATACATTTACTATTTCTATGATAAAATTCCTAAACTTATCTATTAGTAAAAAAAATAAAAGCTTTTTTTTCATCGAATGGTTATGGGTGTTCACCAAAAGAAATTACGAATAAAAGTATGTCGCTATTTTAATCTTGATTCCATGGCAAACTTTCAGATATACACCATTCATTATTCCAACAGTTCAGACATTTACAGACACGACACAAAATGGAGTCGTATCACACTCATTTCCTGCAAGTTCCAAACATAAGGATGGAATTCCAATCAAAGATTTTTTTCCTTAAAAGCAGCAACTTTGTAGAGCAGACGAGACGCATCCTTGAATACTTAAAACTTGACCTCTCCAATAAAAAGGATTTATTTTATCTATCCTCTCTATCGTCATAATTACCATATCCAAACATCAGATCTTCCATTCATATAAACACTACTTGCTCATTATCATAATACGACACAAGCTTTACTCCAAACCGAGTGTTGATCATATCTCAGGAAGGTAGATAGGCAAGAAGAAAAGTATTCATAATGGGTGTACTAAAAAGATTGGTGTGTCAGATGTTTATATCGCGTCTGTTATGTAAATTTCTAATAGAATTATGTCTTCCTTTACATTTTTTGGAGAATATGTTTATAGATTTTTGCCGTGAGTCTCGACGTCAAATGAAGTTAGTGAAAGAAAAGAAATCAGTAATAAACTTTATGAAAAAATTTAAAGATCAAAAGATCACAACGGAAATAAATTTTATATTTCGAGTTAGAATAATTTCATTAGTCGCATATATACGGACACTAGTTAAAATTTATATAATTACAAAAATATATTTTAGGATATATATATACACACACACACAAACATATATATATATATATATATATATATATATATATATATATACTTATGTGTGTGTGTGTAAGAGAGAGAGAGAGAATGTGTGTGTGTGCGCGTATATATATATATATGTATATATATATATATATATATATATATCTATATATATATATATATATATGCATTATACGAGCAAATAATTATATATATATATATCTATACATATATATATATAATATACGAGCATATATATATATATATATATATATATATATATATATATATATATATATATGTGTGTATATGTATGTATATATGTATGTATATAGGTGTGTGTGTACGTGTATGTAAGTGTGTGTATTTAGGTATCATATCTTAATTCAAACATGTTTCATTAAATAATATAGATATATTATGTCTATTTATTTTTACAATAATCCTTTCTAGTTCTTTAATTATCTTCTTGATGTTAAATTGAATTTCATCAAGTAAAGCGCCGTATTTTTTGTTAACCCAAGTACTTTCGATGTCCTCCAAGATCATCCTCACGGGTGAACTGCGACAACAAACCTAATATAACTGTAATCATTGTGGTGGTGATTTTTGAAAGCGGTCGGTTATTTTTTTTTTTAATTAACCATTTTGCAATCAAGCGTTCCCAGTGCAAGATGGGTAATCAGAGATGGTAAACTGCAACATATTTTTAAATGTTAGTCAAGGTTCTAATCTGGCATCTAGTCTACAATTGCTATCCTACAGACGTGCTCTCACATCCCCTGTCTTTTCTACAAATATTTTCACGACAACTGTTCCGACGGGCTACTTTTAGCTGGTTCGAGGACTACATGAATTTAAACGAGCTAACAGGCTGGCATCTCGGTCCCACCCTTTCACTGTCAAAACGATTAAATGTAACCATCTCTTATTCTCGAATAGCTTCTTCTCCCGCACTTCTCATCCTTTACCTGCTTCCTCGATGACTACAGTCTTCAAATATGATGTCAATCGATATCTGACACCCTGAGCTTGTTCCCCGTTCTTCTTTGTATCCTTTCCTCAAACACGCCTCTTTACACTTGTTCTCAATCCTCTGTAACCCCTTGCGTGCACTTCCGCCTTGCTTGGTTGAATCCCAACCCTCATTTTTTTAAAAATCCAAATGCATTTTAAAAAATTGCTACAACACGCGTAATAAATCTTGTTCAGTTTTAGTTTGTTGTTTTTTATATAGAGGGCCTCGGGAATTTGTAGACATTTTTTAGCGGTTACATTTAACTAATTCAACACGAAAAAGGTAGGACTTAGATAACCATATAGTAGCACGCTTAAATTCACGTAGTCCGGACACCAGGGGGAAAAGCTTGTCAGAGCAGTTGCC
>OZ038497.1:72221796-72249296 GCA_964036315.1 Acanthosepion esculentum | reverse complement strand
AGAATATACTAATTTTATACAACAAATGTTAATTCGTTAATATCCTCTCCTTTTAACATCCTCTTTATTTAGCATTGAATATTATTTTTTTTAATCATTTCAACACGTGGAAGAAAATAAAGCCACAGAGACGCAAAGGGTTGCTGATTGTGAGAGAGTATATGAGAAAAACTATTCAGGAGAAGGAAAAAAATAAAAGAATAGTAAGTAAGTATACTGAATATAACGATTCAAATTGCGTTTCAATGATTGAATATCAAAGCCGGCTAGAAAGCAAGAAGCCGGGAGAGATTACCAAAAGAGACACGTGCAATAGAAGAATCTGTTAGCATGGAAATTACGATTATATCTAGCCATTACTACTATAATATTATGAGACCTTCATAGATTGAAGGTTATTTTTATAAATCAGCAACTCAATACGAGTTTGACTAAGAACATATTGATGCAATCTCTCAGAGTTTTATAAATCAAAATTATCTTAATGCATATGAATACAAAATATTCTGTAACTAGCAAAGTTTCTATAATAGTAAATATTTTCATGTCTTTAGTAATCGTACCAAACTTCTTTGTCATTTTTTGTTGGAATAAAAATAGTCAACTGACAAAAACATTTTCATTGAAGAAACCATATTTGCAAGAGAATGGTTATCTATTTACCTTCCTTTCTTCACTCGAGTATACGATGTAATTTTTTTTAAATATTCCAATCAGATAATGGAAGCCAATCCCCCGGAACATCCTCCGGAGATCGTTCCTGAAGAGTCTTCAACCCAAAGTCGAACTCTAGGAGCGGTGTCTACGACACAAATTCTTTGAACACTACCACCAGGCTTCTTGTGTCTGATCGACTGCCACATCGATTGAATCAGGCTATTGTGAAAGGACATCATTTCCCAACATCTCTTCCGCTACAAATAATTTGATGACTGCTGTCGGAATTTACTTCTCGTCCTGACCAGTCCCTAAAACCTCTGTCTCTGTTAGACACTCATCGACCTCATTCAGACGTTTACTACAACCGTCAGTTGATTTCGGCTGGAAGTATTAATTTCCTTTTTTCCTGTTTTTAAATCTATATTTTGGGCTCCAGACTTGAAATTTGAAATCTCTTTTGCAATAATTCTTCTGTTGGCCAGGAACAAAACTTCGTACAATTTTAAAAACAATTTCAAAGACAAATTTTAGATATTTGTACATAGATTTTCTCCAACAATACTTTATACACAATTTTGTTTAACTCTGTTTCGCCAACTTTAATAATTCATAACCCCACAAGAATGACATACAAATACGTGTTAGAACGTTACCGTTATATATATATATATATATATATATATATATATATATATATATATATATATATATATATATATATATATATATATATATATATATATATATATAAAGGTAACGTTCTAACCTGAATTATTATGAATTATTAAAGTTGGCGAAACAGAGTTAAACAAAATTGTGTATAAAGTATTGTTGGAGAAAATCTATGTACAAATATCTAAAATTTGTCTTTGAAATTGTTTTTAAAATTGTACGAAGTTTTGTATATATATATATATATATATATATATATATATATATATATATATATATATATATATATATACAATAAGAAAGAGACAACGTTATGAGATTATAATTTATTTTCTTAAAACTGGGATTTTTGTCCTAATTGTTCGGATCTCCACTTTCATAGAACAATATGATTGACAAATATGTCCAGGCTTAAAAACGTGCATATTATTATTTTTAATTTATGCACAAATGTGTTTGAGGAGGCAGTTTTAAGTTGGTATAAGATAATAGAGAGGATGAGGAAGACAATAGATAGATGATCGAAACTCGAGAAGAAAGGAGAGATAGGAAGAGGTTTATATCTGTCTTTATTAAGAGACAGGGCATGTTGATCTATTTATCAAGACTTTTCACAGAAAATAAAAGGGAGAGGAAATTAGGCAAAGAAAGGAAGTGTAGAAAAAAGAGATAAAAGAGAATAGGAAACAAATAAGGAAACATGCGTGTGGGGGAAAGAACAAATTAGCATACAGCGAAATTTAAGTATACAGATTAAATACAATTTACGATTAAAACACGGTCCTAAGAAAGACAAATAAATTATAATGCCATTAACCCTTAAAGTTGTCTCTTTCTTAATATAATTAATATTTCGTCTGTTTTTAGATTCAGCTGTCTGGATTACATCCTCCTTGGAATTATCCATACGGATTACCAAATAACTTCATTAACTAACTCCATATATATATATATATATATATATATATATATATATATATATATATATATATATATATATATATATGGATATAGTGGACTCTTCCGTCGTATTCGACGTATGAGGGTCAAGCAGCTCTGTTCCGAGGAACCAACAGCCAGCACGTATGATTTGATTATAGTGGTGAAGGTTTTGTGCAGAACCAACTACACTTTTTTTACATAGTGGCTTGGATTGAGGAATCGGAGAGCCGAGTTCGAATTTCAGTTGAATTCATAATATCCATTCCGTGCCAACACCCTTAGGAAAAGTATGAATCCTATCTTCTCCCTCCAGCTATGGTTAAAGCGCAGGACTGTCTGGGTTCTATAGCCTTGGATGGCAACTGGTCTAGGAGAAGGACAACTCTGAATTTAAAACTGTGGAGGGTCGTTTAAGGACCTTGTGGCACGTATTGCACAAGCTCTGTATTTCACCCTTCATACACACACACACACACACACACACACACACACACACACACACACACACACACACACATATATATATATATATATATATATATATATATATATATATATATATATATATATAAACTGGGCGTAACAGCATAATTGTCCATTCCAGAAAATCATTAATATCTACAAACACTAAACTAATTGAGTTTTTTTCCAGGTTTTCGGATAATACTTTTAGCTATCTTGACACCATTTATCGTAAGAATCACTGAAAAATTCGTTGATTTATTCAGCTAGAAAGAGGACAGGTTAAAATTGTTTTTTCTCGGACTCACTCTCTTCCCAAAACAACAATAGTGAGAGGAAAAATATCCTCCAGGTCATCAGTAATGGTACCAACATTCATGCTCTGGCTTCCATCTTCAAAGTTCATTCAAGAACCATTAACGGAACGACGAATAAGTTTAAAAGTGGTAACGGAAAGAAAAACTGGATCAGAAGATCACAAAGGCAAGAGGGATCCCTCCATTTTAACTTAGAGCTAAAGAGATCAATTAGAAAAGATCCAACCCAACTCATGAGACAGTTTGCACATGAGAGAGAAGTTTCACCTATGACAGTCCAAAACGCAATTAAAAAAACTTGAAAATTAAATCGTACGTGAAACCGGGGAGGCATGTTATTACTCCAGAACAGAAAGTTAGAAAGGTGCAGAAGGCGAAGATCAACTTTAATAAGTTGGAAAATCATCCTGGAATAACACACACACACACACACACACACACACACACACACACACACACACACACACACATACATATATATATATATATATATATATATATATATATATATATATATATATATCCTTAGCTATGATTAATTAATTATAAACATGTGATTTTGTTTTTGATCGATTTCATCCCGATTCGTCTGTTAAACTTGGTGCGTAATTATACATTCCTATTGGCAAAATAGAGACTTATAAAAGCCTTGATGAATTCTAGTAATATATCTTTAAATATCTAAATATTTTTTGTTTATAAAATAATTTGAAACATAACCATTACAGGCTACCCAATATATATATATATATGTGTGTGTGTGTGTGTGTGTGTGTGTGTGTGTGTGTGTATGTGTGTGTGTGTGGGCGCGCGCGTGTGTGTGGTGTGTTGTTGGCGAAAAAGTTCTCTTATCAAGTATAACATTTATTTAATAAACCGATGACCTTTGGGCCAAGGCAATATATATATATATATATATATATATATATATATATATATATATATATATGTAGGTATGATCATTTTCAGTCACATGTGAAGCAATATTATGTCTTTTAAAGTTACCTTATAAGAAAAATGATATAAACTTTGGTTCCAGCCTAATATTTTAAATATGTTACAAAGAAAATTCAGACCTGTTTCTGTTAATAATGTTATTTTATACAAGTAAAATGTGATATGCCTAGATACTTTGAAAATACCACTTCTAAATCCTAATACATGCTCTTGGTTGATTGCCAGAATCTATGTTGAAATTATTCCACCTTGTTTTGTTTTTTTAATCATTTCGCCCCAAGCAAAAGGAGAAAACCATTAAGTCAGAAAGGATTGCTAAGTGTGAAAGAATATGAGAATAAAATTTATTAAGGGAGGCCAATAAAAGAATAGGAATTATGTAGACAGAATATAACGATTCAATTTGCATTTCAATTATTGAATATCAAATCTAGCCGGAAAGCAAGAAGCCGGAAATGAGATCCACAAGCGAGAAGTGTGAGAGAAAAACTGTTAACATTAAACTTACGGTTACATCTAGCCATTCCGACTAGAAAATGCTAATACCTTTATAGATTCAGAATTATTCAGGAATTGTTTAAAATCTTAATTCAGAAACTCAATACAAGTTTGACTAAGAACATATTGAGCCAGTCACTCACACTTTTATAAATTAAAATGAACTTAATACATATAAATACAAAATCTTCTGTAAATAGCAAAGTTTCTACAACAGTAAATCTGCTCATGGATTTTGTATTTCATGGATTTGAACCGAATATTTTTGACATTTTTAAAAAGTTTGTTTAAATGAAAAATATTCAACTGACAAAAACATTTTCATTGAAGAAGTCATCTTCGCAAAGAGAATGGTAGGTATTCAAATTCCTTCCTTTACACGAGTATTCGATATATCGTTTTTTAAATATTCCCGAAGGATAATGGAAGCCAATCCCCCAGAACATCAACCGAAAGTTTGAAGGCGGATGTGAAGTTGGAAGTGCGTGAGAAGAAACTTATTCTTACATCTAGCAATTTCAGTTGTAAAATGATGAGACCACGCCGCCAGTCTAGTACTGCACTAAAATTCCCCAGAATCTTGACAAACTATTAAACAGCAGATATTTTTATGAAGTTCTTGGTTAGCTAAGAACCTTTCATGAGCCATCATAATTTGCCAGTAAATTCTGTCCTTACACAAAATAACGGAACAAATATTCATGATTTTACTTTTATTTCGACTATTCTTTGATTAGCTGCATAAAATCAAGATAAAATTATTCCATCTTTCTCAATTGCGTGCTCTTTTGATTTTTTAACGAAAATGATAACTTTAGTAGAAATTTGATCCCTCTTTAAAATGAGAGATAAATTAGTATCAAGGGTAGGCGATTTTGAGCCGTGAAATTATAACCTTTGGATGTATTTTAATATATTTAAACTA
Organism: Acanthosepion esculentum; assembly: GCA_964036315.1. Taxonomy (NCBI): domain Eukaryota; kingdom Metazoa; phylum Mollusca; class Cephalopoda; order Sepiida; family Sepiidae; genus Acanthosepion; species Acanthosepion esculentum. The sequence goes on along the minus strand of OZ038497.1, from coordinate 72,243,863 downwards.
TTGCTTTAATTTTCATTATTATAGCTATTATTTTAGGCACAACATTATTATTATGGGACGTAGTTTTTAAAGAGATTATTTTGTAAGATAAGTATCTTAGAAAAGAATTTCTTTGAAAACTACGTCCTTGGTTATACACTTGTCACGTTTGATACCTTCAAATTCATTATCTGCCTCTTTAATCTTTACAGAAAGAAGAGAAGAATATCCCGAAAGTGTGACATACAACTGTGCATGAGTAATTGTCTCTGACAAAATAACTTTCTCAAAATGTGCACTCTTTTGACTTGTTACTGAAAATGATAACCTTAGTAGAAACTTGATCCCTGTATAAAATGAAAGGTAAATTCGCTTCAACGTGATGAGATTTTGAGCCATGGATTTAAAACCTTTGATCCGTATTCTACATTATTAATCATCTCTTCGTCTATGCAGCTATCATGTAGATTAGTAATCTGAATTATTTCTCTACTGTATAATCATTGCTGAAAGGAACATATTTCATAAATGCATAACTATTACACCACGTTTTAAATATAATTTATTAGTTGCCATTCCATGTGAGGTTAACGAGTTCAAAAAAGTATGCCTGATGTAAGTAAAGAAGGGAGTGAAGACGACATAGTTAACTATATCTAAGTCTTCTTCACTACCCTCATTATTTATATCAGCGCTTTGATATGAATGTCTCTCCTGGTAAATTCTCTGGAACTTCATTAAGAATTAATGAGTCGCTTTTTAGGAGTTAAAATTATCTGTGATGATTAACCTTTTAGTGGTGCATTGGACAACACCTCGTCCTCGGGGGAATATTTGGTCATATCGGATCTGGATCTTAGGTGATCTCAGAAAGTTTAGCCTTCCGTCAAGAGTCTTTCATCTCCAATCTTAAGCAAAATTCTTAAAAAGTTTTGCTGATCTTCTCTTTCATATTTTGAAGAGTTCTGCATTGTATGAATTGTTGGCAGAGTCTTAAATGCAATGTTCAATTACTGAAATTTTAAATTAACTTGCTACTACTGTTAAAACTTGATGAAAACCACCTATCCTCCGAAATGCAAGATCACATATTCTTAAATAGACTCGTCAGATCGAGGCTTTAATAAGGTTATCATTCATGGCGCCAAACCCATTCAGAAATGCCTTTACTGTCAGTTCTATGTAGTCACTTTCTCATATCAACGGTTAAAATCTCTTTTAACGAATGAAGGCTGAGGATCTTGTCGAAAACCGTCCTTCTCGAAACATTGTCGACTGGCGCTACAGAATCACACATAAGGAACTGTATCAAATAACAGAAGTCACATCAGTGGAGGACTTCCAACGGTAGCAACAACTAAAATGGATAACACATATAACTCGAACAGAAAATAATGACACAATCAAGATATTAGCGTTCCACACGACTTCAAATAAAAGGTTAGAAAGGAAACCACAATCAGTATTGGAAAGAGCAACAACAGCTTCTGGACTTGATATATTCTTGATTATTCTTTAAGACAAACGTCGTATATTTCAACCTACAGCTGTACTGGCTGTTCGGCGAATGAATACCAGTTGATTCCTTATAAGGAAACGGCTAATATTACCATTAGCATCATAGAATTTCGTCAGGCATGTATCAGTAGCGCTGGAAGCCTTTGCTGAAATCATCGACGCTTCATCAATAATGAAAAGGATTTAATGCTTGATAAACGATGCGTCATCTGAAGTAGGGATTATATTGTAAATATTAATATCAATGACAGGAACAATCAGTTTAAATAAACAACGAGCGCATGTTAAATACATAGGGCCAATATTAAAATCGTTTATTTATATTTATATCATATTCTAAGAATCAGTTTATATTTTGGTCCTGTTTTCTAGATATTGTTATTTGTTTCTTATTTATTCATATTTTCTCTTATATTTCAATCAAATTCTCTCATTGGCCGCGCATAATACTGCCTCTACTTCATTTCATGCGAGAATCACTTTCTCGCATCCGTACTCTCCTGTTGAAATTGGAATCTTTCCTTTTCTTTAAATCTTTTATCCGAATATAATAGGCACTCGTGATGCTTTCCACAGTAACTATTTTATAAAAGATATTGAAAATGTGTTAAAGCATATCGCAGGATACTCATTTATTTGAAATAAAACTGAAGCAAAATAAATGATTTAGATCCTCTCTTTCCTCTTACACGACGCACATTTTCTCCACACTGGCGCCAATCTAAGATGTCCGCGGATACTAAATGTTCACCACTACCTCGCTCCATCTATCCATCTATCCCTCTCTCTCTCTCTCTCCCTCTCTCTATCTCTCTCTCTATCTATCTATCTATCTCTCTTCTCGCCCATTTATTAAGCTAAAAACATTAATTCCATTCAAGTGTTCAACAGATGTAGTCAAAAACGGACAAAAACAATACATGAATATTTTAATTAAAAAATATACTTCATACAGCAGAAGAATTAACTTAATATGTCGATTTAATAGAATAAAAATTAACTTTTTTTAATATTTTTAAACCTTAATTTTAGTTAAAATTCTAACTACATGAAAACGTTAGAATATCGCCGTCTCCTCCCTTGCATTTTACTCTTGCCTTTCTTTCTTTCTTTCTCCACTGTTTTAATTCATTTCACCTCCTTTGATTCTCTTTTGTTTTTAATTTCCTCCTTCCTTCCTTTTTCTATTTCTTTCTTTCTTTCTTTCTTTCTTTCTTTCATTCTTACTTTCTTTCTTTCTTTCCATTTCATTTCAGAAAACCAATTAGTGACGCTAACACTTCTCTTTACACCACCATGACAATGGAAAATACGTTTTGACTCAATGGTGGTTACAGTGCCTTGCATACACAGACAGTAGCCGAAAAATTGGGCTGAAAGTAGGATTACAGCTGTTTCACTATTTGTTTTACGATTTAGATCTAATTTATCTAAATGATAACTCTTCTTTCGGCATTATTCTTTGGCAGTAAGGGACTACCTTAACTAAACCTTTTTACAGCGTTGGTTCGGAAGAAGAGGCAACATCGAATGGCCACCATGTTCCCCGGACCTGAAAGCAATGGATTTCTTTTATTTTTTGGGGGGTGGGGTGTAGTAAAGAACAAGTTTTATAAGAGAAATCCACACAAAGTGGACGAATTAAAAGAGTACATCTCAGAATTATTTATTGAAATTGATGGAGATCGGGATTTGTGTCGTGCTGTGTGTCATAATGTTCTGGGGAGCTACGAGGAATGTTACTAAATATAAATGTAATAAAATGGTTTTAAAAAATGTAAAGTGTATACTAAGTGTAAGTCAATTCTTGGATCACCCTGTATATATAGATAGCTAGAAAGATATATATTTATGTATGTTTGACTTTGATTAGTGCCATTGCTGTCATGTTCGTGCGACCAAAAGGAGACAAAAACAATTCTTAATATTTTATTTTATAACTGTCACAAATTTCAAGTTCCCGACTCTCAAGAAATGGTATGAAACAATTTCGTATTCTGAAGCTGCGAGGCTCTACGATGCGCAATGTATCGTCAATACGTCATTCAACTTTAATCGGAGTATCTTGTTCGAATTGTTCTAATTCATTATTTACTAATAATAGTCTACGTTATAATTTTGCAGTTGCATAGTGCTTATAAAATATCAAATCTATATTATGTTCTTGTTCACGCTGTTTAATACGTCGGGAAATATTTAATTAAACTAAAAGTAAAAGGGAGTATTATCCTCTGTCTGGTCTGATTTTTAAAGTCAAGATACACAATTATAATGAATAAAACTGATTTTATATATATATATATATATATATATATATATATATATATATTTTATTCGGACTTCATTGCCATATTCACAACGTTTCGGCTTCTGTACGTTCCGGTCTTCTTCAGGTGATTGGAATTTCGAAGCGACCCCTCTGGGGGTAGATTGTTCTTCTCCCACGTGCCAACTATCCAATTTTTTGGTTCACCCCGGTGGGCGAAATAAAGGGTTCGGTTCGAAATTACAATCACCTGAAGAATCCCAGTGCTTACAGCGGCCGAAACGTTTTGGAAATGACAATGAAGATGATGATAACAGTCCGAATATTGTAAATAATGTAAATAATCATAATACTTCATCTCATATATATATATATATATAAATATATATATATATATATATATATATATATATATATATATATACAGAGAGAGAGAGAGAGAGAGAGAGAGAGAGAGAGAGAGAAAGAAAGAGAGGGGGAGAGAAAGAGAGAGAAAAAGAGAGAGGACGCGGGCCGGTAGTTGAAATAAATATTGTTTAAATTTAACAAGGCGTCTACGTTTGAAGTAATAAAATATGTTGGATCAAAAATAAAATTCCAATAATTCTTTAGAAATTGCTTTGTTTACATTCCCGATATCAAACTGAGCAGATATTCGTCTCCAGTAAAATCTGAATCAGTGTATGTGTTTTAAAGACAAAATAGAAGCGTGTTTTATGGTGAAACTCTTTGTAGCCGCATGGTAAAATCCCTCTGGAACAGATGTTTTTCCCTTTTGCCAAGGGATACGCATGTTCGAATCTTACCAAAGAGGATTTTTTTATTAAGTTTTCTAGAGTATGCAAACAGGTAAATAAAATAAATACTGTCTACATATCGTCCGGCCTGCACACTTCAATGTGTATTGAACAAAATTAGAGGATCATGTTTAGGATATGGTTTAGCGCTTCTTTCTTCTTCCATGGCTATGATGATTTAACTGTCTTACCTGAGAGTACCGGGTTGGCACTTCGCTAGCTGCTGCATCCGACTGGTAGTAAGGATCCCGAACTCTTTGGTAGCGCTTAGAGAGGCTGCTCTGATCAACAGTTGCGTAATATCGGAGTATTTGTAGTGTCATGTCGCGCATGCGTATGTGACCCTGCATGTATTATCGGTGGGCAATCCGGAAACTATATTCTGTTTTGGTCTGAGCCACGTTCTGGTTAGTTTGCATTACAGAAGTTTGAAGACAGATAATGATGATTATATTGGCCTTTATCCCCAATCTTTTTTCTGCTGAAAAAAAAAACTTGCTGAGGACAAGTACATGGAAAAGGAATACAAGAAGACCAGTAAAAAAAAATCTACCTACCAACTAAAACTTTATTTCTGTAATGTTCATGGTACCCGTTCCAACTTCAGCAGTATTGAATCGTTTCTCTTGCAACGGTCGCTAGATATCTTTAAACTTGTTGAAATCAATTTAAACTCTTACATTGCTACCAATCGATTATCTGTTCCAGGTTAACTTCCTCTCCCTCTTCCGAAAGGATTCCAGCATTTATGCATGACCTTGGTATTTACATCCGGGATAATCTTCCAGTGGCAAGGAAATAGTCACTCGAGTCCCCAGACAACAATTTCGTGTGCTTTTAACTGTCATTGTTACAGTCTGTTAGCTATCTCTTCTTCCTTTATCGCCCACTTCTTTTTAGGACGACAGTATGCGATGCATAATGTCGGACAGTATAGAAATGGCACACACATCATTCATTTACGAACATTTTTGTATACGAAGATCTTAATGCGGCCCCACGACATGAGGCTTAAACTTTCTAATGTTACTGATTCTGCCGGTAACCAGACTTTCAATTTTCCATTGCCCAATCCATTACTCAAATCGTGGATTGGATTTCCCAGCTTGTTTCATTGGCAATTCTGTGCAACAGGCTTTTTTTACTTGATTAATTTATTACCCCCTCTCCAAGATCTTGCCGAGCATCGCAACATTGTCCTCTTGACAACTTTGATCATTCAGTAGTATCTATTGAAACGAAATCGTTCCAATGATCTATCTATATGATCTCACTCCATTACCAGCATGCTGATTAAGATTCACTTTGTGACCTTCTTCGAAACGCCAGTTTTAGGCTTCATATAGAGAATTGCACTCTTGAGTCAAAATTGGCATAGATGCATTCATTCCTTCTCGCAAATATCAGGTAAAAACTAAATCTTCTCCATCGTTCACACCAGCATGTTCTGCCACTATATCCCACAGAAACCACTATTCCCGTATTTACCAGCATTACAGTTTCAATCGCAACAGACGCCTATATGTAGCTACATGTAATAAATGTAAACGTGTCCACGAAGGAGTTAAGTCTCTGATGAGAGAATGAGGCAACGTATTACATGTAACAACTTTGGCTCTCGTGGCTACTGGGGACGCTGTGTACATAATAGTAAGATTTCTATTCTTGCTCTCTTCAGTCCCTTTGAAGTGATAACATCTTCTGCTGATAAAGTAGTCGAAAACTTGACTCATCTTGAGTATCCTTGAGTAACTTCCCACTTAGAACCGACTCTGTTGTGCGATATGTATGTAACACCTTCCATGGTTTCTACTATCGTCTTTTATCTGGATCCCCACAAAGCACGCGAAACTGACCTTATCCTTGTAATAATCCTTAAGAAGTGTGGTTCTGAACTGATTCCTGCTCTCTCTAAACTGTATAATAAACTTGCTTTCCTGCCTGTTGGAAATCTTCCTATGTTGATTCAGTTTTAGAGAACACAGGTGAACCGCCCAATCTTTTCAACTATCTGTCTTTTAGCCTTCTACCTGGTTGCGAAAGCGCTAGACGCCCTATTCAATGCTGAATTGGTTAAGCATCTCACATCTTAGAGCCTTAAAAAAGACCCTACGACTTGAGATGTTTAACCAATTGCATTATAGCAATGTGCCTTTCGTTTCTGTAGGTCAACTGTTGATGTACTGACAACAATTGGAAAAAGAGTCTATCAAGCTTTAGATAAGAATGTTGGAGTTGGACACATTTATGAACTGATCACATTTTTCTTATCAAATCGTGGCATGAACGGCCATTCATCTGTATACCTTTCATACAAATGAAGGTGGCTCACAAGGCTCTATCCTTGGCCCGACTTTGCTTTTAATGTTCATTAAAGACCTTCCTCAGCTTACTTTCTGTGTTGATGACACAAACATTTAATCTCATCATCGACATGGTAAAATTGGCGGCTCAAAGAACTTCAATGTGATGTTAACTGGGGAAAAATGAGGGCTTGTTAATTTAAACGCCTCCAAAATTAAGCTGCTCATTATTAATCATCTAAGGAACCTATTTCTGCCTTCCATCAATACGGCTGACGCTACCCTCCACGAAAATGACTCGTTGGACCTTCATGTGCTAACCTACTCGGTTGGCATGGAGGAGAAAGACATTATTGAATCCATTGATAGATCAGCTACTAAGAAAGTTGGTTCACTGATTTTCTGACTTGTTTGCAGTGAATAGCTTAAAAATACTAAAATACTGATATCCAATAAAAGTAAAGCTTAAGCATATATATATATATATATATATATATATATATATATATATTACTTTAAGAATATTTTTCTACTGATGCACTCACAGTTGAAAAATTTTAAATACAGTCTTTCTCGAGTAAATATTCCATAGAAGAATGTTCACCAGGACAATTACCATGAAAGTATTTATAGAAAAGGCACAAGGGAGCTAGATTACAGCGGTAGGAAAATCACTGAGACCGAGATGATACGTCAGTACATTGCAGATTTTTCTGGGATTTGTATCAAGAATCTCTAAATATATAACACGAACACAAGATCATATGTGGTAGCAATATTCAAAACACAGGCTTACGGACGTGTATACACACACACACACACACACACGCACGCGCGCATATATATATATATATATATATATATATATATATATATATATAATAGATCTTGTAAAAAGTTAATGTCTAATTAGAAAATTAAAAAAACAACTTTTACATAATCAAAGAAAAATGTCCTAGTCAAGCATATAATATCCAATGATTTTCCTAACTCTCTCTTCTCGTTCTACAAGCTTATTGATGTCATTTTCGTAGAAACTTCGTTTTTTGTATGAAAAAGTTTGTTAGATAGTTTTTGACTCATTTCTTGTAATTTAAATTGTTTTGTATAGACAGGGAAAAATGAAAATGCCAAACGATGGGGGAATTTTCCAATTTATTTTAATCCTCAAATAAATTGAAAAATTCTAGGTTTCGCGAACACCCCCACTATAGTTTTAGGGATAGGTGTAAGGTGTGTTTAGAAGAAAAAATCATGATAATAAAATATAAAGATCAATGCAAACTATTAAATCAACGGAGATAATTAATCACCACATTACATAAGAATACATATGCATATATGTGGGGGTATATGCATAATTATCGTGGTATATATGTATGTAATATATATATATATATATATATATATATATATATATATATATATATATATATATATATATATATATATATATATATATATATATACGCATATAAGGGTGTTGGACAGCATGATTTATTCCATTGGGTGCTCTGGTATTATCCACAATCTATAAATATATAACTCAACTAATTTACATTAATCTTAACAGGATTAAATTTAAATCCCCCATCGTTTATTAATAATATTAGAGTCATGTAGTACAAAAACAATTTGCTGTGAATCCAAGAAAAACACACTGGGTTATTTTATAAGAAACACCACATAGAAGGAACTGATATTAAAATACAACAACAAAGGTTGTGGCCATAAATAAACTCAAACCCCAGAGCGCTTCCTCCGAAATAAGATATCTTACGCGCCCACCAATCGCTAATAAAAACCCATTCTCATTAACAAGGCGTCTACCAGAGGAACACTGACTGAGAAAATAAATTTTAAACAATGCTCCGAGACAGACACTTAGGGGCTGATGATAGCCGCGTACAGAACGGCTTGAAATGTTGAGGTAATTTTTTGTTTTTTTGCTGTAAAAAATGCATATGCTCTGTTATAATAAATATAACGATCTGTTTTAATAACTAATATTACTTGGATCCACCCGGATTATATAACAACGGATCGATTACCTGTACTCTCTCTCTCTCTCTCTCTCTCTCCATATATACTTCTATAAACCTAGTGGGTGGGTTCCTGACACCAAAAATAAGTCAAATTTCCATATAAACATATGTCCAAAAGACCATCGCCGTACGTCAACACAGCAAGTCATAACAAATGTTCAAAATGTCTTCCGTTTGCTTCTACACACGCATGCGCCCGTCGGATCATTGATTGGCGGACTCTTCAAAATACTCCCAAACGGAGTCGAATGTCTTCTGCATAAAACAATGATTTTAGTTAGCCCCACAGACTGAGGATTGATGTCGGGGGAATGTGCAATCCATGTTACCGGTCCTCCCTTACCTATCCATCTTTCATGGTAGATGTCAGCCAGTGTATCGTGATCAACGTGGCTAAAATGTGCTGGAATCCCATAATGCATGAACTTCATACCTCTTCCTATTAGCAGGGGAACATACTCCAGAATGTCTGGAAGGATGTTCGAAATAAAATCCCTGAAGACAGCTCTTGTAAGATGTGCTGGGAGATCCTACACAGACAGTCACCTACAATTCCAGATCACACATTAATCGTAAACTGATGCTGGTGTTTAGCCTGTATTGTGCCATGGGGATTCTGATTCTCCCACAAACGTTGGTTGTGTAAATTTGTTATTCCGTCTCTTCCAAATGTTGCCTCATCCGTAAAAAAGACTGAAGAGACAGACAACGGATGGCCAGATTGAGTAATAAATGATCGGCAAAAATCCTCCCGTAGTGAGTGATCAGAGAGTGAAAGACCCTGCACACTTTGCTAATGATACGGATACAGAAACTGTTCTTGAATTACCCCTATGCGATACTATGAGATGTACGACATGCTAGGGCCACTTGATGTGTGCTGATACCTGGATAGTCCCCGACAGTCTCTAGTATGTCTTCCTCGTGGTCAAGCGCACAAGCGGATCTCGGGCTTCCTCGATCCATAGTTTGAGGTGCCACAGATCCTATCTCTACAACACAACAATAAATGGCAGTGGACGACTCGCCTGCCTTTGGTCTGGAAACACAATCTGATACAGCCGTGTGGCCTCGCGTCCACTATCATTCGCGCAGATGTATGTAACAATCATATCTGCCTGCTCAGATAAGAACATCCAGCCATTATGAAACGAACACTTCTCAGTTAATACACTACTACACACGTTAATCGTTGAAGACTAGCTATCCACAAATGTACACGAGTGACAAATATAACCCAGTCTATATGGTTACACAGTGCCATATGTCATAATCTTTCTTTAAAATTAATAAATCAAAAACGAAGGATTTGCTCACATAAGTTTATATGGACTTTTGTCATTGCATTGGTGTGCGGAAACCGCTCTAAAAGTTTGTAAAAGTATTTTGATACACCCTATATATATATATATATATATATATATATATATATATATATATATATTTAGGAGGGTTATTTTCATTCAAGCAGGTTTGGTTAAATAATTTAAACATATTTTGCTTATTTATTTTAGTTTTAATCTTTTCAAGCTCACGAATTTATTTCTTGGTAGTGGTAGAAAATTTATTAAGAAACATTCCGAAATTTTCTTTCAAATAATTTTATTTTATCAAATTCCAATGTCATCTCAAACCGTCTTCAGGGGGTTAAAATATCTCTGGATGTCTGTACAGTAGCTTCGTAAATTCAAAATATTTTCACCGTCCGTCTTACAGCGTTCCAAATTCTAATCGAAAATTTTTAGCTTTGCAAGGGGGAGTATCTTTTTATCTTTTTTATTTTAATTTTTAAAAATGAAACAGATTTAAGTTATAATATTTTAATTAGTATTTTCTAAAAAAACTTTAATGCTACGATGATTTAAGAACTTTGTTGCTATACTCATCAATTGTCAAAAATAGATGTATTTATTTGGTGTGTGTAAAAGGAATACGATTGACGTAAAAATATCCCCAAGGGAAAGAACTAAATGAGTAGGCAGAAAAAAATTTCCTCTCATCATTTATTTTACATATATATATATATATATATATATATATATATATATATATATATATATATATATATATATATATGTATGTGTGTGTGTGTATATATATATATATATATATATATATATATATATATATATATATATATATGAAAAAATATAGTCTTAAAGTGTGCTATATTTATGGGATAAAGTGCTCAATATCAGAGATAGAGCGTGTGTAAATATAAAAGTGAACATAGAAGTCAACAGTTAGAGGCGACAATCTGTTTCATGCTAGATGTAATCATCGGGCCACGATATATATATATATATATATAAATATATATCATCGGGCCACGATATATATATATATATATATATATATATATATATATATATATATATATATAGTGTTTGTTTTTAGACTCGGACGACACGTGATGTGGAACGCGATTGTGTTTGAATCTTTAACGGACAACTGAAGATGGTGTTTTGGTTATTGTTTAAAAAGGATTTTTCATCATATCTAAAGAAATTTTTTGAAGAAATATTTTAACTATTGAAATATTTATACAGATTTAGAATACCCAAGTCTTTGTTTAACCCTAGTTTATATGTGTTTAATTTTAAAATCCAGTATTTCTCTTTTTTTCTTCGTATGTATGTAGTGCTAAAATTTCAGTCTATCAATATACATTTGCAATTATCTATCAAATGTCGTGGTCGATTGTAGTGTTCTGCTACTGGGGAATATGGATTATTTTGTCGTATGTCTTGTTTATGGTTGTTGAAAAGAAGCCTAAAGTTAGTTCCAGATTCGCCAATATATCCAGACATATTGTGCAGAATATATATATATATATATATATATATATATATATATATATATGTGTGTGTGTGTGTGTGTGTGTGTGTGTGTATTTTCAAAAAATAGCTGGATGCAATATCTAAATAGTTTGGAGTCTCTTTAAATTATACTTTACGCGAAATTCTTATCAGTGAAGATTGATGCAAATACGTGAACTTTTCAGGTTTTCAGATCTTATATATTTCTAAAGTTTCAAAGTGTCAAGTTTTAGATCTAACTACGCTCCATTGGATGTAATCTTCACAATTAAGTGCACCACAATATACATATTTATATATATATATATATATATATATATATATATATATATATATATATATATATATATATAATTGCGAGTGTATGCATGTATACCTCTGTGTATGTATGTATGTATACCTGTGTTTGTGTGTCTGTGTTCAGAAAGAAAGAAAAAAGAAAAATTTCAGAAGCTACAATCGAAGTCATTAACAAATTATTGATAGATTGATGCGTTAAATTGTACGTATGAAATATGAATACTTTGTGTGCGCAGGGGATTTGTCCAATTCGTCATGCAGAAATAAAAGCGAGAAATTGGGAAGCTGAAATTGAATTGAAATTCAACCATCCCAACCTACTCTCGTGTGCAGGTCTAATTAATGATTAATAAATACATTTATATATATTAATATTTGGCACCTAGTTTCCAATTATGGCATTACAGCTAGGATGGCGAACTATATTATACTGCTGCAGGAACCTACTAAGGTATATTTCTGATTCTTGAAACCCCACAGAGCCACTTATGCTTAGCTGATCTTAGTTACCGTTTCTGGGAGAGAGTGCCCAATCTGGTCACTTCAGTGGTTGAACAGCGGTTCTTACGCGCAAACCGTCGGTCATGACAAATTACCCGGCCTTCTTAAAGCTGAAAATGCTGAATGTTCATCTAAATGAATGTTTCATACGTTAAAATCTTTTAAATGGATATTAAATTTTTTGCCTACTTCATCTGACAGTGCTTAAACTCTAATTTGGAAATTAATTTAATTCTCACTTCGAAGTAAAAACACTGGACCAATTTTTGGGTCTTTTTTGGCAAAAAAAAAAAATGTCTTCCGCTTTCCTTCATTAGCAGACGACACACCACGTGATATGACGTCACGTGGGTATTTCTTTTATCGTATCAAATAGAATATTTCTTTGTGCGTCGTATATTTTTATTTCTTAAAAATATACGCGCATGCGTATATAGAGACCAGAATTGAGGGTTTTGTCAGGCTAAAAGGGGAAATCTTGAATACAATTATGATCCATGTTAAATGTTGGTTAACAATATTAACTACGAACAAGGCCACAATTCGGAAACTAAAACATCTCTATAACACTAAAAACATAAATATAACGCACACACTCAATTAAACTGAAAACATAAAACCATCCTTGATAATGGCTGAAAGTATAGCCGAAAGCGCTCGGAATTATAGAACATTTGGATAGTTTCTACACACTGTGTCTAAAACAGAAGACTTGTTAGAACATAAGAAAAATTAAATAAAAAGCTTAATAGTAGTACCTTGTCTCGTTTTTAATGAATCATGTATAAATGAAGGATTTTATATATATATATATATATATATATATGTATGTATATATATATATATATATATATATATATATATATATATATATATAATATATACATATATATATATGTATATATATATATATATATATATATATATATATATATATATATATATATATATATATATATATATATGTATAAGTGACTGTAGATGTGAAAGATCGTATGTGTATGAAATTCACATAGATGTGTTTACAATATGATGGAGCATGATCTCTAATATTGCGTTAAAATGCCACTGCATATTAAATTAATACTAAATTTTAAGTAATAGAATTTACCAATGTAAAAGTAGTCCCTAATCAATCTCATAAATAAAATTCAAACTGATAAAGATATCATCTTAATAATCACTTACTACTAGATGTAAACTTATATTTGAGAAAAGATTTCTAGTGTTTTAATGTAAACTCTACATACCTCTTAATCGACTATTTCACATTAAATCACCAAAATGTCCGTAATAAGGTTTTTAAAAAAACTTTAACATATAATTAAATGGCTTAGACTGTTTAAACTGAAATATTTACGAAATCTCATATTCCAATAGAAGTTAATGACACTTGTTTACAACCTCTTTCTCTTTTTTTCTCTCTTTTTCTTTTTCTCTTTTTTCAATATAGATTTCCCTCTATCCCACTTCCTAATCAAGATATAACTTCCGTTAACAGATTTAAAGTGTCAATGTCTAGATTTCAACGAATATTTAAATTTGAAACAATAGAAATGTTACATCTAACTCAACACTGTCTCTCTACCTCCCCACACTGCCCCACTTCGTGAGTTTCCTTATTATTGCCCGTCATAAATGTGTAAATATATTTTCATTTTTTCATTTCAACATTTGGAAATAAATCTGATGATCCACTGTCCTTTGGAAGGGCTGTGGTGAAATAATTTATTATATGGAACCTTAAAGTGGTCTGTTTTTATTTAAATATATATATATATATATATATATATATATATATATATATATATATATATATATATATATATATATATATATATATGTAATTTCGCGCGTGTCGGGGGGGCTTGACATATCATTTTTTTGTACACCCCTTCCACTTGGTTGTCATATGGCATTCGCCTCTCACCAGTGGTCGAATCGGTTAGCATGAGGCAGCGTCTACATCCCGGGAAACCGATTTGTCAGGCTCGCAGAATCTGGTGATGGTAGCCGTCTGATCTTGTGCCCTCGGTTAGTTGGGGCTTGTCTAACCTAGCTTGCAAATACTGAACCCGTTGGACTGGACAGAAGATAACATTTGATAGAATCGTTACGAAGCGGGGACAGCTGGTGTTGGAGAGCGCCAAGATACCAACAAGACACGGAAGGCGTCGATGTCTTCTACGACAACCGAAGAAGTATCTAGTCGTGACGATTTTTCGTACCACTGGAAATCAACTTCTTACTATCAATCAATGACCCTACCAAAATAAATATACACCCGAACAGGTCACTATATGCAACCTTTCTGTACATCTCGACTATTTTTCTCTATGAATGTGTGTATGTATCAAGTCATGAATGCTGGTCTCAAGAGTGAGCTAAGTGGTCATGGTCGCCGAAACGAGACGGGAGCTATTACAATCGATGCGAAGCGTAAACAGCCGGCTCTCATCTGCGTGTTGTGGCGTCCTCCCTCTAAAGAGTATGTTGTTGGACTCTTCCGCTTACTATAAGATTAGTAGAAGAGAAGACCTTGGGGGAACAGTGTCAAACTGCTCATTGCTGTCAAACTCTTCACCTGGTCCTGGGAGGTAGACAGGCCCTGAACCCGTTTATACGGGTTCGAGGGAATATATTTGGCCTAGCCTACGGGCTTGGAAAACCCACGCTAAACCGGCCTTGTGCCACATACGACCCACGTGGTGGGGCCGTTAAATATAACAGTGCCAAACTTCTCATCTGTCGAACTCTCTGCCTCGAGCAGAGACGAACCCGGACGAGGTTTTGCCGAAGGGCAAAGTTTTGTCCGGGGAGAGAGACAGACACGGACCCGTTTTACGGGTTATCAGGGAATAATTTTGGCCGAGTCAACGTCCTCAGGGAACCCACGGTAAACTTGACCTTGTGCCACATACATCCCTCTTGTTTTTTTGGGGGGGGATATTAAATATAACAGTCTAAGAGATTGTTCTACCGAGGTTGTGACTTTTCGCAGCTGCTGTCGAACGCTCTGCCTTTGGGCAGCGAGGAACCCGAACGAGGCTGTGACGAAGGGCACATTTTTTGGCTGTGCCTACGGGTTTGGTTTGGTTTGGCCTGTTTTACAGCATATCAACTTCAATGGGTTATTTAATGCCGACAAAATTTTTATTGCTGGTAATATGTTCAAAAATCTATTTTTGGGAATATATTTCCTTGAAGAAATCTATAGTTGGTAATATATTTTTTTCAAAGAATGTATAGCTGTTTGTATTGCTAGTACTTTTCTTTTTAAACTATTGTTGATTATAATTTTTCCTTCAAAATTTATTGCTGGTGATATATTATTTTATTACCAAGTATTTCTGGTATTAAAACCTATTTTTACACAAGTTTGGGTGTCAACTATTTGCTAATAGCTGGGACCCTAACAGGTGGTTCCACCCCGTGTCAGGGTGGACCCGGGAACGCCAGAAATTAAGAGGTGGTTCAACGCTCCTCAAAACCTCCTGATCAGAGACCTTGCTGTTGGACGTAGTTTATCGTCTTGCCCAGGACGCGGGTGTAGTTAATCGTCATACCCAGGATGATTAACCTTTATTATAAAAATCAATCGAACTCTGTCATAAATAAAATTGCAAATTGACAGCCAAGGCTGGTAAGCTTTCACAGCATAATATTTGTTAATGCACATAATCTTTCAATTAGTATATTCTACTTACTTTAACTCTTTTATTTCTCATAGTTCATATTTGTGAGATATTTTTATGGTATCTTGTTTTTCAGAATTGAAAAAAGTAAAAAATACAATTATCAGTATACTATATAATTTTATATATCTTATCAGGTGACACTAGTTAAAAATGTTCATTCTTATTATTACAGGAAATATTACTCGAAGTCATTCGAAATGAATATGTCTCGTGTCGCTACCATAACAATGGAATACCTAATTATTAAGCGTTAAGACCGTATTCACTAAAACATTACTTTTTTTTTTTCATTATAGATTACTTTTGGATATTTATTACTTTTAATGATTTTAAAAACAGAATTCTTTCTTAAGATACGCCATTTATGAGTTGGAAATGGTAATTAAAGGAGGTGAATTTGAATTGTTTATTGAATTTGTTGCCGTTAAGTGGACGGTATATTGTAAAATTACATGTGAAAATACAACCAATTTTTGCATAATACTCTCCATATATAAAATGCACTATATATATATATATATATATATATATATATATATATATATATATATATATATATATATATGCGTGTGTGTGTGTGTGTGCAAAAATTCTACGTCAAAATTTTTCATTATTTCTATGAGAGGCATAGAAATCAATTATTCAGTTGCAAATAGAATGTTTTTAGGTTTAATATTCAAAATGTATCAAACAAAAGGAAATGCAAGAAAAGTTTTTTTTATTGTACAATATAAAGGCAAGTGCATATTTGCTTAAATATTTGCGTCACTTTTTGTCGGTAGTATAAACTTGTTTATTTTCTATGTAATGTCTGAGAATTTTTGCATGTAATTAAAAAGCCTAATGCGGTGAAGTAATGGATAGTGGCTCAAATTGAGGAATCGGACGGCCGAGTTCGAATTTCAGTCAAATCCATTGCATTCCTTTTTCGGGAAAGGTATGAATCCTCTTCTTCTAGAGCGGGTTCTATAGGTTTGGATGGCAAGTGGTCTACCGGAGGAAGAAATAGCAAACTACTGCGGGAAAAAAAATCTGCCTCGTCAGTCATGTATCGAAACATGATCGCCTTAGCGTGTATCGTGCATAGCACATAACTGACTGAATAATGGTACATCATAGTGCAAATATATGTAAGAATTTGGAACCCGAAATAGAATAGGGCCAAAATAATAGAAGTTTAGTTAAAATTACGTATTACAGTGTGAGATATAAGTATTATCGGGTATGTGTTTTTGTTTCTCATGTATTTTTCAATAAAGAAAAAATGGTCTGATCGCCAATTTATTATTCACTAACGATATCTTCATTTTGAATATCTTATAGTATCATTGCAAAAATTTAATTTTTATTTTTTTAAGTCCAGCAAATTGGTACAGTGTTGATATGAGCGTCTTACAGCCCGTAGGAACTAACGTTCGTAGTGTTTATACGAATTCCAAAGGAAATATTTAGATATTTATAAATAGATATTTCTTCCACTGCTTTTTGCAATCTTTGAGGCAGCTTCATGATTCCACTCGCCGAATATTTAGGGATCATTCTTGGTGATAAAATGGTCTAAACTTTTTTACAGTGTTGCAGAGAATTGAGGTTTTCCTATTAAGAGAATTTTCCAAGGATCTAAATATTAGGCAATACGAAAGAGAAAGGTGAGTTGAATACGGCAGCTTTAATAGGACATTACAGCCAAACTGCTAAAATTTATGCTTGCTGCGCAAAAAACTAATGGAAGACGACACCTTTCCTGATGATACTTTATCTCGATTGCTGGCATTAATCGGGCTTATTGTGAACAAAACATGCTTAATGTAACGCCTGGTGTTGCAGATACGACACGGAATACATAAAGCCTTCCCAATTCCACCAGGGGCACAGTATCACATTCTTCGGATGTAGATGGGATTTAAGAATTCTTATCGGTGGCTCATTTAGTTATTTTCCGTTAAATCTTTTCCTCCACATTGTTATAAACAATCCATTTTTTTTAATCCCTAATGGAATATTCTCGTTTTTCGAGATCGGTAATTTCCAAGACTTGCCATCTAGGTTCAGGCCTAGTAATAAACTTTCGAACAGTATACCATCTGCATAAACTGCACCTGTCATTTATACAACATTTTTACCTTTCTGCAAGTAAAAGGGCATCCAATGACGAAAATGCAGCGTTTGCTTTCATTTTCACTTTTATGCTAAAAACAATAAGTT
This sequence comes from Acanthosepion esculentum, assembly GCA_964036315.1. Lineage (NCBI taxonomy): Eukaryota > Metazoa > Mollusca > Cephalopoda > Sepiida > Sepiidae > Acanthosepion > Acanthosepion esculentum. Next base: position 72,225,432 of record OZ038497.1, on the reverse strand, counting down.
TCGCATCCACAAAAAACCGCCGAGAAAAACACTTTGAAACGTGACATTTCAATATATATATATATATATATATATATATATATATATATATATATATATTTCGATTCTACCCAGAGGCAACCGGACGTCTAGCCACACTGATGAGCTGTGATACAGCGAAACAGTCTGTCTGTGGATGACAATATATATGCTCCTGAAAATTTATTTCGGTTGAGCTCTCTGGAGAGGATGTGTGGGTTTGTAAACAGTGACTATTACGGCTAATAATTCAAGACTCTTCGGTAAATCGAATCGAGTTCTCTCAGTCACTGTGTGTTTATCTAAATATAAATACGCTTAAATTCACCTTCTTCTCTGTTGTGCGCCAACGGCTTCAGGGTAAAATTTCCGACTGACGCGAATTCAGCCGGTTTTCGATTCTAGCCAGAGGCAACCGGACGTCTTGCCACACTGATGAGCTGTGATACAGCGAAACAGTCTGTCTGTGGATGACAATATATATATATATATATTTATATATATATATATATATATATATATATATATATATATATATATATATAGGGAAGAGGTTATAGTTGTTCCAACGAGAGAAAAGTGTATATATTAAAAAGAAGAGTGAGACTGCAAACGTTTTTGGTTGTAGTGTAGATATTTTTTAAATGATTTTTCTTTATTTTCTATAATTTTGCTACACGTGTTTTCGGTCAATCGACCTTCATCAGGCAAAGAGTGGATATTTCCACATATTATTAAAAATAATTTATTTTTCTTATGTTTTTTTATGTTAAACATTCTCGATGTTAAACATTCTCTTTTTTGTGTGTTAGTGGCACAAATGTATTCCTTGAACTGGTAATGAGAAAGTTCTTCTGCGTTAAGGGAAATAAAACAATTAAGATTGGTCCAAGAAAGGCTGAGGAAAGATATCTGTATTCTTATCTTTTAATGACCCCTGTGTGTTCTTAGACCTATTTGCGTTTTTGTATTGTGTGTGTATTTGTCAGCATACGTATGTATAGGTATAGTCCCTTTCCTTACATACATACTCTTATTATAAGGAATTAGCTCCATACCACAAGAAGTAGATACGGGAACACTTATGGCAACCTTTGACATTAGTAGCCTATATAACAACATCCCTCATCAATTATGTAAACAAGCAATTTCCTTCTGGATCGAAAAAACATCCAAAAACACTACATTCCAGATTCACTAAGGACCTAATTCTAAACAATAGAACCTTTGAATGTGACAACAAAAAAATTATCCAAACCATACGTACCGCAATGGGAACGGAAATGGCACCAACATATGCCATCCTATCATTAGCTTACCTAGAAGAAAACCTCTATGAAAAGATAGAATAAACATATGGGGAAAATATAAAAACCCACTTCATTAAATCTTGGAAACTGTGCTTAGATGATTGCTTCATTTTCTGGAAATCCTCATGGGGTGATATTAACCAACTCCACACTCTACTGCAGAACTTGCACCCAAAAATCACATTCACGCAAGAATATAATTTCAAGGAATTACCATTTTCAGATATACTCATTAGAAATAAAAACAACCACATAATCACAGATATCACCACAAATCTACAGACACCCAACAATATCTTCATTTCAAGAGCCATCACCGAAAAAACTGCCTGAAATCCATCCCCTATTCTCTAGCACGTAGGGTTTGCACTGACAAACACCTCCGAAAAAGCCCACCTAGAAGAACTACATAAAACTCTAAAAACGAGACTACCCCACAATACTCGCAAAAAATGCCTTTAGACCAACTACGGAATCAAAAAAACGTAACGTCGAACAAACTTTAGCATATGTCTCAACATACAACAAGAACAATCCATAACTATTTACAGAAATTACAAAAAATCTAGACCTACTTTGCAAGAATTACAAACAGAAAAATATACTAAAAACAGCCAAAAAAATTAAAAGTAAACGCTAATCTAAAAACCTGAAACACATATTAACTTCATCCACATTTAACTAACACAAATGGCAGGGAGTCATAAAATGCAACAAAAAGTATCTGGGGTTTGTGACATCATTATAGAAAGAAACTCCTACACTTTTGAAAACCTCAAAACGACATTCATAATAAATAAAAATTTAAACTGCAACTCCAAAAATGTGACTTATGCACTCAAATGCACAATAAACAACCGGTTTTCCCTCCACAAAAGCAACATAAAATTACCAGACAACAGAAAACCCTTTGTATCGCATCACATCTATAAATGTAACCAGGGTGAATTTAAAATTATGCCATGACTTGTTATGTCTCGGGCATAAAAACATTCGGATAATTTCTACACAATTTGCTTGTAGAAAAGAAGAAAATTATAAGAACACAAAAAATTAAACAAAGAAACTTAACCGCAGTACCTTGTCAGTCGTTTTTAATGAAGAGGGATTGCTGCCCAAATACACGATTATATATATATATATATATATATATATATATATATATATATATATATATATATATATATATATATATATATATATATATATATAAATTTTCGTCGCGCCCCAAATAAATCACGCGTTCAAACGCCCCCTATTGAAAAACGCTACGAACCACTCCAATGCATAAAAAAATTGCGTGCATGTGTGTGTGGTCCATTGACTTATACTTCCTGTCCAGAAGCGATTATAAAAAATTCTCTTTTTCATATATTTAAAAGCAAAAGCATCCAACGAAATCGATCGTGAAAGAAAAGAAATAAATGCATCAGTAATGTTGTCTCACTAAGTCTATTAGAGAACTGGTTGATGAATTTGTGGACATCTTAAATGTGAGTTCAATTCTTGTGCTAGCTAGCAATACAGACGGAGACTCCGTAGAAAAAGGATGAAAAATAACTGATCGTTACTAAAAAAAAAAATTTTAAATAGAAAAGTTCGAGACGAGTTATAGCTTTGATATCGACAGTTGAACGAGAACAACCTGCCCCCGTAGATTAGATAAAGTGTTCAATTCGAAATTCCTAGAAAGCTACACGTATTGAGAGACACCTGAAGAAGATCAGCGTTCAAAACGCCCGAAATGCCGTGAAAATAGCAACAAAGATGAGGACGTTAACCTAGCTTCAGATAATATAATTAAGTGATATTTTAATTTAAGATATGTATTGCCCTTTTGCAAAACAGAAATAGCACTTTCTTTAAGAACCATTGTCTGTGAGCACATTTCTAAATCCATATAAACATAAGGCACGTTCATATGAACACACAATAACGATAAATCCAAATTCTTTCTCGCTCGTTTCTTCGCGTTAAACAAATCAGAGAAATGTGGCCGACCTTTTAACACCGAGAAAAGAAAAAAAATAGCATTTTATTGATCGATCGATGAAAATCAAAAATCGATTAAGTGTTTTAATCCATTCATCTCTCAATTAAGTCGTCGAATACTGAGAGGCATGAAAGATTTAGAAATTAGTTTAATTGCGTTCGTGGAAAAACCAATGCTCGTAAACCGCTGTCCCCAATTCTCTGTTTTGTCGTCATTACTGGGAAGGGGGACGTCCAAGATGGCTGCGGGCGGGAACGATTTAAAAGGAAAGATATCCAAATGCTCGAGAGTGACATGTGCAGAAAAACTTATGGC
>OZ038497.1:72179296-72216796 GCA_964036315.1 Acanthosepion esculentum | reverse complement strand
TGGAATTCAAAGTTCAAATTTCACTTTTATTTGATTTTAACAAAATATAGGGGAAGTAACTTTTCCATTTTTGAAATTATTTGAATTTACAGAAACACCTATACATACTCACAGATTACTAAACCCTCTGAAGATGGACTCAGATGAGATTGAAAGTACATGGGAATATAAAAAAAACTATTTGAAAGAATATTCTGGGATTTTTCTGAATTAATTTTCTAAGGCTACCAAGAAATTAAACCGCGAACTTGAAAGGATCACACCGAAATCTAATCAATATGATACGTCTAAATTATCTAAACGAAACTCTTTGAATACATATATATATATATATATATATATATATATATATATATATATATATATATATATATATATATATACATATTTATATATACATATATATATATACATATATATATATATATATATACATATATACATATATACATATATATATATATATATACATATATATATATATACATATATATATATATATATATACATATATATATATATATATATATATATATATATATATATATATATATATATATATATATATATATATGTATGTATGTATGTATATGGAGAGCATTTAATAAAACTAGACAACTTAGCAATATTTTAAATTATATATCCGTGGCCTCAGTTTAATCTGACACCATCCTTTTTCCTACATATAAATTATAATTATCAACTTTAATTTTGGAAAGTGGAAATTTCACAATGATATATAGAAGGATTTACAACTTTTCATCTGAAATCAAGAAAATACTTAGCAAAATATTCACAATATACCGGAAATGATACGAGTGTGTTTAAATTGACACCAGGAGGATAAAGCTTTAAAGATTAGGAGTTTATGAAATAAAACAATACCCTGTATTAGCATTTTTTACTCCATTGTTCACCCAATACAAGTTCTAAGTGTCACTTAAGTTATAGGTTTGCTGAATAAGTTTCCTTTGTAAACCTAAATGGATGATGTGACAATTGCAGATTATAAGAATATGAATGGTAGATAACGATTGACTCTGAACTTGAAGTTAAGATTGACTGTGGTTAGAGAACCATCCTCTTAGGAGTTTGATCCACAAAGCAGCAGTTTTTGAAGGAGTTGTCCGAATGGAACTTCTTTCTTGCCAATGGAATGTGAAGGGAATGAGGATATTTCGCTCCTGTGTACAGGCCATGAGCGGACTCAGTGGTAACGCTCTAAATAGCAACGAACGAGAAAGTGAGAGTTGGAATTAAAATCTCAAGAAATTGCCCCGTTCCCATGTAGAAACCAAATTCAGCGTGGAAATATACGCAGATGAAACATCGAAGTCTACATATTACTTACGCGTTATCTGGCAGGAGATATACTGAATGAAGAATGAAAATGTCTAACACTTTCGCCAGGAGCATTCTGTACGTTTTATGAGGCACGCATTCACATTGCGCGGACGGAACCTGTATATACATTGTCTGATTGTGTCTTTTGAATAGATTTCTTTTTTAAAACTTACCACGGAACGTTATTTTAGGATATGCACTTTGCCGGCCTTGCGAGAAGACATTGAAATGTATTTCCTATACTTCATTAGCCTAATGGTATCAATGTTATGGCAAGTGGTTCCTGCTGATTAGTTCATTCTCTTTCTTTAATATCGCGTGTTCGTCCCTTGGACAAGGGATCTGACGGTAAAAATAAATCTGTTCGAATCAATATTAAGTAGATTTACATCTGCCTTTAATTTATGTTATGATTAAAATGTATCGTTTTCTTTAATATGGAAATACAAATTAACGAAACCGTGAAAGTATAGAAAACTCGGGTAGCATTTTGAAGATATCGTAGTAGTGTCTGAACATGCGCTTAAGGAATCTAATTCCCCTTCCGGTTATTCGATGGGAATAGCGACAACTACAAATATTATAGACATAGAAATGAATAGATTACCGTAGTAAGCAACAGTAGCCATCTTGCATGAAATCTTGAAAAGTTATGACATGGCGTTAATTTAGTAGGAAGTAAGCAAGGAATCATTGGCCAATGGAGGACTGCTATGAATAATGACTGCTTACCCAAGGTGATAAATAACCGGTGTTACGTATGTTTTCTTCCTTCTTTCGGTGTATTATTGATTACGTATATTTCCGGATATCGATGAGCATTTCGAAAATCCTTATGGAGACAAGTCAGCGACGCCTTTTTATCTGACTCGCTTTCCTCTTTTTTCGTATGTCTCAGCCGCTTTGATTTCCTGGTTGTCTAACGATCAGAGACTTGGAAAACGAAATCGGAGAATCGAGTTCGATTTTCGATCGAATTCGTTACATCCACTTTTACACAAATATTATTGGAAATGCAAAAATTGACCTCATCTCCCTTCAAAGCTATAGGCTAGATACCAGGTTTGGCGTGGCAACCGGTCTACGAGAAGGAAAACTCTGAATTCAAAACCAATTAGAAGAGGGATGGGCTCTGTAAAAGTTATCTGTCCTTACAAATACCACTGTTAATGTACCCCACGTGGCTTAATTGTCTCTTGAGGCGACGGTGATTGATGATTTACGTCACGGAGAAAATTAAATTCTTAACTAGAATCAAAGAAGAAATAATGGGAGAAAAATGAATGAAAAGAGAAAGGATGCGACAAGTTTAAGCACTTTTACCAGAAAATGACTGGTCATTATTCATTTATTGAAAGAAAAAGTAATGAAAAATAAAAAAAAGAAAGCGTGATAGATTAAGATTTTGGTAAAAGAGAAAATAAAAAGAATGTGAATAATTATACTAAAGCCAAGAAATATAAAAGAAAGAAAGAAAGAAAGAAGTACTAGTTAATCATGTAAAATCCACGAAAGATAAAAAGAAACATCTATAAGAAGTGAAAATAAGAGATAGATGTTTAGGCGGAAGGAAAAATGAAAACAAATTGTGATCATGAAAGATAGTATAAAATATGAAATGGAAAAAGATAGAAGGATTTTTTTTTTCATTTAAACCATGTCTAAAAGAATCAAAATAAAGAGTGTTTGACAGAGAAGAAAACGATAAGATGTTCATTTAGAAAGAAAGAAAGGAAGAAAGAAAGAAAGAAAGAGAGAAAGGAAGAGAAGAAAGTGCTTTAGAAAGAACCGATGATTACGGAATGAAAGAAGAGAATAAATGATGATTTAGGCAATAAGAAGAGAAACATTTATAAAATATATGAATTTTTCAATTCTTTTGAAAAAAAGTTATTAATAATCTATATCTATAAAACAGATATATGGCTGTGTGTGTGTGTGTGTGTGTGTGTGTGTGTGTGTGTGTGTGCGCGTTGTCTGTGTGTGTATTCTATTTATGCAAGCCCACGTTTCTCGACAGATTTCGATGAAATTGTACACACATGTTGCAAATTTACCAAGATAGCTCAGCACCAACTTTTCAGTCTCCAGCACCACTCTCCGGGTTTGATAGAAAAAGCAATAAAACTGAAGGTGGGCACGACTTTTTGTAAAAACCATGGCAAAGTTATACGCGAATAAAATTTTTTCTTGGATAAGATGATGTTTTTTGCATTTAATGCAAAACATAGCTCATGTTACGAGGTTTAGGTAGAGTGCTTGATAGTTTGCCTGCGACATTGGTTTCACACAAAAAATTGCAAAAAACTCTTAATAAATGGAATTTTTTGTGCTACTTAAAATAAAAACTTGAATAACTTCTTCGTTTTTTATCCGATTTTCTTCAAACATGTCGCAAGAAAAACTGCCATCTTGCAAGAAATAAGATAGTGTGGTTTTAGTCCTGCTCGGTTACCCGCGTATAACGAAAAAAACATGAAAAACTGTTAAAAAAACCCTTATTCGGCCATAACTCCCCGGTTTTTTCATCTGATGCTTTCCAAATTTGCCATGTAAATTACATATGTTGTCAGGCGTAAATGTTTGGTTTAGATTATTTCAGTTAAGTGGAGAAAACCTGCGACAAACTAGGTTCAAAATTGGCTTTTGTCGTTTAGTCAATAGTTTCTTAATATGATTCCATCCTAAATTGGTATTTGATCAACTTTTGATGCAAAAAAACTTTTGACAAGGATTACTGAAGCGTTAAAAGGGAAAAATTCCGAAGAAAATCTTATTAATGCCAGCTTTACAGTAAACGTGCGAAGAAGGATGGTGGCTTTCATGCGATTGCACTTGCAGTTGATTGAAGCTCTGACGCTTCATCCCTGTTTTTGTCTGATTTGTGAACAATGCCATATTATTTGAAAGTTATTACGGCCATAGGAAATTTACTGAATATCTAAAGCATTGAAACAATTTAACACTGAGCAACGACCGCATGAGAAGTTTCTTTATCGGCGGAATTCAAACACTTGGCCATAACGTAAAAAAATTTAGTGGGGTAGTAGCTTAGTATACCAACTAAGGGGACGCAGGGAGACATTTCTAGACGGTGGGGAGCGGGTCTACAGAAGGGTGAGGTTATACAATTGCAGCAATGTACACCTGGGGAACGCCGTGTACCTCGGCTAGTAATAAATAAATTAGTTTATATAATGAGGTATATTTTTTGAATGGATTTTTGTTGAACGTTATTTTTAGTTGGTACACGTATAGAAACTAAAATACCTGTACCCACTAAAAATAACTTTTATAGTAATAATCATGTACATAAAATTAAACTAATTTTTATAACCCAAATGAAATATCGAATTTTGACAGAAAAACGGTAATCTATTAATGTCCACCGAATAATCCAGTATCCATTTTGTTTTAAATATAAATTCCCAATATTATTTTTTGTAAAAAAAGTTGGTATTAATTTTATGTTTATAATGAAAACGGTATTATAGAGTATCTAATGAATGCAAATTGTGGATTTACAAATACAGAAAAATTCAGTCATAGTTAATGGTCTCTATGAAGACGTTTTTTTTTTTTGTAATTGTTGAGTCTTGACTCAATGTTGAATCTCGCCTATTGCATGGAATAATAATGCAACACAAAATGTACTTAGAACAAGAAAGTGTACACAATAAGTACATATAGTATTTCTGTATATTTCTGGGAAGACGTTCCTGGAGAATGTGTTGACTAGTCGCAGTCGATCAGAGTCTCTAGTTGGATCTCGTGATTCCTTTTCCCTCGTCTTCCGGTACCAACCATTATTTATATAGTTGGTAGTCACCTATGCAGATTAGGTGGATCCCACCACAACAGTAATACATCAATGTTGTGCACAAATTAAGACGATTTCGTTTCAGATATGTTGTCAATAACTGTAGCATTCCCAATTTTTTTTTTCCATTTTCGTACCAATAAATAAAAAATGTCCTCGGAAAATGTGCAAAGTTTGAGGAAACAACAATTTGTCAAGAGTTATCGTCCAGGTTTTCACAGTTGGTTTCTGTTGGTGTTGTTCATTGATATTCCTCGCGGCACACTGGGAAAATCCTCATCTCTGGAGCAACATTCCTGAAAGCCACTGTATGATAATTAGCAGTTTTCATCTAAAAGACAACATTTCACTGAATTTTGTACCAGCGTGCATACCTACAAAAAGAGTCACGGTGTGGGATTGACCACACTTGTCTACTAAAGAACTTCCGCTAACGACAACAAGATGGCGTTGCCAAATTATTCTAAACAAAAATGGCAGAAGGATGTCACCCTCGTTCTTTTCTTCTTATGCAGATGTTATATTACAGATAAGATGTTTCTCGCGCATATCTAGGGGAGTTTTTAGTCACCAGTGAACCTCATCGCACGTTAAACACAACACAGAATAGTACCCAGTATTTAAATCTCTAAGCTAACCGACTATATTCCGGCATATGTAATAATTCTATTAAAACAGTGTATAAAAACATTTTCAAATGTAAGTCTCTCAATATCTTTCATACTAACTTCCCACATAGGTACTATTAGTATTAAAACTGGTAAACCTAAACCTTCCTATTTATACGAGAATAAAGACTCAGTTAAAAACCCAGATATGAGAAATAATACCTTTAAAAAATCATCATTGTAAAAGTATATATATTTCATTCTTATACGCGGTTTGTTGTTTGATAAATGATTCTAGTCTATATACTTTTGTAAAATGCCGTGCATTTAAAGAAATAGAAAAATAGCTATAAGGCATAGGCAGTAATTTGCATATTCATGAATGTTGTACCAACTAAGGTATAAATGACATATGCTAATCAAAAGTCTCGCCATAAGTAAATGCAAATAGAGGACGGGAATTATGTGTAGGTAGTCAATTCTGGGATAAACCGAATCGTTTCTTTTTTGCGAACTGGAATAACTCTCAGGGCAAATATCTGCATAATATTTCAACAGAGACACATTGCCGTGTCTCGAAGCAAATCCATCCCTTTTGCATTCTGTCGTCTATATTTTCTGAATACTTGCAGGTTGGGTGTGGAACTTGAATTTTAAAGACACATTTTCGCACGTAACAGAAAATGAGTCTGACTGAGAAAAAGCGAGGAAATTTTCATAGAAAGAAAGAAAGAAAGAAAGACAGAAAGAAAGAAAGAAAGAAAGAAAGAAAGAAAGAAAGAAAGAAGCTGGGTGGGAAAGATTAAGTAGAAAAATGATTGTTTCTATTTCTTATAAGAATTAGAGGGAAATGAGAGAAAAGAAAACTAAAAATGGAATAAAGACAATAAAAGATGGAAGAAAATCACGAGTTAAAAATGAATATTATCAAAAAGACAAAACGAAAAAAAATGAGGCTGAATATTTTTTCTATTGTTAATTTTTTTTCAATAGCTGATTGGCTGCTAGGCTTTTTGACAAAGAGCCTCAACCAATTCAGGCTTCATTGAATCTCCATGGAAAACTGCGGCCTTTAGTAAATTGAAAAGCTAGATCTTGTAATTATCACTAGGTTTCGACCGAAACCGCTTCAGATGTATAATTCATGAGCTCATGCTGTTGTTAGTTTTTTCTTACAATGTAAGTAGCAAAGCCAAACTTGCATCTGTAGGATCTCTCACCTTCATTTATTACAGCACACATCTATAATATTCTTATATAAGCTCACACACACACACACACACGCACACGCACACACACACAGACAGAGACACACACAGACAGAGACACACACAGACACACACACACAAACATTATATATATATATATATATATATATATATATATATATATATATATATATATATATATATATATATATATATATACAGGCCGAAATAAACAAACACTGAAATATTTTTTTAAATCGTACACGTTAATATGTGTTCCATTTTAAGTAGCAAAGCCAAACTTGCAGAGTGATTTAACATCTTAAACATATAAGAACACATACACACACACACATATATATATATATATATATATATATATATATATATATATATATTAGTAGATATTAAATAATGGTTGCCAACTCAAATGTTGGATTATTTATAAAAATCATTGCTTATATTTATATATATTTATGTGTGTGTGTGTGTGTGTGTGTGTGTGTGTGTGTGTGTGTGTGTCCCCGCGCATGTGTGTGCCCCCGCGCATGTGTGTGCCCCCGCGCATGTGTGCCCCCGCGCATGTGTGTGCGTGCGTGTGTGTGTGCGCACGCGCGTATGTTTGTGTGTTTGTAACTGTGTGTGTGCGGGCGTTTGCTTTTGTGTATGTGTGCCTCCGTGAGTGTGTTTTGTGTGTCTGTGTTGTGTGTGTGCGGGTGTACAACTTCAGATCTGAGATTCTGAATAAATGTATCTGCAAAGACAACATTAATAAATGAATGAAAAACTTATTTTAAGCTAATGCGTTTGATTCCTTGATGAAATGTGTCAAGTCAAATACAGAACTTCTTTGTTTTTATTATTTAGGAACCTGCATTTATACCAAGGAAAAATTATCATTCAGAAGAAAATAATATGATTTGAAATTTCTATTAGAGAGCTTAAAAAAGATGTAGAAAAAATCTTTCAACGTTAAAGAAAGGGAAGGAAATTATGCAGGGCGCTAAGTGATGTCTCATGTTATTAGAAGAAAGTATTAATGCAGTTGTTATTATTGATTTTCGTTTTTTTTAAGCCATGACTTAACCATTTTCTTTTAGTTAAATAAAAATATGGTCTCATATAATTATGACAAACGAGTATTACTTTTAAAAAAGAAAATATTTTTTTAAATTCAGGAAGTATCTTCATGTTTTGGCGGATAACTATTTACATTTACTAGAACTTTCAGCTTAGTAAGTTATATATGAATAAAAACAAAAGGAAAACACTCTTAGCCGACGCGTTTCGTCTTCTGATGGACTTTATCAAGGCAAATCAAGGGACCTCAGCTCAGATAAGTTTTCTTTTTGACTTTATTCATATTGTTCTTTTACGGATATATTTTTTAATTATATCTAAAATTTTACACACACACACACACAGACACACAACATATATATATATATATATATAAGTTAGTAAATTAAACACGCACACGTATATATATATATATATATATATATATATATATATATATATATATATATATATATCAATAGATAGATAGGTAGATAGGTAGATAAATAGATAGATAGATAGCTAGATATCGTTTTAATATATATATATATATATATATATATATATATATATATATGTATATGTGTATATATATATATATGTGTGTTTTTGTGTTCGTGCGCTTGATAATGTGCTACATTTCGGTTTTCCTAATAGATGATGGCTTGTATACGTGTTAGGCGAATGTATACAGAAAAATAAGTTTCTACAATGTACATCGATCTATTTACATTTTATTAAAATGCTATGTCCACAATAATGGCACAAGATAAATATTAGCTATAAAATTATAATTCTCGTATGTATAAATGATGTAGATACTAATATTTATATATTTTTTCCAGAAAAATCAAGTTTCTGGAATTCGGTCCTGCTATAATTATTCAAGTCTTAACGAATATAACATTTCTCTAAATATGAAAATAGGCGTAGATCGGTCTGCCTGCCTATCGTTCAATTCACACTCGTCCCCATTCTTTTGAACATTATTAGTGATTTATCCCTTGTTTCCTGTTTAGGATTTCGTTTCCGGTATCTTCTAAAGTCTACTTCAGCTCTATACCCCAAAACCTTGTTGTTCCCTACGCTAATATAAATTCACACAGTAACCCTTGTCATAGTAATACTGGAGTTATCTTCCCGTAGATGGAAGTTTCACAATAAAGATATAGGTGGCGGCAGAAAAGATGGCTAACCCTGTATGATTAAATGTCCTTGTTTCTTCTTTCAACTTACTAATATTAATAGAATAAATACTATTACAACCCTTGAGTGGCTCTTGTGCCATGTATTGGGTGAACATTAGTAAGAAAAGAAAGGAAAACCTCACCGTAAATAAACTGTGACGTAGTAGTGAGAAGAATCTGTTAGTTAGAGCAGAAAGGTAACTTCTACGAACTGTTGAAAATAACGCAAATATTACCATTAATAATCTCGGCATAATTTGCTAAACTTTAGAGGGAAAATAACAACAAAAACTATCACTCCAGCCCTTCATGGTGCATGCGTATATCTATGCCGACATCTTATGACTCGTTTTAGAAAGACTAGCCATTGGGATTAATGCTTAGCATTTGATTTAAATTATCTTAATAATCGTTTGTCAATCTGGAAGAATATATTATCGCCAGATGAAACAGAATTATAACTTTTCGGGCACAACTACAAGAAATGTATTTGTAGGCATCAAGGTTAGGCTTTCAATCCAAAATAAAACAATGTCCTTAAGACAAAATATGGGTGAGAGGCTATCATATTTTGAAGGTATTTCTCTCTAAATGTAATAGAAAGTTTGGTAAAAGCTAATGGAATTATAAGAAAGAGGATGCTTGTGAAATATTGAATATCAAAGTGGATGCGAATTTATCTATGATAATGATTCAAAATATATTTTAAAACATACCTTTAGGAAATGAATATAAACGTTTTACGCGACAGGAAATCAAAATGAAAATTTAAAATGATGCTTAAGATCACGAAAATTAAGAAAAGCTGTAACAATTTGGACTTCATGAACTTGCAGTATCGCAAAATATCCTTGCAAAAATATTTAATAAATTAGAAGATTCCTGAAAAAGATTATAAAATTTTAACTGAAAATGGATGAATACTTGACTACTAACTTCATTCTGCCACTAAATTAGGACATACTGTTTTCTTTTGTTTAGAATTATTCAAAATTAAATATTAAATATAATATGCTTATATTTTATATGCACGTGTTTATAGTTGCTTGGAAATCATCCATGTAAACAATGATTCTTCTCCCCCGGTTAGCAATTTGAAAAAAACCAACATAGTTTACAAATTCAGATGCCCTTTGGGAGATTGTATCTCCAACGAACTAAATAATATCTATGTTGGTCACACCACAAACTCGCTTTCACGACGCTTGACACTACATTTGAATGATAACTCTAACATTTTTAGGCATTTAAATCAACATGCCTGGCCGCATACACAATTCCGGAAAATCGTCGTCGAAAACACATACTTAAACATGAAAACAATAAACAAAAACTAAAAATTCTTGAAGCTATATACATAAAACAGTTGAAACCTAACCTGAACAAAATAAACTATGAAATCTCCACAAATATCCTTAAATGCCTATAATTAGTATCAGAAGTCATTGGTTCATACCAACGGCTTTCCATACTCAATACTCATCGGATTCACTCTCGCGTGGTCATGTGTGACGTCATGAGCTGTTGTGCGATTTTCGCTTTCAGCGTTTTATATGCACGTGTTTATCGTTGCTTGGAAATCATCCATGTAAACAAATAAGACTATCATCAATTTCTTGTTCGTGTATTGCTTAAATATATTGTGTAATTGTCATCTTTGATAATGGCTTATGTAAGCCGAAAGCTTAGATTGGATTAAAAAAAAAATATGTATCAATATTGTGATTTTCTTTCATTGTTTAATGATAATGTTATTAAGCTTATCAGACTATATGAAAAAAACTTACATAAAATATATAGACAACACTTATCTATATTATTTAATGAAATATATATATATATATATATATTAAGCATTTAACCCCAAGCAAAGGCGAGAGTGCAAATAGCACGCAAGGGGTTACAGAGAGTGGGAGCAAGATTAAAGAGGCGTGAAAGAGGAAAGGATAAAGAGAAGGATGGGGAATAGATCAATGTATCTGGAGATGTTGATTGACATTGCATTTAAATATTTGAAGATTATGAATGTCAGTTATCAGTCATCTCCTGTTAATTCCCCCTCTCCAAGTTCTCCACCGCCTTAACCACCGCGCTGGGATAAATATGGCAACAAAGATGAGGACAATAGTCCGAATAATGTAAATAGTGTACATAATACCTCATCTCAGAAATATAGACATGTGTTTTATTGTTTTCAATGTTTCCAAAGTACATTTATATCTTATTTCCATTTTGTGTTTATCTGAACGTTTGACTAATATTTCGTCTCCATCATTTCTCTTCACTATTGCAAAGTTACCTACATTGGATGATTCCACTTTTCTTGTCCATAGTGCATTGCAGACGCCTGTCAAAAATGCTTTCTTTCTTCAGATGTAAAGTTGTTGATGTCCTCGTAAAACTATTCAATTTCCGTTCATGGACTTTTTTGCAGTCAATACATACTTAGCTTATTTTTATAGTATATCTTTTGCTCAGTATGGTTAATATCCAAGCTGATTTGTTTGATACACGGCCGAAATTCCTTCTCCCAGTCCCTATTCTGTCATCCATTTACACAATTTGGTACGTTACCCAGCGTTTCCCTCTGCCCATTTCACCTTCAAAATACCCTGCGAATGTCAAATTCTCGCAGCCTTCATTATTCATTATGTCTCCTAGAAATATCACCTGTCTGATTACAAACTCAAGTGTCCTATTAATCCCCATTTTTTTCTTCGAACTTTCTTGTTGCTTACAGGCTAGGTAGAAGAAATTGTCATCATCCTTCCATAGAACTACGTCTCTGTTGCCTCAATGCTGTTCATTCGTGAGAAAAATGTACAGCATTATCTGCCATACAGGAGGATTGATATTAAGCAGCAGTTCAACACGCTTGTCTTTGGTTCTAACAAAATATAATGTTTCTTACTATGTATAACTTTTGGTTGGTATATTTCGGTAATCCAATGTACTTTCGAATATCTGGTCATATTCGTCTCTTAAAAAACTTGCAAGATAGACTTTATTTCCTTTATTTTCACGTATCCATTATTATGTCATTCTTGTTGTTAACGAGCATGCATTCTCTTTTCTTATAATTGATATTTAGTCATTTCTTAAATCTTATTTTTACTATTTTCTCTAAGTTTTTCTGCATTTTTTTCTATCAGTACGGTGTCATCTGCATATCTCATCTTGTTAATTTTAACACACCAATAATAAATCGTTTTATCACTTCTATTTCAAAGTAAAGGTTAAACAAATCCAATCACAATTTTTATTTTAATCAAATTCATCCCAAGCAAGGTAATAAAGCCACTAAAACACAAGGGATTACTGGTTGTGAAAGAACTTGAAAATGGAAAACACTATGAAGGAGAGGGAAGAATAAAAGAGTAATGAGGAAGATAATAGATAAAGATTGATATTGCATTTAAATTTTTAAAAATCAAAGTTGTCCGGAAAGCATGGAGCATAGAAGAAAGCTTCACAAGCGAAAAAAGAAACTATTAGCATAGACCTTACGGTTACATCTAGCCATTTGAAATGTAAGTTGATGAAACCTTTTAGCCATTTCAATACTGCGCTTAAATTCATAACATCTAGTAACGATAGCGAAGAGGTCATCCGAATAATTACCTTGAAAACATAGAAAAACAGGGAAGCAATTTTACTGCGGTTGGAAACTGAAATTATCTAAAAATGCTATGCTATGCTACTAATGTTATATTTCCACTTATATTGAAGTAAGGTGATGCCTACTTTTAGCTGGAAGTGATTCTTGCCTTTCGTGACTTTTGCTAATATCTCCCACGTACGAGCTTATATTCAGTTTTAATAGAGTGGGCCGAGTTTGATGTTTTCACTGCTGGTTTTTCTGTCGCTTTTACTGACAGTTGACTGAAACCCAGATATAGATTATTACAGAGAGGTCCGTTTCTGGACATGCCAAACTGTTGGATACTAATGCAGAAGACCCGGACGTAAATGTTTTGCAGACATGTCTAAACGCGATCAGGGGCCTTTTTTCGTCTGTACTTCGCCAAACATATAAAGAAAGAAAACTTGGAAAGCATGATACCTTACATATCTAAATTAGAAGCGGCTGGCGGAAGCAGTTAGCGATAAGTAGACGAGCAATATGAATTGATGACAGAAGCGGGATTGGAAGGATAGTAAGAAGACAAACATTACTAAGAACTTGACAGAATGGCAGATTGTGGAGAGCCATTCTGAGGGGATACGACTCATAAAAAACAGAGATATTATGGATAATCGAATCCAACAATTGCAACTGATTTTTGGCGAGTGTAATGAGGTATTAAACGTCACTTTTGTTACGTATCCTACCTCTTCAGGTCATGAGTAATCATGACTCTCTACAGCTTTCTATAATTTTAGCTCTAAGTAATATTTGTCTCTTATCATTCTATTCATGTCTGCAATCCATTTACCCAAATTCATTACGTAGGTTACAATGCTATTTTGCTTTCTGTATGTCTTGGTGTGTCAGATTCTCCCAGTCATCTTTTCTCATTTTGTGTCCTAGATACTCTTTTCCTGGCACTTTTTCTGGTGTTTTACGTTCTCATTTTCCTTCCTCATATATATATATATATATATATATATATATATATATATATATATATATATATATATATATATATATATAACTGTTGAGCACTCTAATCCTTTTGTTCCAACGAAATCTTAGTTTCTTGAGATATTGCTTATATTCTGGAAGGGACATTTCGCATTTAGATCGTCCATGATGGTAATTTCTCATGATTTGCACTGAATCTTTGCAAGATCCAGAGTGCTATTGAACTGATCAGGCTATCTGCCTTGCTTTATGCCGTTGGCGTGTCTATTACGATAATGGTTTCCATTTCATGTTAGCTAGAGCAAATTTTATCACAGAACAGACATTAAACCAGAACAGATTTCTACAGGAATTCGTCTATTACAAGCCCTATACATCATTCATTTTTTACCGCCTGCAGGTATGACCACATCGTCTCTTAGATCTTGAGATGTGTACAGATTTGATGACTATTGAACGGGAGTGACGAGCCAGTAGAAGATATACTAACTTCTAGAAGTCTTTCGATAGGGAACCTGTTTGAAAAGACGACCACGGCCGGTCGGTTTGATTAGTGCAGAGAGGGGAGAGTTATTTAGGTGCCGTATAAGTTAAAGATGATTAGGGCTGAGAGTGAGATCGAACACAATTAAAGACGTGGTGAATATGATGATTTAGTCATCTTCCACGTTCCATGGCGCTCCACAACTTCCAGCCCTTTGTAGCTCTTAGTAAGTTTTGTAATTAATATCTCTGCTAATCCCTAATCTACCAACCATTTATAAAAGCATTTTAGGCAAATAGCTATCAGTATCTAGGATGCTAAGGATATCATGGACCGAGCTTGTGAGCAACGATGAGATCCTAGTGAGGTTACAAACAAGGAGAAGGCTTAACCTTAACATCAGAAAGAGGAAGCTGAAGTTTATGGGACACATAATGAGGAAGGATGGCCTGGAGAATCTAACTCTCACGGGTCAAATATAGGGAAAGAGAGACAAGAGAAAGCAACGCGTGACATACCTGACGAGCTTAAGGTGGATGACAGAACGCGGTCTAGAGGAGGAAGCAGAGGAAATGAACTTGCTGAGAGCTGAAAGGGATAAAGGAAGATAGAAATCCATGATCGCCTACGTCCTGAAAGACATGGCACATAAAAAGAAAGAATGTCCCGTGAGTGTCAATTTCTCTAAGCCCGCATTCCTCATTATGTATTCTAGAAATCCAAGTGTCGCTTCCTGACTCTAATTAGAAGATTCCTTTCTGTTCCCATTTTCTTTAAAAACGTTCGGTCAGTCAATGTTGTTTTCATTATCCTACTTGAGAATAACATTTCTGTTGCCTCAAGTTTTTCTTAATCTCTGATGAGATGACCCAGCTTTCGCTGCCATATAAGAGGATTGATATTACATAACATTTCAATTCTCTTTTCTTTGTTTCTAGACAAACTTTCCTGTTTCTTAATTCTTGCTTAGCTTTCAGAAGGCAACTTTCTCTATTCCAATGAG
Source organism: Acanthosepion esculentum (assembly GCA_964036315.1). Classification (NCBI taxonomy): domain Eukaryota; kingdom Metazoa; phylum Mollusca; class Cephalopoda; order Sepiida; family Sepiidae; genus Acanthosepion; species Acanthosepion esculentum. The sequence goes on along the minus strand of OZ038497.1, from coordinate 72,201,498 downwards.
CCTTCGGATTTCGTTTTCTCATTTTCACCCATATGTTAAAACATTTCCTAGATATTTAACTTTCTGTACTTGTTTAATTTTGTTGTTTTCAATTGGTAGTTCGTATTTTGGCTGGATATTCTTGAGGCAAACACATATTCTGTTTTTTTTTATTATTGATGCTTAGTCATTTCTTCTTGCTTTCCTTTATTCTGCAGAAGTTCCTCTAGTTTCCTTTCTGTGTTTAGAAATAACGAAATAAAAAAAATGAAGTCTATTTTTACAGACTTTGTCGCCGAACGTGAATGGAATGTATATAAATATATTTTGAAGGTAAGGGTAAAAAAAAGATTTAATTCTGTAGATAATGTTGAGATTATTTGTCCTTTTTACACCATTTTCCTATTTGATTCCACTTCTAGATCCGGTTAATCTGACCACTTAAAAGAAAATTATAACTTTTAAATTAAGTAAGGTCCGGCTTTTGTAAATTGATCTATTAGGTGTACGAAGGGGAAGGAAACGCATTATTTGACGTGGGAAAGAGACGTAGAGAATTCTCCCAAACACATCGTAAATTTACCGCTTAAAAACTGGGTAATAGACAAAAGTGCGGTAGTAGAGAGATTAACATCGCGAGACGAATTCATTTACACACAGATATTTCGATATAGATATAACAGTTTGAACATAAAAATCAATTAGACATAGTGACAAGAAATTTCATGTCTAAAGCAATGTGTTGTTACTGTTCATGTAGGCTCTCTATATATAGGCCAATAAGGCTTCTGGTGAAGGGGAAAACTATCTTTTCCACGTTTAGTTTTGGGGAGAGGGGTGCTTATGGGCTAATAATTTTAGATCATTTATAGCCTGAACTTGACTAAAGAAATGCTGTTTCCGGCCTGACATAAGTCCCTCGTCACTTCGACTGATGTAAAGATGAAACAAAGAGTCAAAATTCTGATAATCCTTTAAGGCGTGGAAATGCCATGTTGATTAAAATATCCCCAGGATTTATATCTACAAAGGTCTATCCCCATTATTGGGAACTTTCCATTATATATATAAATGAATTCAAACAAACAAACAAACAAACAAACACTCACTCACACAGTCTGCCTGTCTGTCTGTCTATATATATATATATCTCACTTCCTATATATAGAGAGAGAGAAAGAGGTAAAAGTGGACATTGATGTCACCAACAAGCGGTGACACTCTTTCATGCTTCAGCGCAATCTTCGTTGTAGCATGAAACACACTGTCACTGCATGGTGTTGACCTCGGTGTCCACTTTATACTTACATACGCTTTATCACTGATATTGATCATTTTTATCTAGAAATATTGCATACCTTAATACAATATTTTTATCATTTATATGTGGGTCAGAAGTCTGATCTTTTTCGCATTTCTCGATCGATATTACTTTATGCGGACTTCCTTCCGGTTAAAACCAGCCATTAAATTTCTTAATCAGATTTAAAGCTATTTCCATACATTCTTTATCTTTTTATAAAATGTTCGAATTTGTGATGTTAAATCTGGATAAGTAGTTGGGTTCTCATAAAAGGCAAGTCGTGTTTATTCTAGGATCCACACTGGACGGCTTGCATGCCATTACATTTGTATAAGCATGTTAATATTTTTTCATTATATATCACAAATTTTCTTTTGATTTTGCAGATCGCTTACGATATCTTTGTTTTTAACTTGTAATGCAGACAATTTTTATAGACACACATTGAGCTTTTCTTTGTTATACAGCCTAGGGTTTGTTTCTGTTGTTCAAAATATTCTATGGTGATTTCTGGTTTCTGTTATTTGAAATGGACCAGAAATTAATGATGTCTAAAATGGCTAACATCGAAGGCAAGACGGACTGAGTAAAACAACGCATAACATGTCTGGCGATCTGGTGGATGATAGAAGCGGATTTAGGGGAGATACAAAAAGACAAACTTTACTAAGAGTTACATACGACAGGAAGTTTTGGAGGGTCATGATCGCCAACGTTCTGATGGAACACGACGTATACAAGAAGAAGACAATGGACAATATGTAGGGTTTTTCCATTGCAACATTTGGAAATTTGTAATACTGTCTATAGTCTATCTCCCTGCCTGTCTGACTGTCTCTCCATCTCACTATATATATATATATATATATATATATATATATATATATATATATATATATATATATATATATATATATTATTTTTAATATCATTATTACTTTAAAAGTTATTTTAGTAGATGACCATTATATATATATATATATATATATATATATATATATATATATATTATTTTTAATATCATTATTACTTTAAAAGTTATTTTAGTAGATGACCATTATATATATATATATATATATATATATAATGTTTTGATTATATATATATATATATATATATATATATATTATAAATTAATAGATTTAAAATATGGTTTTACCGCTACACAGTGATAACCATGTTTCAGAAATGGAAGCTAAAGCCCCTGAATTTAATTTCTGAAACATGGTTATCACTGTGTAGCGGTAAAACCATATTTTAAATCTATTAATTTATAATAGTAATGCTCTGTAAATTTAAATTTACATTGAGCACTATTGTGTAAAAATAAAAATATATATAAGAACACCGGATTTTATATCTTACTGTTCTTTCCTTTTTATTTATATATATATATATATATATATATATATATATATATATATATATATATATATATATATATATATATATATATAATAGGCTCTCCCGTAGAGTTAGACGTATGTGGTTCCGACGACCATGAACTAATTATCTGCATGCCTATGACGGGCATGACTTTTGAGTCCCACTCGAGAATTGCACAAAAGATCACAAACAATACAGGAGAATGTATTGTATCCAAGATCAGCAGGAACACTGTTAGCTCACTTATTTTGCTTTCGTGTTTTACGTAGTCGACTGATGCTTACTTCTTGATGGTGCATTATTCTTGAATGGCTGCTGGAACCATACTCTGGTCTCTTCATAGCTACCTCTTCATAGTCCTTGAATGGAATGTTGACGCAAGAAAGGTTGCTTTTCAGTTTATCTTTATACCCGAGCCAAGATCTTCCAATATTTCTATGACCACTATGGAGTTCACTGTAAAAAAGAACTTTTCGTATGCGATCTTCACTCGTCCTTACCACGTGGCCATCCCAACGAAGTTGTGATTGCATTAAGATGGTCTCGATGGTACAATCTTGCATCTATGAAAAAGATCGGCATTTGACACTCGATCATCAAATGTTAGGCCACAGATTGACGCAGACAACATTTACGGAAGACATCTAATCGTTTAATGTGCCATGTATAAGGTGTCCAATTTTCAAAGTCATACAAAAGATATGACAAAACGACAGCTTTGTACACTTGGATTTCTCTGCAAAGCTTTATTCCCCTTTCGTCTCACAAACAATGACGCAGCGAACCAAAGGAAACTTTGGCTTTTACAAGGCGATTAACGAACTCATCATCAAGTGATGCACTTGAATTTACCATGCTCCCGAGGTATGTAAAAGATTCTACATGCTTGAGACTATTTCCATCATTAAATTTCAAGTTTATCAGAAAGATCGGCTTGCACTTCATAGATTTTCAGCAAAGGCCATTTGGTACGGATGACTTTTGTACCCGTTCATGTTTTGGACGAAACATGACTTTGCTGCGAATCAGGGCGTGATCAGAGAGGTAACAGGTGGCATGAAAAGAGCGTGTGATGAGAAAGTCTCGAACATCTCTCTGCTTGGTGATGACAGTCAATAAGATACCAATCCTTCGATCTGGCTTTCATCCATGAGGACTTGCGGCAGCTGGGCTGCTGAAACAGAGTGTTTATGATACTGTGATCAAATTCCCTATACACAGAAAGTAGTCGAAGACCATTAGGATTCATTCGGCCAAGACTGTGACAACCAATGACACCTTTCCATGTCTGATGGTCAGAACCAACACGGGCGTTGAAGTCCCCCAAGAGAACTAATTTATCCCTAGGGTCACAGGTAGATGTAACATTCCCAAGTTGATTGTAGAAGTGATCCTATACTGTTCATGGTCGGAGTATAACAACTGACCAACACGGCAGCAGTTTCGTTATCAAGGTCGATTTTGAGATACTCAATGATATGAAGTTTCGGGCAGTTCTCGCAATCTTCAGGTGCAAATATGTTCTAACCGTTATACAGTTCGCGTTCTCATGAACCACGCGAACATACGATAATGCGAACTCCATAACTTTTAGAAAATGTTTGCACCTGAAGATTGCAAGAACTGCACGAAACATCGAGTCGTGCCATCAACGTTGGTTAATATATATATATATATATATATATATATATATATATATATATATATATATATATATATATATATGTCTGTCTATATTTCTGAGATGAGGTATTATGTACAGTATTTACATTAGTCGGACTATTGTCCTCATCTTTGTCGCCATATTTGTCATAACGTTTCGGCCGTATGTGAAGGGGTTATCAGAGAAAATACAAAGGATCTGCGGTCCATATAACATCAGGACAACCTTCAAAAGCGTGACAACACTTCGCAGATATCTCTCTCGAGTAAGACCCCCCCATAGAGGAGAACAGGACTAAAGACTGTGTGTACGCTATCCCGTGCAGCTGAAAGGAATATAAAGGAGAAACAGGCCACCCCCTCAAGGTAAGGCTTTAAGAACACCAGAAAGCTGTAATGCGAGGGGAAGTAGAAAAATCAGGCGTGGCTGACAACATATGGAGAGAGAAGGGAGATCACCGTCCCCTGTGGGATCAGGTTGAGATAATAGACAGGGAACACCATTGGAAAATTCATAAACGTAAGGAATCAGCACATATGCTAGGCCACAAAAATCTCCTGAGTCGGCCAAGCATAGAAATAAATACAATATGGGAACCAGTAATAAGGAGTGCCAGAAAACAGCAATGATAACAAAGAGTTGCAATATGAGATCTGGTAAAAACATGGAATGATAACAGCAAAATTGCAATAAGAGTACTGGTAAAAAATGGTTGCTGAAAAATTAGGTTTATAATACTCAGAAATTCATACCCAGATGTCCTCAAGGACACATGCTACAGTGGATAAAGGCGTTGGTTAGATCCAGTGACAGACCCAAAGAGTGTGAGTTCAATACCCGGTTCAGGCAGTGGATAACTTTCAGAAGGAAAATTACCTGGGGATAACTGATAACTGACATCCATCAAAACATGGCTCGTGGAACTAGAACAGTCTACCCCAGTGATCGAAATAAAGGGTTCGTTTCGAAATTCCAACCACCTGAAGAAGGCCGGAGCGTACAACCGCCGAAACGTTGTGACAAATATGGCGACAAAGATGAGGACAATAGTCCGACTAATGTAAATACTATATATATATATGTATATATATATATATATATATATATATATATATATATATATATATATATATATATATGTGTATATAAATATATATATATATATATATATATATATATATATATATATATATATATATACAAACATATATAAAATATTGTAGTGAATTCCGGCAGCTAATAACTGTATCTGTGTTTTCTAGTATGAAACGTGACGTGCTGTGTATAGATTCACTGCAATAGAAGCAGATATTATATTATGGGGAAACACAAATGCTCTTTTTCTTTTCCATCTTTCGAGAGGCTTGATAATCGTTTGTTGCTGCGCTTGATAAATGTCACAGTTTGTTGTTGTTTTGACATTGGCAACAAATGAACAGAAAAATGATCCACCTATGATTACAAACACAGTTGATGACCACATTGTAAAGGCGCTGGCAAAAATCCGCGCAAGAACAGCAGTGACAGGCCGTACAATATCCATAGCATCTGACAATAAATATAGCCGTAAGTTTATCAATAGGAATTTCTTTGGAATCATTTACTTCCAGAAGGAAGGTTTCCCGAGCCTTAAATCAATTTTGCCACATCTCCGTGCGGCTTTAATCCAGAGGTCACCTGGAGGATCGAAATATGTTCTTTCTTATCGGGTACAAAGTAGGTTCTCCCTTAATAGAAATGTTAGTCGTTTCTATGTAGACCTGGAGATAGAAATCTTCCTGAATGTATTCAACCCGAAACACAGATCCCAAATCCCTGGTAGTTTTTTTCTAAGCTGATCTTTGTCTATATTCTCTTTCTTTGTTTTCTTCTATTTTACTTTGTTTTTGTATGTTTTACTTTGTTTTTGTATGTTTTCTATGATATCTTCCAGAATGTATTCGTTCCCATACACACTTCCGATCCTTGGTACCTTTCATTATCTTATCATTGTGTATACTTCCTCTCCTTCATTCGGCATGACTCTTTCTAAAATGATTCTCTACCCAGATTCCATTGTCTTCTCACTTGAAATTAAAACTACACTATTCCCCTCTCTCTCAATTCTTTTAATTCTTTCTTATTCTGTCATTGTTTCTTCTCCCTTTTTTTCTTTGATTAGCGACTATCCTTAACACCGCAAATTGCTACGAAACCAAACCAAGCCATTAATCTGAAAAACACAGCTATGTTCTTAAATAGACGCTTCAGAGCGAAGCATTCTTATGGATGTCATTCATGGTACCAAACCTGTTCATAAATATATGTACAGTGAGAACCCCCCCCCTCCTATTCGTGTTTCGGCATTCGCGGTTTCACACATTCGCGGATTTTCTTTAGAACATATATACTTGTTATTCGCGGAAAACCCGAATATTCGCGTGTTTTTCAGAACAATATATGTACAAATTACTCGCTGAGAACTCCCTGGATTCGCGTATTTTTTCGATTCAAGTTATTTTTTCGATTTCAGTTATTTAAGTGACTTAAAACATATAACTCCATTTTTAGGGCAATAACTGGCAGAATTGTACATGTTCATTGTAAAAACCAAACGCAAAAACATACGTAGTGCTTGGACTTTGTTCTTTGTTAGGAGTTGCTGATGGAGTCTTAAAAGTGGCTAATCATAAGTCTCGGATTGAGAAATCGGAGTGCCAAGTTCGAATTCCAGTCGAATCCATTACATTCACTTACGTGCTAATACCCTTGGGAAAGGTATGAATCCGCTTATTCTTCCCACAGCTACGGGTAAAAAGCAGGACAGAATGTGTTCTATAGCCTTGGATGGGCACTGGTCTACCGCAGAAAGAAATGGCAACCTACTACGTGAAAAATCTGCCTCGTCAGTCATGTATCGCAAGATGCATGATCGCCTGAGCGTGAATCATGCATGGTATATAACTGACTGACTTGTTACACATATTTTATACAGTATTTTCGATTGTTGTATCGGTTTATGAGCAATTAAAAACGGTTATTGTACGTATGAAATAAATTTACGCTAAGTGTTTAGGATGAAATTTTAAGGCATATGGGGGGTTTAACAATGAAAATGGGTACTTACAAGCACTTTTAGTGGGATTACAAGTATTCGCGGATTCTAATTATTCGCGGCCAGTACTGGTCCCTAACCCCCGCGAATATGGCGGACTCACTGTATAAACCGCTTCCTTAGATCAATGGTGAAAAAGAACTTTGAGTCAGTGGAGCCTATGGGTCTTGGCGAAGACCCCACTTCTTCGAATCTTGTGGACTGGCGCTACAGCATCACAATGAAAGAACTGAAACAAATAACATTCTCATTACTTTTAACAGTAGAAACAGCTAAAATAAATAGCACATGTAACTCGATTATCATAATCAAGATGATGATATTCCTCACGCCTTCAAATCAGAGTTTAGGAAGGAAACTCTCATCAATACTGGAAAGAGCGATAACAGCTACTGAAATCGAGAAAGCTATTTTCCTGAAAAATTATTTTAAGAGAAGAATTTTTTATAAATTTCAACCAAAGATAGTACAATCTGTTCAGTTTATGAATGTCGAATATTTCCTTATAACGAAACGGATAATTTTAGCATTACAATTCACTCAATTACAACATTTTGTTTTCAAATTCTTTGTCTTTATAACCTTCCACAGATATCATTCACTCCTCTTTTTTTGTTTATTTCATATTGTTCTTCTACTTTCTTATTTTCTCTTCCTCTTACATTTCTTACTCTCTGTATCTCTCTATTGCCCTCTATTCGCCTTAACAATCACACCCCCATTTTGCTTTCAAATTTAGCCATTGGCATGTTTCTTTCCCTCCCTTGCTGTTTTTGCCTTTCTCTGTCCAATCCTTCTCTCTAATTCAATTTCATTCTTTCTTTCTCTATCTCATTCTCTAAACCCGTTTGTTTATTTCTCGCTTTCCATTTGACTATCCCTCTCTTATTTCATAATTATCTTGCAGCATACTTCTATAATTATTTTTCTATCATCCTCTAAATTGTCATATATCACAGCTATCATCGAAGCATATGTACCTTCTACTGTGAGCATGCGCACAAGCAGACCCGCATATATACACGCTGGCACACACATAAAAAAGACGTAAGTATCTATTCGCTTGTGTGAGTATGTATTTTAGGATACGTGTGTTTCATACTGGTGTGTCATACTCATTTGTGCAACGTGTCAACTAATTATTGTCTTGTTTTATCGAAGTTTCGTCTGTATTTCTCATAATCCGGTTAATCTCATTAAATCCGTGTTGTGTGACAAAATAAGATTTATTTCCTATCACCCGTTATCCACAAGCCACGAAACGCACTCGTTCAATAAACCGTTATATATTTGTCTTTCTTCGTTTGAGATTAGAGTTCTTTTGCTCCTTCTGATTTCTGGCACCTTCATAAAAAATAACGCGTTTTCTTATTTTGATTATTTCAAAGACAAACACCTTTCCTCATGATTCTGTTGTTTTATTTCGTTCTTAGTTTCGCTTCTTCTTGACTTACTTTATGAGATTTACGCTTCCTTCATTGGATTCATTGTCTCTTTTGCCTTCTGCAACCAGATTCATACTGATATTTGTGGACGTTCTCTTTTGCCTCTCTTCAGACTCTACGCTTCGGCTTATTAACGTTAAAACTGTTTTTCCTCTTATTTTTGCCTGGAATTTTGAAAGATATCTATGCATAGCGTAACAGTTATATATGCGAGAAAAGTAAGACTGGCATACTGAAGTCAAATTCTATTCAAACCGGTCCCTTTCACACAAATACACCCAGAAAAGTATGGGACCATTTCTTCCACACTCAAGCTAAAATGTTTCTTCACCTCAGTACGGACGAATCGGATATTTGGGATGCTGAGTACATCAAATAATTTATTATTTTATCTTCGTCAAAATTATTTATCTTTTCTAATTAGGATGCGAACGCGAGCCTGAAAACACACACACACACACACACAAACACATATATATATATATATATATATATATATATATATATATATATATATATATATATATATATATATCATGCAGTGTTACATTAGAACTTGCACATACCCACTACAAAATTGTACATCCTGTTTCAACGTTAAAATTTTTTTTAACGTTTCATCAGGTGGGAAATCACGAGTAGCATAGTGATTTCCCACCAGATGACACGTTAATTATTTTAACTTTGCAACAGTTTTTGTAGTGAGTATGGGCATGTTCTAATGTTACACGGCATAATAAATAAATATTCATGGCTTTACTTTTGTATTAAACGCTGTTTTAAATTAATTTTTTGAAGGCTGAAATCTTACTCTTCGTTATTTTACATTTATATATATATATATATATATATATATATATATATATATATATATATATATATATATATATATAGTGATAGGGTAATTTTGAACTTTGATAAAAAAATGGATTCAACCAAGAATTTTTAATTTTCCTTCCACATACAACTAAAACAACTTTACGAGATATTATTACCAAATATTAGGCAAAATGGCGAACATAAACTAGAGTTATAACAGAAAATAACATGTATCCAATACTTATGCGTGTCACAGTATATATATAATTTTTTTAAATTATTTCATTTTTATTTATTAATTCGACATAATTTTATTTCTGTAAACGTTATTTTTAGTGGATACCCATAATTGAGTATTATTTATTTTCTCAACCGACCTGAACACTGGAAAATTCTGTTAGAGAAAATATACATCCTATGGTAGGATTCGAGCCTGCATCCACCTTTGCAGGAGAAACCATCGTTAGCTTCGACGTGCTTTAATTGCTAAAGAGGGAACACATTTGATTTCTGCCGAAGGGCGCATTGTTCTCTCTAATAAGATTATTATTTATTATGACAGGGCATATATTTTTTACGGCAAAAAATAAAATAACCTCAGTATGAGTATAGAGTATATTTCAAAGATGGTTGGACTCAGACCAGCCGAAAATAGACTATACTCATGCTGAGGTAATTTTGTAATGTGTGTGTGTGTGTGTGTGTGTGTGAATTATTTTCAGAAATAGTGTATCTGTAAAGGAACAAAATTTAATAAAAGACAAAATGTAAATATTCTTGGTCGACGCGTTTCATCCTCTGACTTGATCAAGTCCCTTAGAGGACGAAACACGTCAGCTAAAAGTAAGTTTCCTCTTGCCTTTTTATTCATATATAGGCACCGTGGAGTAATGGATAACGGCTTGGATTGAGGAATCGGAGAGCCGAGTTCGAATTCCAGTCGAATCCATTACATTCACTTACGTGACCCTTGGGAAAGGTGCGAATCCTGTGCTTCTCCCTCCAACTATGGGTAAATAGCCTTGGATGGCAACTGGTCTAGGAGAAGGACAACTCTGAATTCAAAACCTGCGGAGGGTCGTTTGGGGACCTTGTGGCATTCGTTGCACCAGGTCCCTGTATTCGTCCATCCAAAAAGTGTGGATGGCCCTGCACAAAGCCTTCCCCACTATAATCAAATCCTGTGTGGGTGTCTGGGAACTGATCTGTCTGGCCCTCATGCGTCGAGTTCGACGGGAGAGTCCATCATATATATATATGTATATATAATAGAAATTTTTGTTAATTTAAGTAATTTCACATAATAATTCATGGAGTCTTTCTGCATTTTGTTGTAGATTATTGTTTAGACTCGATCAATTATTATGTGAAATGATTCAAATCTCAAAAATTTCTATTATTTTTAATGCTATGGATGGAGCTGGTTGGTAAATGAAGACGTTGTCTTTGGGCCGCTCTCAGTGGGTTAAGTATACTTAGATGAGTATCACCACCGGAATTAAGACTAGCTGCGCTATGTTGACTCCAGTTTCTTTCTTCATGGTCACCGCTGGCTCAGTCGTATGGCGCTTGCGTTGCATCCTAACGGTCCGCGTTTCGATTCTTGATAGTGGATTCGCACTGCTGGTGAGTCCCAGAAAAGGACGAAAGGGGCGTCTAGTGCGTTCTGCATTCTGGTGACGATCCTTGTTCTAGACACAATGAATTATTATGTAATATATATATATATGTATATATATATATATATATGTCTGTGTGTGTGTGTGTGTGTGTGTGTGTGTGTGTGTGTAGCTACCGCTAGTAAACCCGTATAACCAGTAAATATAACGCTTATATTAATAAGAAACAATGTCCAATTAAAAACATTCTTTATTGCTTACAGATTATTTCCTTTACGTTTCGATTGCGAAAATAAGTTTAGTAGATATAGATTCCTAACGAGCCGTCCACTTTTTAAAATGGATAACTGCACCTTGCATTGCTGTAGGGTCTCTCATAGTTCAAATTTCAGCTTTGCTCGTTACATTCACTTTCGTACAAATACAATTAGGAAGTTTGGATTGCATAGCTTTTCATAAATAGCAGTTGATAGCAGCACAGACAGGGTTGGCAACATGTCTAGGAGAATGACAACTTTGAATTCAAAATGAATTGGTGTGAGTCTGACAATTCTATCCCATGGATATCTACTTGCTACAGAAAGCACAGCAGCAAGGGTAAGCGTAGCAAGACTGCCGACATATACTTCACAGGCATATCTACAGAATTTGCTTCTATATGTAGAATTTGATTCATGCCAGGTGATACCAAAAGTCTGAATAGAATTTAATGTTAAACTGTAGTCTTTGTTCTAAGAAGAATTGATCTGTGGTGACCCCAATATATACTGGGTTCATGCAGTAAGAAAGTAGACTCTGCACCAGTGCATCAAATGAGTTAGTTGCACCAGAAAGTTGGGATGAATGGTGGCCTCATAACCACCCCATTCAGAGTAAAGCTCAAAAGGATGTCACTGACTGTCTCCGACATATAAACAAGAGGTCAATCCAGCTAAGTTTAAGTTTTGTCCATACGGGAAAAACAGTACTCAACCCAAGAGACAAAAGCTGGACTTTCCGCGCAAGAAGAATATGAACGTTCCAAGAAAGTTTCCACGATAACATACACTTAGTCCGACATTAATTGACGAAGTCTAGAAATGAAAACATAATTCTACGTATAAAAAATGTACTCATTTAATCTTAGTCTTTAAAAAATTGTTATACATCCATGCCTCTTAAATCATTACCGATCTTTTTTCATGCTTTCACTTCTAATTATTGATTATCTTATTATTATTTTCTTGATGACATCTATTTGTTATCTTTTTCCTTCTTTATTTTCGTAGTCATTATAATCTATTGTTTGTGCTTTTGCGTTCTTCTTTTGTCTATTTTCCTTAATTTTGTCATCTTCATCACCATATATTCCAACGCTACTACTACTACTACTAATACTACCACCTTCTTCTTCTTCTTCTTCTTCTTCTTCTTCTTCTTCTTCTTCTTCTTCTTCTTCTTCTTCTTCTTCTCGTCAAACATAACTTTGAATAAAGGTAATTCAGCCAAAATTCTAACCGCTAATCCGATTTCTCGTAAAACAATTCAGACTTGCTTTTCTACCAAACTCAGTCAACCATTTCTCGTCATGAGGAAAGATCGATAAAATAATGCGAGTTTGTATTCGATTTGCCTAAGAAAAAACAATTTGAAGCTTAATATATTGTATAAGCCATATTTTCCAATTGTTTACGTTTTGATAAATAAAATTTATGAAAAGAGTAAAATCAGCAAATGATGATAAACAAAATGACTTGGAATATTGAACATTAAGCTAAGGAGAAAACATTACAAAATAAACTTATTGTAATACTCATTCAATTCTTTAGAATCGGGGATTTGGGTAAATTGAATAATTTGATGCTGAATACATCATCGATTTTATTATTGTCTTTTCTAGTGATGACGAGTAATATGAATATGATTATGATAAGTATATATATATATATATATATATATATATATATATATATATATATATATATATATATATGTACACTCTTATCATAATAATATTCATATTATAAAATATATATATATATATATATATATATATATATATATATATATATATATATAATATAAACCTAATGAGCCAGGTAAACCTACCTAGGCTTCACCTAAACGGTTCGTCAGGGTACCACCATTCATATATATATATATATATATATATATATATATATATATATATATATATATATATATATATATATATGTGTGTGTGTGTGTGCACATTTCATTAAAAACGACTGACAAGGTGCTTTTATTTAGTTTTTTATATAATTTCTCGTGCGATCTTATAACGTTTTCCTTTTCAGAGGATAAATTATATAAAAACTGTCCGAATGTTCTTTTTATCCGAGCGCTTTCGGCTATACATTTAGCCATTTTCAAGGATTATATTTCAACTGTTAGAATTAGAAATAGAAATAGTTTGTTATATGTATGTTTTATAAAGTGATTCATTTTTTTTTGTTTCAAAACACGGTCAAGATATTATGTCCATGTTCAAAGTTAATATTATTAAGTGTTGGTTTGTTTGTTTTTATTAGTAAGGCTTCCATTATTTTTAGCCTTTTTTTTTTGCAAGTGGATGATGTATAGCCGAAAGCGCTCGGATAAAAAGAACATTCGAACAGTTTTTATATAATTTATCCTCTGAAAAGAAAAACTTTATTAGATCGCACGAGAAATTATATAAAAAAACTAAATAAAAGCACCTTGTCAGTCGTTTTTAATGAAATGTGCATGAAAGAAGGATTGCTGCCTAAATACACAAATATATATATATATATATATATATATATATATATATATATATATATATATATATATATATATATACACGAGAAGTTCTACTCAATAATATGAACTCATTAATAAGAAACAATAACGGATTAAAGCTCTATTAATTGTCTAAATATTACGTTGCGTTTAGCAATACAAATTCAAAAGAATACGTTGAATAAATAACCTATGTTTTGTACATTATGGGAAAGGTTTCATAAAGTACGTGACAAAGAACTGTTGGAACTGCTTAATGGCCCTGACATATTTGGGAATGGATATTAGAAAAATCCAGAATCTATACTGGCAGCAAACCGCCTGTATTCGGATAGAAAAGGAATTCCGTAAATATACAGAAAAAGAAAAGAGTGTAAGACAAGTATGAGTCTTCCCACCGGACTTAACAAATACATTGAGGTGATTCTGAAAGAATTAAGTGTCCTACCATAATTCGTTATTGGCGATCACAGTCTTCACAACATAAAACCTGCAGGAAGCACAGTGTTTATAGCAGACACGTAAAAGAAACTACTACAGTGTAGTGAAGGACAGTGAGAAGAAATGACTAAACATCAATTGCAAGAAGACAGAATGTATGGTTGTTAGCTTAAGGAGCATCCCAAAACGCAAAATATAAATTGGGGATTACAAAATCAAATACAAGTATTCAACTATTTATTCAACGTATCATCGTTTGTAAATCCGTAGAGTAACGATTCGTTCCGCTTATTCACGTACTGATATCACAGAATAGCTAAATTATGCCGTGCTCCGTAATGTGTCTAATCATCGCTTCGACTGGATCACGAGGTTCTCCTGTTGGATGTAAAATAGTTTCCCAGGTATGTCTTACATCTGATATTCATGTATACCAGATCATGTTGCACGGTGAGAACCAACATCGACATGCTAACTTCATGGGTGATGATTTTTTGGATCTTGCAACATCGGAACACTTATGATGTCTTCCGAACCAAGTTATGCACGCTGTAACCGAGAATAGAATTGCAAGACTATAATATTTTTTTCAGTTTAGTCAGTCAGTTATGTGCTATCCGTGATACACGCTTAGGCGATCATGTATCTTTCGATACATAACTGACGCGGCAGATTTTTCCCGCAATAGGTTGCCATTTCTTTCTGCGGTGGACCAAGGCTATAGAACTCGGGCTGTCTTGCTATTTACCCATAGATGAGGGGAGAAGAATATGATTCATGCCATTCCCATGGTTATTAGCACGAAAGTAAATGTAATTGATTCGACTCGAACTCATCTCTCCGATTCCTCAGTCCGAGCCGCTATCCATTACTCCGTTGTGCTGCTAGTTTTTCAATTTAGTCAAACTTAAATGTATAGATTATATATCTATAATTTTTGTAAATGTTCTTATATATGGGTAAAAATTCTCAAAATAAGAAAAATCCTTAAAAGAAGGAAAACCGTTAAAATGAGATAAATTCTTAAAATAAGGTAAATCCTTAAAATAAGGAAAAACTTTCAAATGAGGAAAATTCTAAAATAAGGTAAATCCTTAAAATAAGGAAACCGTTAAAATGAGGAAAACTTTTAAAATAAAGTAAATTCTTAAAATGAGGAAAACCGTTAAAATGAGGAAAATTCATAAAAAAAAGGAAAATCTTTAAAATAGGGAAAAATGTTAAAATGGGGACATTTCATAAAATAAGGAAGAACCTTGAAATAAGGAAAACCGTTAAAATTAAGAAAATTCTTAAAACAAGGTAAATCCTTAAAATAAGGGAAACCGTTAAAATGTAGAAAATTCTAAAATAACGTAAATACTTAAAAAAAGAAAAACTGTTAATGAGGGAAATTCTAAATAATAGTAAATTCTTAAATTAAGGAAAACTGTTAAAATTCGAAAAAAAACCTTAAAATAAAGTAAATCCTTAAAAACCGGTAAAATGAGGAAAATTCATAAAATAAGGTAAAACATTAAAATAAGGAAAAGTATTAAAATGAGGAAAAATCTTAAAATAAGGTAAATCCTTAAAATGAGGAAAACCGTTAAAATGAGGAAAATTCATAGAAAAAAGGAAAATCTTTAAAATAGGGAAAAATGTTAAAATGGGGACATTTCATAAAATAAGGAAGAACCTTGAAATAAGGAAAACCGTTAAAATTAAGAAAATTCTTAAAACAAGGTAAATCCTTAAAATAAGGGAAACCGTTAAAATGTAGAAAATTCTAAAATAACGTAAATACTTAAAAAAAGAAAAACTGTTAATGAGGGAAATTCTAAATAATAGTAAATTCTTAAATTAAGGAAAACTGTTAAAATTCGAAAAAAAACCTTAAAATAAAGTAAATCCTTAAAAACCGGTAAAATGAGGAAAATTCATAAAATAAGGTAAAACATTAAAATAAGGAAAAGTATTAAAATGAGGAAAAATCTTAAAATAAGGTAAATCCTTAAAATGAGGAAAACCGTTAAAATGAGGAGAAACCTTAAAATAAGGAAAACCGTTAAACTGGGGAAATTACTTAAAATGAGGAAAACCTTTAAAATAAGGAAAATTCTTTAAAAAAATAATCCTTAAAATAAGGAAAACCGTTAAAATGAGGTAAAATTATCAGGTAAATCCTTAAAATAAGGAAAACTTTAAAGTGATGAAAATTCTTAAAATAACGTAAATCTTTAAAATAAGGAAAACCGATAAATGAGGAAAATTCTTAAAATAAGGAAAATTCTTAAAATAAGGAAAACCTTTAAATGAGGAATATTCTTAAAATAAGGTAAATCCTTAAAATAAGGAAAAACTTTAACATGAGGCAAATTCTAAAATAAGGTAAATCCATAAAATAAGACGTGCACAGATTCTAAAAAAGGACATATCAGCTCTACTTAGAAGCAATATATTTTATATCGTCCTTGTGCCTCAATATCTTCCTGTATGACCGCATGCATACAATCGTGGAGATGGTGAAACCATCCCACAATGCACTACAGCCTGTCGCTTTCACTTTTAGGTACAAGAGATATCGGTTGACTAAATGAACAGGACAGCAAACGTTCCATCAAAAATACATGTACAAGGGAGAATGTATGTAGCTAAATGGCATAACAAGTCAGGCTATATGACTGATCCCTGTAGGATACAGGTTCTATTCCTGTCGGAGGACACATATTTTCTTTGAGATTTCTCAAACATTCAGGCTAGTAAATGTTAATAATGTTTATAATAAACAGAGTATTTACTTAAATATTTGTATCTATAAAAATAATGTATAAACAATATATATATATATATATATATATATATATATATATATACATACACACATACAATGTTAACCAAAATGTAGGTATACAGTAGGTTAAATAGGGTTTGTGTTATTGCTATATTATAACTAAGTTGTTTGTATTATATTAAATTTTATAACTAAATTATTTAAATTTAATCTTTTTTTTTCTTTTCAGATAATTCAGAAAAGCCATAATGACAAATTATTAAAATATTGATGCTAAAAAATGGCTCTTAAAAGACAAATGGAATTAGCAAAATGCTGAAACCGTTAGAACAAAATGGGTTGAAACATTTGGTACTGAAACCCTGAAAAACAAACCATTTGACCTTTATCAAAATTTAATTGTATTTAGTATGTAATCTCAAAAGAAATGTTAGCATTAAATCATATATATATATATATATGGTAATGTAGCTCAGTAGTTAGCGTGGAAAGTATGAGTGTCATGCCGAGTAGTCATTTCAGCAGAGATCATTGCGTTCCCTTTTGCACAATGAAACTTGGAAAAGGGATAATTCTGCTTCTTTTTGTGAGTGTAATGTCCAGGGAAGCACTAGGTATGGGTAAAATAAAAGACTGTGAAATCACACATGAAAATGTTTGTATGGAGACTGTGGAACACTTTAAACAATTTCTCTTTTATCTGTTCATACATAAAGTACACTATACTATGTGTCGATAGTCGGGTGGTTCAGTTCTAAACTGTTAGGCTATCATACGTCGAAAAAGATATATATATATATATATATATATATATATATATATATATATATGTATGTGTGTGTGTGTCTCGTTACACAAATGGAAACATCTGTCTATATGTCTGAGATGAGATATTATGATTATTTACATTATTTTCATTATTCTTACTGCTATTCTCATCTTCATTGCCATATTCACAACGTTATGGCCTCTATATCTCTGAGACGAGGTATTATGATTATTTGCATTATTTACATTATTCGGACTGTTATCCTCATCTTCATTGCCATATTCACAACGTTACGGCCTCTATATCTCTGAGACGAGGTATTATGATTATTTGCATTATTTACATTATTCGGGCTGTTATCCTCATCTTCATTGCCATATTCACAACGGCCGAAATAACAGACTGAATAATGTAAATAATGTAAGTAAATGGAAACACATATAGAAGGCTTTGCTGGAAATGTATTAGCCTCGACAAAAATATCTGCTGTTTCGCAATTTTCTCAGATATGGGAAGTAAATTGTTGCAAGATGGCCGTTTTTATGACGATTAACATCTTCGTATTTTGGCCAGGTAATACACGTACTCACAAGAGGTTTTCAGCACGTTCCTTTTCATAATAAAACGATCATTATGCAAAACGAAATGTATCAAGTTTTAAAAATACACCCTAAAAAATATGCGATTTCGTTTTCTTTCCATTTCTCTGAGAATTCCTGTCGGCTGCTTGCACTTTTAAATCTGGACATATTCCAGTTTTATCTTTCTTGATAACGACTTCACAGTACTTACTTACAGGTGCAACTTATTTCCTACCATTTTCTGCTGCATAGGGACCCATAGATATTCTTACATTGTCAGTACGTAATTTAATGCATTTCCTTATCCACCCGATACAAGGCTCGTGAACCACTGTAGGTAGAGGGTTGGTGTTAAAATGTTTATTATCAATGACGTTTGTGATATGAATGAAAAGGGAACAGATAGGGACTATGAGAATAAGGAGATTAGATATGGATTCGAAGTGTCGCAGATCTTCCGAAACAGCCCTCCGTGTGGAATTATACCCTTACATTTGGAATAGAGGAAATGAGGGCGATTCGACCGAGACTAATAGGCACTGCGTTTCCTTGGTGTAAATGGTTTTTTTTCTTTTAATGCTAGTATCGTAGGATCTTGAGAAGTCTTAATATTACTTGTTGTGAATGGCAAATATAACTGAACTGAAAAATGGCGACTTCTCGTGAGGCATGAACTGTCAAAATTAAATACCGTTCCTGAATAAAAGTGAAATCGTTTCAGATTAAATTTTTGCTATAGAAGTACGATGTAAAACGGCACCTTCTGTGAAGTGTCAATTGGTGAAGATTTTCTTTGAAGTATGTGCCAACATGCACCAACATCCTGAATGTCAACGCCATCAGCAAATCTGCAACGAGAATCAGTGAAAGGTTAAGCTCCGGATCAGTGAGCATGCCCCCCGAAATTTGTAAAAAAGGGATTTTATCATACGTTTTCATGTGTGAAAAATACAGAGTAGCTAATGGTAAAAAAGAAAAATAGTGCCTTCACCATTGCCATAATCAATAGGTGCGATCGTGATATCTGTACAAACAATCGTGGCATCTACCCTTTTCCGCATCGAAAGAAATCACTTTAACAATCGAGCATAACCGAAATGTGCCGCTATCCATTTTGACCACGGCAGACCATCTTGAAAGCGCAAAGTTTAAATTAACTAACGGCATATTTCGGCCTGATGAAAAAGTATGCAGATTCTATGACTGTTTGGAGGTACACTTTTCATTAGTAAGACTTCTCGATCTAATCAGTTTGTTATTAATTAAAACAAAAAACAGGCATGGCAACTGAAGCATACACGTGCATACCCTAAAAATAATGTTTATATTAATATGGTGGAGTCTACCGTCGTATGAGGGGCAAGCAGGAACCGACAAGAAGCGTCAGCCAGACACCAGCACATACGATTATAGTGATGAAGAAGCAATCACAAAGCTACACTTTTTGAAAGCCTGAATACAAAGACCTGGTGCACTACGTGCCACAAGCTCACCAAACGACAATCCGCAGGTTTTGACTTCAGAGTTGTCGTTCTTCTAGACCAGTTGCCATCCAATGCTGTGTCTTGCTATTTACTCATAGCAGGAGAAAAGGATTAGCAGGTAAGTGAATGTAAGGGATTGGACTTGGACTGGAATTCGAACTCGGCTTCCAATTCCTCAATCCTAGCCTCTATCCACTATTCGACCGTGGCTCTCTCTCTCTCTCTCTCTCTCTCTCTCTACATATATATATATATATATATATATATATATATATATATATATATATATATATATATATATATATATATATATACTTCACCTTCCTGTCTGCCGGAAGCTGGTAGCTTATGAGAAAGGTCTTGAGTCAGTCGGATGTCTAGCCACATTGATAAGCTATCATACAGCGAAACAGTCTGTCTGTAGATGACTCTATATATATATATATATATATATATATATATATATATATACATAGAGAGAGAGAGAGAGAGAGAGAGAGAGAGAGAGAGAGAGAGAGAGAGACTTTTCCCTTAATACCCTCTTTATTCAAAGTATCTTTCTTTGTCGTGTCTCATTTCTCAATTCTTTATTTTCTCTACCCCTCATTTGATATCACACCATCTTTTGGGCAAAGATAGAACGATAGAGAATGCCTCGCTAAATCTGGAGTCTCTTTTGTTGTAGATGGATCTTCGACTTATACCAACAGCCATCCACGAAAGGCTCAATAATTACTGCATCCTAATCTTTTCCATGTCAATACAGACCGCCGTTTTAAAATTCCAGTCGGGTTCTTTACGAGAAAATACTCTTGATAAAGGTATGATTCCGTCTCCCTTTGTCAGATATGAGTTAATTTCGTAGGACTTGGAAAATCATTGTCACTTTCAAATCTTGTTAATTAAATATTGACCAAAAAAAAAAAGAATTATACTTAGAATCCAAAAATTTATATTTCAATTTTAAATAACTCAAAAATGTGGATGCATAAAATCCCATAGAAAAAGTACAGGCTGCGATGGATAAATTTTCGTTTAAATTACGCAAAAATGAATATAAAACTGATATCTCATTTTAATAGATATATTTAGCAAAATTACACCAAAATATCTTGAAATACTAAAGAGTAAATTTATTTATTAAAATCGGAATTGGCTTCAATTATGACCACCAAATGACTTCGGAATCTCCTGCATCTCTTCTGGTCGGTCTCCTTGTTTAAGTTGGTGAAAGCTACCATAATCCTAGCCTTCATTTCATTATTGGTGTTACAAGGAGTTCTGTTGGTCTCTCGCTCAACTGCTCCCCACACTTAATAATCAAGGGCGCTGCAGTCTGGGGAGTTCGGTGGCCAGATGTAAGGGGTAGATGGACGCAGAAATTGTTTGGCAGCCATGTCTGGGTTTACCTTCTTGTTTGGCATGGTGCACAGTCCTGTAACCAAACATAAGTTCTTCCAGCAGCCACCATCTTGACCCAGGGCAGCAGTACCTCCTCAATACACTTCATTTAGGCCAACAAATTCGGGAGTTCTTTTTTATCAGAATGATCAGAATTGTCTTCATTTTATATTTTTTATATGTTTTCCAAGCTGCCGTATCTTCGTAATCACCATTAGACTAATCCAACACTTTCCAAATCCTTTGCACTGTCCTCAGATTGACACCGAAACACTCGGAATTGTTCGAATGCTAAGTAGTACAGAATGCCGTCTCGAAATTTCTGGCGGAGTGAATTGCGTCAAATTGCTCTTTTTCCCACAGACGGTTCCCAGCTGACCCTACTGTATTGTGCAATCGACAAAATCAAAAACAAACGACGCGCATGTGCTAAATTAAAAATATAAAATGCCGACGATTTAACCATCGCACCCTGTACAGCTGTCCATTTCCACCACAAATCTACGGATTAAATAGTAGGATTTGTGTCTGGAAAAATGTTTGTAATTCTCAAAAACGTTTTAATGAAATGTTCACTCACAAAATAGAATTATTCTTACAAACTATGTTTAGGTTTTAAATAACCCAATAAGTGTTGATAAACCGTAAAGATAAAAAACAAGCAATTAAAATGAACTCACTT
>OZ038497.1:72156796-72174296 GCA_964036315.1 Acanthosepion esculentum | reverse complement strand
CGCAAATGGTTAGTGTTTGTAAAATTTTAGATCTTAAATAGCATTATACTTTCGATTTTCTAATTATCTATTAAGCACTTTTTAAAAAAAACCGTTTCACTGAAAGGGTAAAACTTTTCTGTAAAAACGGCTTTATTTTATATATATATATATATATATATATATATATATATATATATATATATATATATATATATATATATATATATGTATATATATATATATATATACACATACATACATATATATATATATATATATATATATATATATATAAAGGTGAACATAGAAGTCAACACTTAAAGGCGACTGTCTGTTTCATGCTAGTGCAATCGTCAGGCACCTGAAACAGATTGTCGCCTCTAAGTGTTGACTTCTATGTTCACCTTTATATTTACACACGCTCTATCTCTGATATTGAGCACTTTTTCCCATAAATATAGCACACTTTAAGACTATATTTCTTCATATATATATATATATATATATATATATATATATATATATATATATATATATATATATATATATATATACATATATATATATATATATATATATATAGGGAGAGAGTGAAAATAACATTTGGAAAAACATTTAATGTTTATATGGATTTATATGTAATGATTATAATACATGTATGTTTGCAGAGAATTATTCAAATTGAAATTGTTTTACTTACATGCGGGTTTTCAGAAAAATTGTCTTCCTTTGATCCGTTTCACTTCTAGTTCTAGTTTTTCAAAAAGTCTGTAAATATTTATACCATGAATAAAAGAAAAAAAATCAAGGGGCATATCTGATTCTATATGGTAATAAATATCTGATTTTATTATGGTAAAGAAAATCTGATAGAATCTATTTTGAGGGATGTACCTCTGGTTTATGCAATGAACTGAGTTTTGCTTTAAACATGCTGATGAAAAATGCTTCTTTATCAATACGCTTTTGTTCTGTGGTTTGGGAATCCCATTGGTAGAATGGGAAGGTATTAAAATTTGTCCTCCGCATTCCTCTATATGTTGGCAAATGGTATTTTTATCTAGTGTGGGAATATATGACGATGGACTATGAGTGTTTCAATTTTTATGTCTGTTGTACTTCAGTCTCGCTAGTCTGGCACAAATATCTCCAGTTACTTGTATCCAGGACAACATGATGAACATTGACAGCTAAGAGGTTAATCTAGCTTGTATTTATACCTGAGCCACAACCGTCCAACTGTCCTTTGTTCACTGTCAAGCTGGCAATACATGAGGAGCTTAGATATTCTGTCGTCACTCATCACGATAAACATATATATATATACATATATATATATATATATATATATATATATATATATATATATATATATATATATATATATATATACACATATATATATACATATATATATACATATATATATACATATATAGATATATAGATAGATATATTTTATGTGTGGATGTATAAAATATGGTCTGAAGATTACGTTGAAACATGAAACAGACTGTTGCAGCTTGGTGTTGACCTCACTGACCACTTTTATATTCACATACGCTCTATCTCTGATACTGGACATTTTTATCCTTAAATATCAATATTAGTTAAGTAAGTTCCATACGTGATACAAGCTTGTGTCACCATGTCTATTTCAGTTCATGATTGACCAGGCAGAGAATTTTCCCGCATTAGGTTATCCTTTTATTTCTGCGGTAGACAGGGAGGCAATCAAGACTATAGGACCTATCTGTTCTGGTATTAACTCTATAGGTTGGGAGAATATATGGATTCACTTTTCTCAAGGCTATGTGAGCGTATAACTATAGTTTCATCATATATATATATATATATATATATATATATATATATATATATATATATATATATATATATATATATATATATATGTATATATATATGTATGTATATATATATATGTATATATATATGTATATATATATGTATGTATATATGTATGTATATATATATATGTATATATATATATGTATATATATGTATATATGTATGTATATATATATATATATATATATATATATATATATATATATATATATATATATATATATATATATATATATATATATCGTTCGATCACCGAAGTTAAGCATCGTAGAGCCAGGTCAGTACTTAGATGGGGGACCTCTTGGGAACACCTGGTACTGTACGCAATTGTGGCTGTGTGGCTGAGTGGTATAAGGCGATGCTTTAGAATCACGAGGCACCGTTCGAATCCTGGTTGGAATTTATTTCAGTAGCTATCGGACTCCAAGCGCAGGGCACCTTTGGCAAGTGTCTGTTCCATAGCCACGGGTCCACCAAAACCATGTGAGGGAATTTGGGAGAGGAAACTGTGTGGAAGACCTCGTTGGCCAAAGCTAGCACGATATCACAAAACACCGTGATTGCGAGTTGATTGCCAGCCTTGTTAATTCATGATCACGCTGGGTTCGCGTTAAAACTGTTAATTGGCTCTGCACACGCCAATAACAGTATAAACTGCAGGTGGGCTCTGTGGGCATTTCCCAGGTGGGAAATTGCAAAAATGCCTGTGCAAATGTTGCAATATGCGCTAGCTAGCTGTGCATTGCAATGTGTCCTCGATATCGAGTGGCCAATTATTAATTATTAATATGTATGTATGTATATGAATGATAAAAACAGCTTGAATCAACACGAAACAGCTATGAAACTTTAAAAAAATCTTGAAACGCCTTTAAAAATAACACGAAAAATCAGAAAGCAACGAGACTTAATAACATTTCTCCGGAGGTCTGGAAAATTCAGCATTTCAACGATATTCTACTCCAACTCTGTAATACCCACTTATAATAGAGAATTTACAGAAAGATTCGAGAGAATGCTTCATTTCCCAAAGAAATATTTAGGATCAGTGAAAAACTATAGAGCAATCATTCTCACCTCCATTACAGCCAAAAATTTACAACTCATTGCTTCTAAACAGAAAATAGACTGAAGTAGAAAAGATGCTCTGAAAAAATTTAAATTGCTTTCGGAAAATAGAACAAACGTTGGACAAATACTGATTATTCGGCAAATTATTGATGGTCGTTTATTAAGGCCACTTTACTTTTTGTAGATTTCTCTAAAGACTATGATTCTGTACATAGGAGAAAATAGAGAACCTTCTGGCATATGGCACCTCCTAAGACACTAACTGCCATAATGATGCTTTACAAAATTACCAAATCTTTGGTTACATTCACAGACGCAGGCACCAACGACATCAAATCAAGAGCCCTGCAGTCTGACATCCTTGCACCTTTTCTCTTTGTTATCACACTTGACTACGTATTGAGAACTTCTCTCGACAGACAACATCATCTAGGTTTTACTTTATCACCAAGACACTCAAGCCGATATCCTGCAAAAAAGTTGAAAATACTGACTATCCAGGTGACCTAGCTCTCACTGCCGACACCATTACCAATGCCGGAGTACTCCTAGATCATCTAGAAAATGCTGCCAATGATGTTGGACTCTACGATAATGCTTCTAAAACTGAATCCATAGACTTCAACCTGCAGCATAAACTGTCTCTGGTGAATCAATAAAATCTGGTGAATTAATAAAATCTGTCGAATCTTTTATATACCTGGGAATCGAGATAAATTCTACTGTAAACAATGTGAAAGTTAGCATGGCTAAATTCTGAGCCGCCCTGAATAAAATGGATGTAATCTGGAAATCTGGTCATTATCCATAACTAAGTATTCTCAGTGTTTTAGACAATATTTTGTTGGCTACATCCAGATAACTGGAATTGTAATTATTGTAAAGAGATGTCATCTGTGAAGGGTGACCTAGAATGCATCGGAAAAGCATGTTTTAAATATCTATACATATTATAATTATTTTGTATGTATTTTAAATATTTTATACCCACTTCAATCTTCCTCTTGTACAATATATCTTATTCATTGTGGATTATTGTTTTTGCATAATAATTGCTTCAAGAATTTTTAAACATTCTTTTTGATGAATGCTGTATAGTGCATTGGCAAAATGTACTAATATTATTCTTGTGCTGATATGTATTTGGTTGTTGTGATATGTGCAGGAATTGAACAAAATGTCGAAAACCGACAAGTTAAATGACGAGATAGTGTGATGTAGGTACCTCCACGTCTTCTCTGAAAAAGAACAGCATAGCATGAAAAAGGCCCCAAACCTAATAAAAACAAAGTTTATCGTCAAAATGTTTATGTTATTATTAAGAGAAATTAAATTTTTTAATCCTTTCTAGCATGTTCGAATAATATTTACGATTAATGTTTTTGCGCTTTTTTTTCCAATGAAAAAATATCGATTGGAAATTCTGGCAAAACATTTGTCGGATTTTACTAAAACTTTCAGGACTTATTCACAAATGAATGAAATTATTTTATAAATAGAAATTTTGGTAATTTTTTTTGTTTCATATTTTACTCTTAACTTATTTAATTTCATGAAATTTCGAGGAATTAAATGTTCATCCGAAAATTTATTTTATTAATTAAAAACAGGACACCTTGTAGAATGTAAATCATTATTTTTTTCAAACTATTACTCATTTCCCGAAAATCTACTCCGGACTGTAAAATAAAAAATGCAGTAAAACTATGACATTATTCAATTAGAAAAGTTTTTAATCGCTTTTATAAATAAGATTTATTAAGGTCACTATTATTTAAAAAAATAATTTTCAATGAATAATGAATTTTTACAATCATTGTTTTCATTTGTTTAATTTTAATTATAATAATTTATTTTATATAAACTCTCCATCACTTTAATTCGTTTAGGTGATATTGTTATTAAATAAAAACTATATTTGCGAATCAAAAATTGATACGCTTAAAACAAAGCATTTTGCAGCAACATTTTAAAAATAATTTTTAATTTATTTTATGCATATAAAATATTATGTAACGTGCCCTTGTTTGAAAGTATGGTCGACTATACACATCATCAGAAAATGAGAGCGATGACGATATGACGGGATCATTTATTGTTGATGTATATGCATTTTGTCTTCTTGTATTTTATGTTTAGTCCTTTATTCTCGCTTGCTTTCGCTAACTTCTACAGCAGGTTTTGTAGTTTCCTTGCCGTGTTTGCTATCAGCACTAGGTCATCTGCATATCTTATGTTGTTAAGACTGTGGGCGCCAATAATGAATCCTAGTAGGATTTCCAGTTCTCTCAGAACTGTCCGGCTATATAGGTTAAATATGTCTGGTGAGAAAACACATCCTTGCCTTACGCTCCTTTCTATTTCTGCAGGCGGTTTGCTGCCAGTAGAGTTTTTTTTTATTATTCTAATGTCTTTCCCGAATATGTTGAGGTTGCTGAGCAACTCTGAAAGATTTTTCTGGCGTACTTTGTCGAACGCCTTTGCATATCTGTAAAATACATGTGCACGTTCTTCTGTATTTGTATTGCTCTTGCTGATAACATTCTGAGCATGAATATCGCGTTCGTTGTTCCGATGTCATTAACGAACCCGTACTGTTCTTGTCCTATCTCTGGCCCGATTCCCCCGCGCCCTCTATTCATCAGAATACGGATGATGAGTTTTGTTACGTTGCTCAATAGGCTGATTTATTCGATGGAGTTCACATTCGTTTGCGTCTGGTTCTTAAGCACTGCCCTGAAGAAAGATCTGCTGAGATACTGGCCAGGGCAGATTCTACTTCAGTTTTCAGAATTTCAGGTCGTCGGTAGTTCTGTATATTGCTGGTTGTTTTCATTCGTCGTGAAAGAGTTCTCCAATATACATCGAGACAGAAAATTTCCATGCATGCTGTTTTCTGCCAATATAGCTTCTTGGTTATTCTAATATCTTTTCCAAATATATCAAGGTTGCTGAGTAGTTCCAACAGATCTTTGCGGCGTGCTTTGTCGTAGGCCTTTACGTAGTTTATGTAACATAGGTACACGTTCTGCTGCATTTTTATTGCTCTTGCTGATAACATTCTGAGCATGAATATCGCGTTCCTTGTTCCGGTGTATTTAACGAGCCCGCACTGGTCTTGTCCTATCTCTGGTCTGATTCTACTGCGCGCTCTATTCATCAGAATACGGATGATGAGTTTTGTTATGTGACTCATTAGGCTTATTGTTCGTTGGAGTTTGCATTCGTTTGCGCCTGGTTTCTTCGGTAATTCTATGAAAATAGATCTGCTTTGATCTTCTATTATACCCCCACTGTTGTAGATTTTATTTCCGAAAACTTATCTATGCCCAAATCATCTAAGGCTGCCAACATTACTGTTCCAAATCAATCTAGCCCTGCCGCTTTGTTTCTGTTCAGTTTTGCCAGTTAAGCTTCTACTTCGGCTTTTACAATTTCAGGCTAGTCGGTAATTCGATGTATTGCTGGTTGTTCTCTTCGTCTCTAATATATTCCTTCCGGCGCTGAGGATTTTCTTTCTTTCTCTAGAATGAGTGTTCCATCCTTGGATTTTAAGCAGGCTGTTGACGAGCATGTCTTCTGTCCTGTTAGTTCATTATTTGTTTATGCATATCTCCTTTGTCTGTCTAAATCAATCTCTCTATTTCTGCACATTTTTCGTTTAGCCAATCTTCTTTAGTCTACCTGCATTTGGTCCTTATTTCGTTGTGTAGTTCTCTGTATTCCATTCCGTATCTTGGCAAAATATTCTGTCTCCTTTGCATGATGTCGAGAGTATCATCTACGATGCATTCGTTCTTTGTACACCATCCTTTGGGATGATAACGTTTGTTGATATCACTAAAGCTTCTCTTAGTATGCTCCATTTCGAGTTTCCATTTCCATTGTGTCCTTCGTATCATCTTTTCACATTGCCCATATGGTCGCTCAGGGGTTTGTTGTATTGCAATTTGGGTGCTGCGTTAGGTTTCGTCATTTTCCATAGTTTCACTCTTACTTTACATATAACATGGCGACGGTCGCTTCTACAGACAACACTTGGGTAGGATTTACAGTGAACTATTGCATTCCTAAATATTTTATTGATAATTTGGTCTTTAGTTTCTCCTCCTGGGCTTCTCCGTGTCCATGATCGTCTCGGATGTTCTTGGGAACATGTGTTGGCTAGTACCTAGTCAATGGCCGTGCAACATGGGACACATTCTTCACCGGTAGTGTATTTCTTTAAAGATTCGTCTTGTTTGTAATTAATGTGGATTTGTTTTTTTTAGTAAATGTGTATGTAATTTTTGACTGTGTGTTCACTATCGTTATTACTTACTTTGGGGAGAAACAGTCTAATTTGGTGGTCTATAAATAAATAGTTGGAGATTACCAACCGGGATATTTATATGGAAATATAAAAACGCATAAACCTGGATACCCGCTACGACCAATTATTTCCCAGATCCCAACACCTATCTACGAACTATAAAAATTCTTGAACGACATCATCACTCCATAACTACCTACCAATTACAACATCACGTCCATCCACGAATTCCTGCAAATTTTAAAAACTACTAAACCAAATCAAGGTATCACTTGACGTCGAAAACTTATTTGCAAACGTCCCCGTCGACCAAACTATTGACATTAATTCTTAATTCTGTATATACTAATAATTGTATCCCTCCGCCATCCATCAAACCATCCAAACTAAAAAAAAATTACTACACGCATGCACAACCGAAATTTCATTCTATGACGATAATGGCAATATTAACACCCAAACTAATGGTGTTAGTATGGGAAATCCACTCGGTCCATGCTTTTCCAACTATTACATGTCCCACGTAGAATATTACGATAATTACACAGGTACGTAAACCGAAAATATATGTTCGCTACGTAGATGATATTTTTATTCTAGCAAATAACATTAAAGAAATAGACACACGTAAGACCACATGTGAGAAAAACTCCGTCCTTAACTTTACCTATGAACTTAGTCAAAAAAACAAACTTCCATTCTTAGATGTTCTCGTAGAATACAGCAATAACACCTTTATTACATCATTATACAAAAAAACACTAGCAAAAACTCGTGCTACCTTACTTTTAAAAGCGAATGTTCACTTAGGTACAAAATAGCAGTAATAAAAAACTTTCTAAAAAGAGCACGCCAGAAGTCATCCTCTCGACTACTCTTCCTCAAAGAACTTAATAATGTTAAACAAACACTAATCAGCAACGGCTTCCCTAACCATCTTATAGACCACCAAATTAGACTATTTCTCTCCAAAGTAAGTAATAACGATAGTGAACACAGTCAAAAATTACATACACATTTACTACAAAAACCAAATGCTCATTAATTACAAACATGACGAATCTTCACTAAGAAATATTATAAAGAAATACACTACCCTAATTGACCCGAATAAAAAAAAAACAAATTAATTATCTATTATAAAAAAATTCAGACAGCTAACCTTATCCGCAAAAATAACAACACACCAGTTAAATGAAAATTACAAAGAACGAATATTATCTATGAGTTCAAATGCCTTTTAAGGAACTGTGTTCCTGATCCAACCGGACTCATAAATAATTACGTCGGTTACACAACTACATTTGGATAACAGACGTCTTAAATTACAACTATCTGATCACAGCTCCATTAGAACCCATTTAAACACACACAAACTTACCAGACTCCATTAGAAACATACTAGTAGAAAACACGAATATATTAATTGCATCCACCTGTAAAAAAAGGCTAAAAGTAATGGAAGCTTTAATAAAAAAAGAAAAGGCCAACTCTTAGCAATATTAACTACGAACAAAGCCTTAATGTGCTAACCGTATTCGGAAATTAAAAACATCCCTACTACACACTAAGACATACATATAATGCCCACACTCAATTAAGCTAAAAAATCAAATCATCTTTGATAATGGCTAAAGGTATAGTCGAAAGCGCTCGGAAATATAAGACATTTGGACAGTTTTTACACAATCTTTGTCCAGAAAAGAAAGCTCTTGTTAGAACACAAGAAAAATTAAAGAAAAAGCTTAACCGTAGTACCTTGTCTGTCGTTTTTAATGAAACATGCATAAACGAAGGATTGCTGCCTAAATATACAACTATATATATATATATATATATATATATATATATATATATATATATATATATATATATATATGTATGTATGTATTAATTATCACTATATTATAAAGCGGAGCAGCTTTCCATGTTAATCTGTGGCGCGTAATTTATTTTTTGCTATTTTCATCCGCTTCTTGTTATCTTCGCCATGACGGCACCTGCCACATCAGAATTTCTTTAATTATACCAGCCAGCATTCCCCGACGCACTGAGAACCTCCCTTACCTCTTTACCCGAGCCATTCCCATCATCCCTTCGCAGACCACGAACCAATATTCTCCCCACCTGCACAACCAGCTGCAATGTCTTGAGACAAAGCTAACAAATTTACATAACCTAATTTGTACCCCGCTTCGCCTGCTTAAACCAAAAAGATAAGAACATCGTCACACTCACAATTCTCGCGTCTCGTTCGTTTTTCGTCCGCTATTTCACATATTGTTCTCTCAACCGTATTCATCTGATTATTGTTTTCTTGATTTGTCTGATAGAGCCGACCAAGAATGCATTTTCTTTTCTAGATAATCTTTCAAACTCTCATTTACTTCTCTGTCTTTATCGAGCTATACAAAAGCAAATGCACTTGATGTAGTGCACAGAATGGCATATTGTAATGAACCAGTTTCCGAAAATTAATAGCCCTTCTCTTTAATGATTTTCCGATTAAATTATTTTTCTACATGAAATTTTGAAAGTGGTGAGGAATTTTAATGTCGCATGAAAAATAGAATGAACAATTAAACCCTATATATGCAGCATTTATGCGTATCGATTGCAGGGAATAGTAAAAATTAAAACTTCAGATAAAGCATCATTTAAATATCAAATTTAATGGAACAGTTACGAACAGAACGATTAATAATGAGCGGGAAGAGAAAGGAGAAATAAAAAGGACAGTAGATAGCGATTGACATTGCATTTAAACTTTTGTAGATTAAAGTTGGCTGCGAAGAATGGAGTAGAAAGGGGGTTCCAAAACCAAGAAGTGTGCATGTGGAATCATTTCGGCAAAGTGGAAGATAGCCTGGAACCAAGAATTCATTGTTAGCAATAGAAGAATCTAAATTGTTTTTACAAAGCCACTCAAATACACACCCATGAATATATATATATATATATATATATATATATATATATATATATATATATGCGTGTGTGTGGGTATATATATATATATATATATATATATATATATATATATATATATATACACACACACACACGCATGTTTATATATATATATATATATATATATATATATATATATATGCGTGTGTGTGTGTGTATAAGAATATATATATATATATATATACACACACGCATATACACACACACACACACACACACACACACATATATATATATATATATATATATATATATATATATATTTATATATATCATAATTAAGTAATTCATCGATTTTAAGAAGAAACCTCAACAGAATGCAGAAAGCACTGGACGGCCGTTTCATCCAGTCCTTTCTGCATTCTGTTGAGGTTTCTTCTAAAATTCGAGGAATTACTTAATTATGATTATCTCAAATCCTCCTAACAATTTCTTGTATATCCTTGCTTGAACCGGCTTCTAATTCTCTGGATGGAGCGGCATGGTGATAGTAGTCGTGGCTCTCGGGGGCACAATCCTTGGTTAAAGTAACGTGGATGAGTTCCACCCCGGGTTATGTGAATGAGCGGCGCTATGTCGAGTTTGATTCGTTACCTCTTCGCCACCGGAGCCAGTGGCACAGTTGGTATGACGTTTGCTTAATAACGTAACTGTCCGGTTTTCAATTCCTGGTAGTGGATGCGCACTACTGATGAGTCCCAAATATAGAACGAAACGGCCGTCCAGTCCTTTCTGCATTCTTAAACACGATGAATTACTTAATTATGATTATCTCAAGTCCTCCTCACAATTTCTTGTGTATATATATATATATATATATATATATATATATATATATATATATACTGGGCGTATCAGAAAAAATGTCCAAATCGTGTAACAATAAAATTGTACAATTGTTAGATTATGCTTTGAACTGTTGTATCGTTGAAATGATTAAAGATATTCTCCGAGGTTTTATAGAACTGTTCTACTTTACTTTGAACAATAATAATATATTTAGGTCTAAGTTGAAATGATGATCCCTCTTGCTGTTGTAACTTCCTGATCAAATTTTTTACTCTACTATTCCTTCAAAATGGTTAAACCTCTTATCTGAAAACCTGGATAAAAAGAAACTTAATTAGTTTAGTGGATCTTTAGATATTAAACATTTTGTGGCATGCTGTTACAGGATTTGAACAATTTTGCTGTTACATCTGGCATATATATATATATATATATATATATATATATATATATATATATATATATATATATATATATATATAATGTTTACGTTATTTTTTATCCGACATCATTTCTTCTTAATATAAACGTTGTTTTTTAGTGGTTACATATACTTAAGTTGCTGTCCTTTTTTTTCTATTTTCGTAAACAGTTAAATTAATAACAACCGACCTTCTCACTCTTGATCATTTGTTATTAATTTCACTTTTTAATATAAAAAACAACAGGGAAACAACTCTAGTTTGTGTACCCACTAAAAAAATAACGTTTATGGTAATAAGATTGTTTCTCATAAGGTACTATTCATATAAGATACCAAAAAGAATATTGTCACCTAATTCAGAATTGGCCTTCTCCTAAACCGATTTCCATCAAAGGCTGTAGGACTCAGTCTGTCCTGCTATTTGCCCATAGCTGGGGGAGAAAAACGTGATGAATTCATACCTTTCCCAAGAGTATTAGCGCGTAAGCGAATGTAAAGAACCCGACTGGAATTCGAACTTGGTTCTCCGATTCATCAATCCAAGCCGCTACCCATTAATCCCCTGTGCTCTTATAATATTTATACATATAAACAAAAAATAATTAGCAGCTTTATAGGTTAGATATGGTAGGACAGAAATAATCTGGCCTACAATGTAGATATTAGTTTTGCTATTATAAATGCCTCGCTGACTCTTGCTTTCCTACTTATTGGAAATCATCATCTATTGTACCATTTTTTAAGAACTCAGTTCATCCGTCCTATCCTCCTAACTTAAGAAATATTTAATAGAGAATCACATGCTTGGCCATTGCAAAATAAATATTTAAAGATAATAGAAACGATACCTGAGAAAAAAAAACCTGCATGCGAAGAGAAAATGAATGAGGTACACACAAATAGAAAGAACAAAAGAGAATGATGTGCTTGCTTACATCCAGGAGAATCCGAAGAAAACGAGAAGTTCTACCAGAATCTATTGTTTGTGTATACAATCTTCGTAATCAGGGCCGGGGCAAGGGTTTTGTGCACACCCTTGAATCTATGATAATGGACCTCGAACTTTACTACATATACATTTTCATAAGGTAATATTCATATAAAATACACATTTTATTGTGACCTAATCATGTACAATAATGGATCATATGCAATACATGTGAACAAATCAACTAGAAAAGTTGAAAATATATACAATGTATCGAAATATAAATTAGAGACATGCTATAATAGATCATTCCATTTTAAATAAATTAAGTGTTTTCAGCAATTTTTAACGTCAGTAGGAATTTTTTCTTGTTAAAACTTGAATAATTTAGCACATTCAACATTAGGAATTAAAAAATAGTGAATTTTATATAGTGATTTTCCAAGCGTACCTTATATGTGGCACAAAGATAAAAGTAGGTGGCACCCACTGACGAAAGAACGCATTACTCAGTGGTAATGGTTCTAGCGAGACAAGCTTGCTAACCTTTATACAGCCTCGAGGTACCCTGATGTTTTTTCCAGAGGTAGAATGAGCAAAATGAATTCCCGGATTTGGACAAAAAGAAATGACGTCAAAATCTGCGACATTTTTTCAGCCTTCTATTGTGTTTAGCTTAATTTGTAACGTACATAAATGTCAGTAGAAAAAAGACTGATTGTCGGGAGGTTCGGGGTTTGTACAGACCGGCCCTGACTTTCCAGGATATATAATTTTTGAATAATATAAAATTAGTATAAATTATAACGTGAATTTCCCTAATCGCTTCCCTAATAAATCTAAGCAACATGCTTCTTTACTTGATTCATCTCTTACCTCATCTTCTAGTTCTAGCAGTGCTTAGCAAAACTGTCCTTGTGGCAATTCGGATCACTCTGTAGTATCTATTGATATTTTGTTCCAGGCATACTGATTAGGGCTCTCTCTTTCTTCGAGACGCCCCTTGAATTGATATCTTAACATTCATATTGAGAATTGCGCCATTGATTTTTCTTGTTGGGTGAAAGCAGGCGTAGATGCTTTCATTCCTTCTCAGAAATATCAGGTGAAACATCAGTCTTTTCCATGGTTCACACCAGCATCTTCTGCCGCGATATCCCACAAGGACCATTATTTCTGGATACAGAAGCTTGGCATTTCTAATCTTAAGATTCTACTATTCATGGCTGCGCGTAACAAAACGTAAACTTGTCCTTGAAGGAGCAAAGTCTTAGTTTGCCGAGAGAATGAAGCACAGTATTGCTTCTGACAATTTTAGCTCTGGTGATTACTGGCGGCTCTCTAATAGGATATTAAATAAGAATTAGTTGTCTATTCCTCTTCTACAATCAATTAGAGGCGTTAACAATTAGAGGCCCGTAAATTCTCTTTAAACTCTATTGTTGACACATCTGTAGTATCCTTGCCTAACTTCCCACTTAGAGCTGAGTCTCTATTGAACGATATGCATATAAACCCTTATATATATCATCTCTAATATGAATCCATACAAAGCATATAGACCTGATGGTATTCTTGTAAAATTTCGCTATGGAACTGTCTCTCCTGTTCTCTTTAAACTGTATTATAAATGCCTCGCTGACTCTTGGCAGGCTCCAGCGGAACGAAAACAGACGCCTTTCGTAATACCGTGACGGCACCGGTCGCGGTTCCGGCTTAGAGGCTTTCAGCCGTTATTGCGCGGAGGCAGCGTGGCACCGCCGCTCGTTCGAGCGAGCACGCGAACCGTTGCTCCGATCCGGCGGTTCCTCTCGTACTGGACGGGATAGCCGTGGCCACGGCCGACGTAACACACGTTCCGATCGGTAGGATAAAACTAACCTGTCTCACGACGGTCTAAACCCAGCTCACGTTCCCTGTCAGTGGGTGAACAATCCAACGCTTGGCGAATTTGCTTCGCAATGATAGGAAGAGCCTCTTGCTTTCCTGCTTATTGGAAATCATCACCTGTTGTACCATTTTTTAAGAACTGTTCATTCGTCCGATCCTACTATCAGCCTTCTACCTCTTTTTGGTAAACTACTAGAGACACTAATAAATGCTGAATCGATTAAGTATCTCACATCGAAGGCCCTTCTTTCAGACATTAATATGGCTTTCGTTTCTCCAGGTCAACTGCTGCTGTATTGACGATGATTCCGGAACGAGTCTAGATAAAAATGATGAAGCTCGGGCTGTTGCTTTGGACTTCTTGAAAGCGTTCATTAGGGTTTGGCGTACAGGTCTTCTTCACAAGCTGAAAAGTTACCATGTCTCCGAACAAATTTTGAACTGATCCAGTCTTT
Organism: Acanthosepion esculentum; assembly: GCA_964036315.1. Classification (NCBI taxonomy): domain Eukaryota; kingdom Metazoa; phylum Mollusca; class Cephalopoda; order Sepiida; family Sepiidae; genus Acanthosepion; species Acanthosepion esculentum. The sequence goes on along the minus strand of OZ038497.1, from coordinate 72,159,606 downwards.
CTTATCAGTTCATGAATTGAAAGTTATTTTGAACATCCACTCTTGTAGATACTTTTGGACTAATGGCGATGTCCTACAATGCTCTGTCATTCGTGCTACATTGGTTTTACTTTTCATTAACGACCTTCCCGATGGCATCCGCTCTCAACTTGGTCTATCAGACAAATGGAAGAAGACATTACTTTTCATATCGCCAAAAAATGGCTCTTTTTCGCTGCAAGTCCGAATTGGTCAAGAAGAAAATTCTGGATAATGGTCACATGACTGAATCCGGGTAATAAGATGGAATCAAGAATACTGTCCATGCTTTTAAAGCCAAGAAAAAAAGTAACTTTTGGTGTGACAGTAGGATCGTTATAAATATTTACACAAAATTTCTAGTTTGTTTCGACGCTTCCCTCAGTTTTTCCACTTAATGAAAAAAAAATTGAATTTTGGAGGGACCTCTGTAAGGACGGAGGTTTCCGAATGATCAGTTCAAATTTTAGCCCTTATGATATATATATATATATATATATATATATATATATATATATATATATATATATATATATATATATAGTAATTCGTCGAGCTTAGAATAATCCTCAACAGAATGCAGAAAGTGATTATTAATCACTTGTATATCCTTGCTAGACCCAGCCAATGCTCTGCGATGGAGCGACTAAGGATCAAAAAACAGTCGTGGCTTTTGGGGCACTCTTCCGAGGTTATCTGAATACTTGGATGAGTATCGCTGCGGGACTGAGTGAGTAGCGGCGCAATATTGAGTCTAGTTTGTGTCTTATTCGTCACCGAGGCCCGTGGTACAGTTGGTATGACGTTTGCGTTGCATCGTAACGGCCCGGGTGCGCATCCACTACCGAGAATCGGTAGTGGATGCGCACTGCTGTGTGTCCCCCAGATAGTACGAAATGGCCGTCCAGTGGTTTCTGCATTCTGTTGTGGATTATTCTAGGCTCGACGAATTACTATATGCTTAGCCAAAATCCCCTAAATAATCACTCATATATATATATATATATATATATATATATATATATATATATATATATATATATATATATATATATATATCGCTGATGCTGCAGACGCTCAAAGGTCGCTGTACTACTTCACGCCACCTATTTAAGGAGGGTCTTTATACAATCCTGCACAGAAAATTTTCTGTCGCAAACTCAATCTGTGTGTGTTGAGTTGTGGTCCCGATGAAGGAATTGCTGATATACAACCAGAATTCAAACACTACACGCATTACAACCTCATTAATCCGAATAACTGTTACGCTGAAAAAGAAGATCCTCAAAGTTATCAAACCTATATTTCTTGTTTGTATGGTGTTAAGCCTGTCATGGAGAACAATCAATAAATAGTTGGGGGGGGGGTAATATATTTCAGATGAGTTATAGAAGTGTCAAATCGAAACATTGCAAATAAAGCGTCAGCTAAAAATGAAGAAACAGAAAGAAAATAGAATGAAAGAAAAAATGGTATTTCTTGAAATTGATTGTCAGACGGAAAACAATTGAATATACGAAGGTTGAATGGGAACTTTAAGTTGTGTGATCACGTGTGAACCCGAATGGGGAAACGTGCTGAGCGTTCATTGAAGAAACCAAAAAAAAAAGCGGTTTTAGTTATATGTGTGCCTAATTTCGGACCATATCACTTTTTGTCCATCCATCTCTACCTCTGGAAATTATGTTACTTGCAAATTTCTACGTTTTTCTTAATTAATAGCTCATTAATAAACATTTGTTTGCTTGTCGGCGCACATTGAATTAGAAGCTTCTAATCCTTACATAGCCCTTCTTTTTTCCAGTACCTGTCTACATCGTTGCATTTGCCTCTGTGTACATCTCAGACTGTTCCTATCTGTCTATATTTCTATCTATCTGCTCACATTTCCCTCTCTATCTACCTATAGGGAACTCTTTGGAAGTCGTCGCTGGCTGTACAAGCACGAAGTCAAACATCATCGTCACCGAGGATTTGAGCGTACTAACCTTGTTCAGACAACTGATCACGCTATTCGCTCTCTCCCAAAAACTGTAACTGAGGTCCGCTGAGCATAGTTCCGGGTGGGCTCTCTGTGTAGGTGCTGAACAAACAAAAATATGCCTGAGCAGGCGTCTACCACAAGGATTGGCTAGCCACCTTAGTAGACGGGAATCTTTGGTTACGAATGGCCAGCCATAATATATATTATATACTAGACTAGAAGCCGACCTTCGGGCGGATTTTAGGTTACCTCCTGCGAAGGGATTTTGAGATTCGGGCTTCTACCTTCGGCGTCCTATGTACGTAAAAGTTGTATGAAGTTGTCGTTTTATATCAGGTGTAAAGGAACTTACCAAAATGACGTTTAATGTTACCCATGTACATTCAATCATCGTTCTTGTTTTGTTTTTTTTGGGGGTTTTTTCGCCAAAGTGGTAGATAGCGAATGATATCCAGTATAGTGTATGTTTTTTACAGTAAGGTTCTCGCTGTTTTCAAGGCGCGGGGACGAATCGAGGTAAAGGGTTATGTTATGGGTTTTACTTTATATGCATAGCAGTGGAATATAACTGTTAACTCTAGACATGAACAGGTTAAGATTATAGTGATCGGGGAAACATCCTCTTGGGAGTCTGTTCTACAAACCAGTTGTTCGCTGGAAGAAGCTGTTTAAGTGGAACTTACTTTTTGCCGATGAATTATTGAGGCAAAGTGTGTATTTTGCTACTATGTAAGAGGCATGGCTGATCCTAACGGTGAATGTTAAACCTGGCGGAACCAAGGAATGTAGTTTGTCCGAGCAGTTTCTT
>OZ038497.1:72129296-72151796 GCA_964036315.1 Acanthosepion esculentum | reverse complement strand
GTTTTATTTTAATCAAATATACATATGGGGCACATAACGTCATTCACGTTAGTCTGTAACTGTATATATGATTGAAATAAAATCCATTTGTTGATGATGTTGATTGATCATACAAAAATAAGAGTTTACGAAATTTTATTCTATTTTTATCATTTCGTTGTATACTTATTCAAATTTAAATTAAATAGATAAATAAAAATTCAGATATGACGGAAATATATCTATAAAAAGACAATTTGAATAAAGACAAAGGGAAAACTATTCTTAGCCGACGCCTTCCGCCTTCTGTTAAAATTTCCCGTCTACGTAAGTTTAAAAAAGGAAATAACTTCGAGGAAAAATTATTGAAAATGCCGCTATTGAAACTTACAAAAATATGCATCTATACCCTAGATGTTCTTTTTTTTTCAAATATCTCCTTTTTTGCCAAGACAACAACAATGACTATAATTTCTTTTTTTAAATTAAAAGAAAACGGATAAATTCAAAACATATTATTTAAAATATATAATACATAACTTAATTTCTCAAACTAAAATAATATAAATAATAATTATATTATTAAAAATTCAGCAAAAAGATTTATTTATTTTCGTTTATTAGACATTAAATTAACACCCTCCCTAATTTACCTTAACTTACATTAAGCCTGAATTATATTTACCGGCGTTCTTAATTTTAAAATTTCGCAAAACTAAAATGTTTATGGTTATGTATAGATACTTTTTGTGAAATAAAATCCTTACTGTCTCTCCATATGAGGTATCATGGTTACTTGCATTATTTATATTACTCGAACTGTTATCCTCATCTTCATTGCTATATTCAAAACGTTATATAATTATAGTTCCACGCGCCAAGCTTTTTGCGGATGCCTCAGTTATTTCCCTTTATCGCAACTGCCCAAGTTTTGCTTCACCAGTGCTGTGGCCTGATATTGAACTCACAACCCTTTGGGTCTTGTCAGCAATCACAATGTCTTTATCCACGGAACCACTGCGTCGATGAAGTTCATCAGTGGAAGAAACGCGTTTCCTTTTCTACAACCGATTACGATAAACTAGCCGTTTAAAAAACAAAACAAAACAAAAACAAATAAAGATAACCAACCTAAATAGATAAATTAAAAACTGTTCCCACCTAAATAATAGTCAGAAAAAACCACAAATTCAACAAACAGATTTAATCAATGACAAATAAACAAATATATAAGATAAAAAATAAAAATGAAAATAAATAAAAACAAGCAAAACAATTTGACCCAAATAAATAAGCGAACAAGCGATTTCCGGTAATGACGGCCATTATAGACTACCAACAATAAGCTATATAAACAAAATTTTACTACGTTAACCAAAAACACCGATCAAAATAAAATAATAAATAAACAAATATATAAGATAAAAAATAAAAATAAAAATAAAAAAACAAATAAAAAACAAGCAAAACAATTTGACATAAATAAATAAACAAATAAGCCACTTCCGGTAAAAGTAACCGCCAAAATAGACTACCCATAATGCACCACTGACCCTTATATAAATAGCCGAGAAAAATAACAGCACTAGTCGCCTGACGATTGCACTAGCATGAAACAGACTGTCGCCTCTAAGTGCTGACTTCCATGTCCACTTTTATATTTACACACGCTCTATCTCTGATATTGAGCACTTTACCCCATAAATATAGCACACTTTAAGACTATATTTCTGCATATATATATATATATATATATATATATATATATATATATATATATATATATATATGTTTTCTCCATATTATATACATATCAAGAAACTATACGTGGCTTCTTATTATGCTATATATATATATATATATATATATATATATATATATATATATATATAGCATAATAAGAAGCCACGTATAGTTTCTTGATATGTATATAATATGGAGAAAACATTTAATTTCATTAATTTCTGACGAAAGTTCGGGGCGATCTGAAATATCAAATATATATATATATATAAATATAAATAAATACTTTCACAAAAAAAACATTCAATATTTTTTTTCTTTTAATTTGCAACTTTTCAGTTGCTTTCTCCATATTATATTATATATATATATATATATATATATATATATAAAAGTAGAAAAGGAAACGCTATATATATATATATATATATATATATATATATATATATATAGTACAGGTAATCGATCCGTTGGTATATCATGCGGGGGGATCCTAGTAAAATTAATTATTAAAACTGATCCACAGAGAATTAGGTGTTTTTATTTTAACATAACATATGTATTTTTTACAGGAGAAATTACCTCAACATAGAGATAGTTTATTTCAAGCCATTCTATACACGGTTATCATTAGCACCTAAGTGTCTGTCTCGGAGTATTGTTTTAAATTTATTTTCAATGTCAGTCCTCCTCTGGTAGACGCCTTGTTAATGGTAGTGAGATTGCGTTAGCAAATAGTGGGAGCGTAAGTTAACCTATCCCGGGGGAAGCAGTCTGGGGTTGGAGTTTATTTATAGCTAGGACTTGTTATCTGTCGTTTAATATCAGTTCCTACGATGTGGTGTTTCTTATAAGAGCCCCACGGTGTGTTTTTTTCTGGAATTCACAGTAAATAGTTTTTGTACTTACGGTATACAATATTATTAATAATCGGTGGGGGGGGGTAAACTTAAGCCCGTTAAGGTTAATGTAAATTAGTTGAGTTATAGATTTATAGATTGTGGGTAATACCAGAGCACTCAGTGGAATAAATCGTGATGTCCAACAAATTTATATGCGTACATATCTTCATGCAGACATATAGGTATATTTACATGTTCACACACACATACACACACACACGCACGCACACACACACACACACACACACACACATATATATATATATATATATATATATATATATATTGTAGGTTCTCCATGGTTTTTATTTAAAATATTTTATTAAGCGATTCCCGATATTCTTTCTGGTTTTCAGGGGAAAATTATCCATTTTTCTTCTCATGGCTTTCGGCTTTGATAAACTATAATTAAATAGTTTTATCTTTTTGATGTTAGTGTTTTTTCTATTTAATATGTATTGTCTGTAAAGAAAAAGAAAAAGAACAAGACCGGAACGACACGAGTCGACAAACTGAAGCGTGATGATGAGATACTTCAAAAATCGACATGTCAACCACCAACACGTAAACACATGATGCTTGAAAAAAAATAAATAATAAATGATGTGTGAAGACACGATACTTCTAAATTACCAAAGGGTAAACAATGTATATACAGGCATACTTACCAACACACACACAGGTACACACACACACATGCACAAACACACACACACACACAAAAACAAAAAAATGCACGTACAAGTTTACATTTTCTTGCCGCCCCACGCTGACAGGGTGCGACAAAAGATCAGTTTAATGTGAGGTTCCCAGACTCGTGCACCCAGGACAGGTCCCAAATAGCCAGCCTCTGTAACCGTCTGTATTTCTACCGATCCCTACTCTTTAGCGTAATGAGGGAGGTACTGAAGCAGGAAGATGCTTCCCGGGGCCGGGCACCTCCCCAATATTCGATACTGCTGTTTGATAATGTCCAATGTTCTCCCGAAAACCAAGAAAGTGGCCGAAAATTAAAAAAAGAATTTTTGTTAGTCGTCAACCAGTTCAAACAAAAGTGTTAATAATAATAATAATAATAATAATAATAATAATAATAATAATATATATATATATATATATATATATATATATATATATATATATATATATATATATATATATATTCAATATTATATTCATCGAGACTAGAAGAATCCTCGGAATGCAGAATGCACTGGACAGCTGTTTCGTCCTATTTGGGACTTAATAGCAGTACGCATCCACACCTAGAAACGACGAGTGCATGCGCACTGCTGTTGAGTCCTCAATAGGCGAAACATCCGTCCAGTACTTTCTGCAATCTGTTGAGGATTCTTCTAGACTCAATGAATTACTATATTGATTATTGTAAATCCCTCAATTCTATTATATATATATATATATATATATATATATATATATATATATATATATATATATGTGTGTGTGTGTGTGTGTGTGTGTGTGTGTGTGTGTGTGTGTGTGTGTGTGTGTGTGTAGTGGGTGCTCGACTTACGTTGGAGATCCGTTCCTACGGCGCTATGTAACCTTATTTTTTTCGACGTCGGTCGCAACTCACCGATATAACCACCCACGAGTCTGCTTGACGCTAGGTAAACATAATGAAGTCCCCCCACCCAAAGAAATCAGACTCCACTTTGACCTGACATTTAGCACATCCCAGGTAATTAAGATGTAAATCATAAAGAGTTTTACTCATATATCTGGCCAAGGACAACATTTGTCCAGTTCTTTCGACGATTGTCACAAAAGTGTCGGAATATTATGCACTTTCCTTTCTAGTACAATGTCCAAATTCAGCCTCGGGGTCAGAATCACCCAGATCGATGCCAGAGAATGTTTATAGCAGATATTTCCTAGTAAAGTGACTCTATAGATATATAAATGTTTCAAGTAATATACTTTAAAATACGTGTATACACTGATTTTATTTTTGCAAAACGACATTCTCATGATGAAAACTGTTCTCACCAAAAGTAAAACAGTTAGTCTATTGCTCTATAGTCTATAGCTAAATATATATATATATATATATATATATATGTGTGTGTGTGTGTGTGTGTGTGTGTGTGTGTGTGTGTGTGATAAAAATAACATAGATTTCAGGTAAGAATATATTTTTCTTAGATAACAACATGTTTCTTGGTGTGAGATTTTTATACAGCCTAATGGTAATCTATTATAGTGTAAAAATATATGTTATACTTATTGATATTTAATTTGAATAAGCGTTGGTCATAAGGTAACTATAAACCAGTGGCTTTCAACCCAGAGGGTAATTTCTGGGTTTGGGAGTGAATTCCTCCTGGGTGTACTATCAGGGTTTATGGGGGGAATCTTTAAACTTTTCTTTTTTTATTTACAGAAATTTCTTTATTGAACTATAATACACTGGCATTCTATTCAACATTTTGTTTATTGATGTATGCTTCAGGTTATTTATTTAATAATTAGATATGAATTAAAAGAAATTAATGTACATTTTTTACACTATTTAGATTCTTCCGACAGTTGTCATCATCCTTATTGTTATATTCACGACGTTTCGGCCGTTGTGCGCTCGGTTGAAGTAATTCAGTGTCTTGACCCAAAGAGTTGTCCGTTCAATACCTGGACACCGCAGAGGAAGAACAATTACTAGGAGAGTTGATTTACTAAATGGAAATAATTGAGATATCCAGAAAAGTCATGGTACCTGGAACTAGAACAATCTATCCCGGTGGATGAACTAAAGGGTTCCGTTAAAAAAAAGTATATCATCTGAAAAAGGCCGGTGCGTACAACGACCAAAATGTTGTGAATATGACAACAAAGATGAAGAAAACAGTCCGAACAATGTAAATAGTGTAAATAGTTACAATACCTCATCTCAAAAATATAGAAAGATCCTGAAGAAGGCAGAGGCGTACATCGGTCGAAACGTCGTGAATATGACAATAAAGACGAGGACAGCTGTCTGAACAATGCGAATAGTGTATATAGTTGCAATACCTCGTCTCAGAAATATAGACAGCTACTGTACATTTATTCTGGTTTAAAAATCCACCATCGTTTTCTATTGATATTAATGTTCTAAAACTCCGCTCTAAAAAATAATCCACGTAAACGTATGCGTACTAATATGGAATATTCACCTTTTGAGTCGGACAATCTAGTAAAGGGAGGAATGACATTCTGACTTAAGATGAAAAGGGTGCATTTGGCTGGAAACGTTGAGAAATACTGCTATAACGTACAATGGTAAACATATTGTAACGTTAGTGGCGGGAAAACAGTTTTAAAAGTTGTGAAATATTTGCACAAATTTAATAGCACAATCGAAAAAACATTTTGTAAACATTACAAAAAATAAGAACTAGAAAAATTTGCTTTATGACATCTGAGAAAATTTAAAGGGATAATAAGCAAGAAAAAGGGACGTAATAGCAATAAAGCTTTTGAAGTTGATCTTGTGTTGGTGTTGGTGTAAATAGAGAGAAAAAATGTCAAATTATTAAGTACAGCAACTAAAGTCATAAACACAGAAACGCTTTTGAGATCACAAAAAATATGTAAGTCGAATGACGACCTATATGAAAACTAATATGAAAACTAATATTTTAACAGTAATTTTGATGCTGTAAGGACCTTATTGTTGTGGAAGTGATTAGTCGTTCCTGGGAATTGTCAATCAACTCGACTTTGAAGAAGTGTAATATGCGGGCTATTATTGTTGGCAATAAAATTATCTCTTTTAATTCTGATGAAGACATTATAATAACAAAATATTATTATAATTTCTAAGACAAGATGTTTCTTAAGCTGTACAAAAATTCTTTAACACGAAGAATATATTCATGCAAGAAAATTCTCATTCATATTCTGGAAAGCTGACTATTGCTTACCTTGAAAAATATTGTTTAAAATACATAAATCCCAATAACTTGATTAACAAGAGGTTGATGCTGCCCATTCCTGCAAATTCTAAAATTTAAACCAGATTTACATGGATTGAAAAGAGGAGCGAAGAAGGAATGAATGTGTGTTAAACTATTGGCACTCATTGAAATTACCGGAGCTCGTGTTACGATGCAAATAACAATAAAATAATAATGTAAAATAATGATTCATTCAGGATTATAGAATAATGTGGTAATTATTATGCGGCCTTTATCTTTTGCGGGGAGTAGTTGGGGGGTTGAGAGGTGGATTCTTAACGTTCCCAAAGGTATTTGTGCGTAAGTGAATAAAACGAACCCACCGTAATTGTAACTCGGCTCTCCGATTAGCAATTTCGAGCCAGTATCCGTTACACTCCTCGCTCATCGAAGGTTATAGCACCTGGTATTCCCAAGCGGTCTAGTTACCCACCTGATTCAACGTTGCTTATCTTCGGTGACCGTACGAGAACCGGTGTTTCAGCGCTATATGGCTGTAAGCCCTGAATGCCGAAGCGCAATGATACGCACAACAAAGGTCGAATGTTAGTTGTAAATAATATTAATGATACTAACATTAGGCCGAATGTCAGTTGTAAATAATACTAATGATACTAACATGAGGCCGAATGTTAGTTGTAAATAACGATAAAACAACACAGAATTTCATACAGAACCTAACCTACAATAAAGCTAGCTTGCAGTGGAAAAAAGCTCGTTTGTAATAATATCATTAGTTGAAAATAATAAGGTTGTTTTAAAAAATGTAAGATATATCAGTTTACCTTTAAGAAATATTTACTCAGTGGAACACGACAAATTGATTTCGTTTGCAACGGGGAAATAATTACCTGACGCGTTTCTTTAACAGGTGACAAATGCGTGGACAGATTTTGTTGTGCTTAAACGCTGCCAAGTGACGCACTGCGCATGACTATTGTGCAAGATAGCAGTTTGCAGAACCCACGAATATCTATATATTTAATTATGTACATACGGCATGTTCTAGGTAACTTAAATAATGCAGAAGGTGCCTGGAGGCTAAGGCACTGCGCCGTCCAGGCACGTGCGCGTGTGTACACACTCTCCCCGGGAGGGCGAAAACAAGGCGACGTGTTACTGACTTCTGTACATAAGTGAACACATAAAACTCTCGAATCACGGTTGTTGAAGCCTCGCTAGATCTCTATGTTTACAACTTGTTTTGTTAATTTGCCTACGGTTCTTTCCTACCGACAAAGAATTTTATAGTAATGCCTGTCATCCTGTTTCCACTGGATTTCGCATACCGTATTAAAAAGAAGGATACGGAGAAACGCTATTCAGGGCAAAGATATGACTTCTAAAATATTCTTCCAAGTTCACTGAAGGATACATTGTGTCTTAGTGGATTTATTTTCTTGCTTGGAGTGAAATGATTACACACACACACACACACACACACACACACACACACACACACACACACACACACACACACACATAAATACATACATACATATATACATACATATATCAGAAAATTGGGATCGCATTGATATTTTTCCTATAAACTTAAAAAATGAATCAAGTTTAAATGTCTTTAAAGAAATAAATTTATTTTTCTATTTTTGCCTGAAATTATGCAATAATTTAAATCAAAATGAATATAAAATAATTATAAGTTTAATGAGAGCAAATGTATGTTTTCATTTCATCAAAGAATTCACCTCGTCCTGGGTAAGACGATAAACTACATCCAACAGCAAGGATCAGGAGGTTTTGAGGAGCGTGGAACCTCCTCTTAATTGGTGATGTTCCCAGGTCCACCCTGACCCGGGGTGGTAGCACCTTTTAGGGTCCTAGCTATGCGAAAATAGTGAAATCCCAAGGTGTGTCCACGTCCTGGGTACGACGATAAACTACGTCCGCGTCCTGGGTATGACGATAAACTACGTCCAACCAAAAGGCCGTCGATCCGATCAATCGGCAGGTCATGTCATGCCCCATCACATCTAACCCATCCCAAAACAACTACAACTTACAATTAACTTTCCCTACCAAACCCTACACTAAATATACTAAAACCTTACCCCTAAAATGTGATGGGAAACAATGATGTTGCCAGCTATACGTTTTTGAAACAATGATGTTGCCAGTTTTACGTTTTTGAAACGATGATGTTGCCAGCTATACGTTTTTGAAACAATGATGTTGCCAGCTATACGCTTTTGAAACAATGATGTTGCCAGGGATACATTTCTTTGAAACAATGATGTTGCCAGGGATACATTTCTTTGAAACAATGATGTTGCCAGATATACGTTTTTAAAACAATGATGTTGCCAGCTATACGTTTTTGAAACAATGATGTTGCCAGCTATACGTTTTTGAAACAATGATGTTGCCAGCTATAAGTTTTTTTGAAACAATGATGTTGCCAGCTATACGTTTTTGAAACAATGATGTTGCTAGCTATACGTTTTTAAAAAAATGATGTTGCCAGCTATACGTTTTTAAAACAATGATGTTGCCAGGTATACTTTTTTGAAACAATGATGTTGCCAGCTATACGTTTTTGAAACAATGATGTTGCCAAGTATACGTTTTTGAAACAATGATGTTGGAAGGGATACATTTTTTTGAAACAATGATGTTGCCAGCAATACGTTTTTGAAACAGTTGCCAGCTATACGTTTTTGAAACAATGATGTTGCCAACTATACGTTTTTGATATATCTAGTAAATACTGGATCTGGCATTAAATAACCCATAGTGGTTGATATGCCATAAAACCCCAAACAAACAAACAATTCGCCACAAGCATTTATTACTGCAGAGCAAATTCTCTGCATACCTTCTAGTAATTTGTAAAAGTATGTTAGGTGGAAGTGATTCCCAAGCAGTGTGTAAATATGTAAACAAATCTTGCTTATTCATAGGCAATTCACTTCGAAGTTTACGATCAATCTCTTCCCAGACTAGTTCAGTTGGTGAAAGATCCGGAGACTGAGTGAGCCAATTCATGATTTGCAGAATTCCCTTAACTTACTTTGATTTTAGATAATTTGTACACAGTTTTGATCTGTGTTTTGGATCATTATATTTGTTCAAAACAAGATTTTGTCGAATAATGCGGCAGCTAGACCAAATTGTATGCCCCATGCACTATTGAATGATACACTTTCATTCGCATAATGTCTTTAATTTGAACAAAGTCTCCAGCAAATTCACCTCCAAAATATCACAAACCATTACACCACAACCGCCATGTTAAACAATTGGCACAGTGCAATTTTCACTCGTTCCTTCGAAAAGAGTTCGTCTGACAAAGACTCTTCGCTTACTTCCAAAAAGATCAAATTTGGATTCCTCAGTCCATAGTATCTTTTTCCAATCTTCTAAAGTCCAATCCTTGTACTGTTGTACCCATTTTAGTCTTTTCAACTTATTTTCTAATAGAAATTTTTTAACTGATACACATCCTCTAAGCCCAACAGAAAGAAGTATTCTCTTAACTTTCATAACATATATTGGATATTGACGTGTAGCATAAAATTCAGCAGTTAGTGGTTGAGATGTTTTCTTCTTTTTTTTTTTTTTTACAAGACACGATTACGAGTCTATCTTCTACAATAGACGCTACTCTGGACCATCCAGATCTTTTTCTGTCAACATTTGCGCCGGTTTCTGTGTGTCGTTATTCACCCGATATTTTGATATCTGTTATTTTCTAGCAATCTGACGTTCGGAATACCTTTCTATAGAAAGGATTTCCGCTTAGACTCTTTTTTCTATACTAATAAGTTTAGTTCTTGGCTTTTTACCAGTTTCTGAAAATTAATTTTAATCACACATTAATCTAGATGGGATTGAACCTCTACCAAGGAGTGGATTTGAAATATGTCTGCTCTACAGTTCAAAATACGTATCAGGTTGTAACAAGATTTCCAAAGCTTATGCAATATTTTTTAAAGCTTAAGAGAAAAATGTGTTGGCATATTTAATAAGAGTTTGCATATATACACAACAGATAGATTTATTTATCCAAATATGCAAAATTAGCCAATTTTATAAAATAAATCCCGGGTGTTCCCAAGATTTTGACTGGTAATATATATATATATGTGTGTGTGTGTGTGTGTGGCTCAAAAATTAATATTCCATGGTTATAATTTATTACATTAGAATAGTAATCACGATACATTCATCAGATTTGTAAGTCTGATGAATTGGATCGTGATTACGATGGAATATTAGTGTTTGAGTCTTTGTGTATTAGATTCATGCTCTGTCCTGAACATTGAGATCTACCTGGATTATATCTTCTTGAAAATATATGTAGATAATGACCACTAATTTTTTATATATAAATGATAGAAATTAATAGGAGGATTTGATAATTATAATTAAGTAATTCATCGAGTCTGAAACCTCAACAGATTGAAGAAAGCATTGGACGGCCGTTTCGTACCATATTTGGGACTCATCAGCAGTGCCCATCCACTACCGAGAATTGAAACCCTGACAGTTAGGTTGTCAAGAAAGCACCATACCAACTGTTCCAACGGGCCTCGGTGACGAAGAGATAGGAAACCAGACTCAATATAGCGTCGCTCGCTCACATATTCTAATGCTCTCGAGTGAGCGGCTTGGTGATAGTAGTCGTGCCTCCAGGGGGCACAGTCCTATGGTTAGAGAGAATCTCAGAGTTTCACCACGGAATATTGGCCTATTGGAGCAGTTGATATGGTGTTTGCTTGACAATCAAACTATCAGAGTTTCAATTCTCGGTAGTGGATGCGCACTGCTGATGAGTCCCAAATATAGTACGAACCGGCCGTCTAGTGTTTTATATATATAGGATGATTGTAATGTAATGTAACCATTTTAAAATTGTTATGATTTATTTATTAACTATAATTCTTAAAGAAATAGATATGGGAGGAAAGCCCTTAGCATGAGATTTTATTTAAAATTCAATACAGGGCGCTAGATTTTGGTACCAGCTTCTGGAATCACCCAAGAATCGCATCAATTGATTTCACCATGAACTCTTTTGGTATGAAAGACATAACTTTTTGTATTCACCCTTCAAGTTCTTCCAAAGTATTGGTTTGATATAGTAGAATTATTCATTTAACCAAACCCAAAGAAAAGAAAATATCACAGAGTGTTAAGTCAGAACTCCTTGCTGACCACTCATACATAAAATGGGGATTTACTTTTCAATCACCCTGTATATGAGTTAGGTTAACGACTAACGTGAATAAATTGTTGGAGTGTTTTCTATGTATCGGACAATTTTGTCTTATATATATATATATATATATATATATATATATATATATATATATATATATATATTTCTAGTTCCTATTTTTACTAGAATTATAAAATAGGGAAAATGATCACATAAAAATAGTTAAAAATTTCAACACATGAAAGATTTTCCCGAAAACTGAAATACTGTTTTTAAATCAATTTTTTAAGACAACACCGTTTGTGTTGAGTCGGTATCTTTATAAAACTTTTTTTTCATTGAAGATGCGTCGGCGATTAATCAATATGGAAATGTTAAAATTTGGGACTTCAACATTTTTTCGAGTAAAATTTAGTCATGAAAATATTGGTAGTTATTACAAAAAGAATAGCATTTTCTCAGATTTTAAAAAATAAAATAAACTATTCCTTATGAAAGTAAATAATTAATAAATATATACTGACATTTTATTTAAATTGAATAATTCCTTGATTTTTGGTAATTTAAAAAAGTGCTACTCTTCCCCACAATTTTCCTTCGAGGGTTTGTATCCCCACGAGGTTGGTTGGTTGGTTGTTTGGTGTTTTATGGCATATCAACCACTATGGGTTATTTAATGCCAGATCCATTATTTACTAAATATATCAAAAACGTATAGCTGGAAACATCATTGTTTCAAAAACGTATAACTGGCAACATCATTGTTTCTAAAAACGTATAGTTGGCAACATCATTGTTTCAAAAACGCATAGTTAGCAACACCACCGCTTCAAATATGCGGATGTAGTTTATCGTCATACCCAGGACGCGGATGTAGTTTGTCGTCATACCCAGGACGCGGATGTGGTTTGTCGTCATACCCAGGACGCAGATGTAGTTTGTCGTCATACCCAGGACGTCCCACCAGGTTGGGGAACTTTGAAATCGACATGTTGTAGGTGCTCCGTATTAGTTTCCGGGTGGGGCCGAGACCCTAACGACGGCCCTTCGTGGCTCCCTTTCTCATGTGAGTTATCATGGCTCTCTTTCAGCACATGAATGATCAAGGCTCCCCTTCAGCATGTGAGCGATCATGGATCCTCTAGTTTGTGGCTCTTACCAATATTTGAATTTTTTATTGTCACTAGCACTTCCGGGTCTGCTATCCACTTTCACAAACTCTTTAAATTAGTCGATATTCCTTCAGTTCATTTGAGAGCATCTCTAGTTTCTTTTTGCAGCCTTGGTACATTCTCAGTAGTACTAGTTAAATAAATTCCAATTGCCTCAGGGCAAAAAAAAGAAAAAGCCAACACACAATAACATCAACTATGAACATAGAAACATAAAAATCAAAATCTTCCTAATATTTGTATTTTTAACAGAATGTATATATCTTGAATTATAGGAATCTTTTTCAAACACGGTCAGCACATTCGAGCCGCGTTTATAGTTGATGTGATTTAGTTTTGGCTTTTTTCTGTTTTATTATTAATGCTTCCATTATTTTAGACTTTTTTATATGTGCATGAAAGTTTGTTGTGGATGGAATTTGGTAGGTTTCAGTATGTATTTAAAAGAAACCCTTTTGAAAATTAGGGGTAACTGCAGTCTTCGTGTTTGGAAAATAAAAAAAAATCCTATAATTCTAGATACATTCATGAAAAATCCATACATTTATTTAGAAATAAAAATAAAAATCATCCTTGATCATGGCTAAAAGAATAGTCATAAACGCCATTTTAGATTTTTAATTTCGCGCATGTGCGTTGTTTGTTCTTGATTTTGTCGACTGCACAGTATAAAAGGAACAGTGAGGAAAGGACTACGATGAAGCGATTCACTTCCGCAGAAATTTTGAAATGATATGCTGTACTGCTTGGCATTCGCGGCGGAAGTTCCAGTACGAACATTTCAGTTTGGTTGTCAATCTGAGGACAGTGCAGAGGATTTGGAAAGAGTTGGATGATTCTAATGGTGATTACGAAGGCGGTTGGAGTGATCACTAGTGATGGCGACATTATGCTTCAAATCATCTTCACACAGGGCACCAGACACAACAGGGTGGCCTACATCAAGTGCCTTGAGGAGGTAGTGATGCCCCGGAGTTAAGAGGGTGGCTGCTTGAAGATTTGATATCTGGCAACAGGATTTTATACCATGCCATACAAACAAGAAAACCCAACCATGACCGTCAAACAACATCACCCCTTATATCTGGCCACCTAACTTCTCAGACTACAACACCCTTGATTATTACGTGCGGGGTGCAGTTGAGCGAGAGACCAACAAAATTCCTTGTAATACCAAAGATGAACTAAAGGCAAAGATTATGGAAGCATTCACCAGCTTGAACAAGGAGACCGTCCAGAAGTGTTGTAAAATATTCCGAAATAGTCTGGAGGCCGTGGTTGAAGCCAATGGCGATTTTATTAAATAAATTTACTCTGTAGTATTTCAAGATATGTTTTTTTAAATTTTGGTAACTATATCTGTTAAAATGAGATGTTTGACTTATGCACACGGAAAATGGTGGAAAATTATTGAAACAGAAAATATTGTTCTGGAAAGATCAGAGATCTAGAAAATAGTTCTGCCCGGTGAGCAGCCTGTAATCATTATTGTTCAATAACCTGAATGTACTTCTAGATTGTACAAGTTTTCATTCACCTTGCAGGTTTGTAATCAGTAGTAGAAACGAATCATAAATTTGATTTCTAGTTAAGATCAATGTCCAGTAATCTGACAAAATCTTGTTCAATCTAAGTTTCAAGTCAACAAATTTATTTCTAGATAGTACTTGGTGAATGGACATTCTTCGGTTTGATTCCTTTTTAGTTCCAATGTTACTGATTCTAAAAAAATCTGTGGAACTACGAAAGAGTTTCATGTATATAAATTGTCTTTCATTCTCAGTGAAAAGAATTCTTTAAGCTCATAAACTTTCCCAGTTGTGATTCTATTTCTGATTCTAGTGTTAATATACTCAGACCTCGATGACGACGTATGAAGACCTAACAATTCAGTCCCTATAACCAAACCGTTAACCATCATGTATATATTTATTTTATATTTTTCTTCTATTATTCACCCGATATAAGGTTCGAGAGCTACTCAAGGTAGAGTTTTATTGAAGTAGGTGTGTGATATGAACTTAAGAGAAGAAAATAGAAAGTAAAAATTGCGAGGATCAAGCGGATGGATAACGTTCCACCTTCGATTTAAAGAGGTTAAGTGTGTTGTTTTCGAGGAAGCATCCACGGAGGAATTTGTTGCAAAAAGTAGCAGTTCTTGGGAATAATCTTTGGGAGTGGAACTCCCTTCTTGCCAAAGGAATGTGTAGGATGATTCAACCTTGTGGAAATAGCAGTGTGGGTCTTGGTTGCAAAAGTCTGAGATGGTGGCACTAAGGATGTGCCACAATGCGTCTGTGAGAATTGGCAGGAGGGTGGACAACAAGGCAACCCACCCAATGTCGTGTAAACGAATGTCGAATATGTGAAGGGTAGAAAGTGGAGCTTTGGCAAATTTAATCGGTTTCACACTAAGCAAAGTAGTAAAGCCACTAGGGCACAAGGGGGTTATTGGGTGTGGAAGGATTACGAACAGAAACAATACTAATGAACGGGAAGAGAAAAAGTAGTCAGGGGAACAGTAGATAGCGATTGACTTTGCATTTAAATGTTTGGAGATTAAAGTTGGCTGGAAAGCATGGAGTCAGAAGGGAGTTCCACGAGAGAGGAGTGAAAGAAAAGAAACTGTTAGCATAGAATTTACGGTTGCATCTCGCCAGGTCAATATTCAATTGATGAGATCTCGACGCCAGTTTAGTAATTCGTTTAAATTTTAAAAAAGTCTAGGTACCATAGCGAAGAAGCTGATCCGTAATTTTCAGTAATATTGCATTTGCAATATTGCATTTGTTGTCTCATCTGACTCTTGTAAAGATAAATCATCGTATCCGGTACTTTCTGGAACAGCATAAGCAACCGACGATTTTTCCCGACATGTTTAGCGAAGGATTCACTTGAGGACTAGCGTGAGCTTGAATCCCAGTAGAGGTTCAAAAGAAGCATCATTAAAAATGTAAAACTTCTGCTTCTCGTATATATGTGTTGGCACTTTCCTGAAAATTACAGCGTAACAACCGAAATGCTAGATTATGTAGACATATAATTTGATTATAGTGGTAAAGACATATGCAGAACCAGCAAAAAGAACTGATAACAGCGAACTGGTGCACCGTGTGCGACGAAGTCTGCAAACCGCCCTACTCAGTATTTGAATTCACGTGGCAAGTATGTTTAACGTCTCAGAACGCGATATTCGCCAGCCCGAGTTCGTATTCCTTACACGTGATGGACGTGATGAAAATAAAACATAATATCATAAACTTGTAACGTAAACACTGTTTCAATTAAACATTTATGATAAAGCTAAATAAATCGTAAAACGTTATATTTATAGAAATGAACATACCAGTGTCTTAATCATTCTGTAGAATTTAATACATATTTTCAACATGCACGCAGCCGGTCTTTTGAACAGGAGTAGCCTTTTTTCCACTGTATCCTATTTAGCATTGGCTTTCCGGTTCCTTGTACGGTCCTATTCAAATCTATACATCTAACGTCTCCGCCTAAAACTCTGAACTCTTATTTACCATTGAATTACTTTTTCTTTAGTCAATAGCAGGAGATAAGTTCGCCCTTCAGCCGTATATGGTAAATATCACTGTAAAACACACACACACACACACACACACACACACACACGTGCGTGCATACATATATATATATATATATATATATATATATATATATATATTTTGAACGATAAAAATTATTAAAAAAATTAATTAAAATCTTCAGACATACTGGGTAGTAGATTAATATTCTTACGTTTTTAATATTATTATTTCATTTAGATTCCTCGACTAGTTTCGGCCAACATGGCCATCATCAGGAGAAAAAAATGTTTTTGCTTGCTAGTAGCAGTAAATTAAAGAAATGAATGTCTTGGTGGAGAAAATGAACTTTTGTCTGTAGTTTTCATTTGTTTTTTATTTGTTTTTTTTATCTTTTTAACATGAGTTTATTAACATTCCTTGTGTTGGTCAAACAGTCTCTTTGAAGTTGTCATTTGAGATAAGAGCTGGATGGATTTGAATTCCCTCGGTCAGTTTATATATATATATATATATATATATATATATATATATATATATATATATATGAAGGAATATAGTTTTAAGATGTGCTATATTTATGGGATAAAGTACTCAATATCAGCGATAGAGCGTATGTAAATATAAAAGTGAACATTGAAGTCAACAACAAGAGGCGACAGGCTGTTTCATATGTGTGTGTGTGTCTCTGTGTGTGTCTGTGTGTGTATTGACGTTTTTATTTTACGTCGGTCGTTTCTGCACACTAGTATAATGTGTAATATTCTGAAAAAGGATTTCAGTTTTTATATCAATGAATTAGAGTGTGATTGCTAGATAATTCTCCATAGGACGTACAAATTTAGGTATTTCACGTTTTTAAATAGTACCACATTTTTTTTACTGAAAAAACTTGCTATATATTTCAAGAAAATATGCATAGTTGCATTATTTACCCGCGAACCATTATCCTCATCTTCGTTATTGCTATCACAGCCTTTCGGCCGTTGTACTCTACGACTTTCATCAGGTGTTTGTCGATACGGATAACCTTCAGGAAATTTCATTATTTAATCTACGGGGGTAGATTATTCTCGTTCTGCTGCCATGTCTTCGAATTACACAGAAGGTTACCGGGATCGACAATCACCCAGTGAAGGCCGAATGGCATAACCGCTGAAAGGTTGTGATCCTAATGACCAGAACAATGGTCCGCGTGTAAAAATATATGGATAATGATAACTCCTCATCCTTGGGATTCAGACTGATATTAATTCCTATCAAATTTATTTTGCTTTAATCACAAAATATTAAAATGTATTCCTATCTAAGTTTTTATTTTATCAACGGAAATCCGAAAACAAAACTGTAACGAGATTTTGAGAACAGTTAAAAATAAGAAGGAGATTTTTTTCAACAATTTTCCTAAATAGATAAGATTCGAGATAAAATTGCGAAATATTATTGCTTCTTTTTAAGTAAAATATACAACTTCGCTTTTGGTATTTTTCTAAATTGTATGAAAGATTTCTTCGTGCTTAAGAATATCAAACAATATCGATTGGATGTTTTATCTTGGCTAAAATATAACAAAACAAAGAAGAAACCGCAGGAAAAAATTCAAACGTAAATAAATCAACAAAAGCAAATTATTCAATAAAGGGAAAATTCGTTTAAAAAATGTTTGAAACTTGGAATTTCTGAATGCATAAACTGAATGATTCGTGGAGGTCTAACATTTATAGTGGAATATCAGGCGATTAAAATCATGTTATATGCTGAGTCAATTTTACTTATGATCCAACCTAGCATTTCTTGTCTTTTAAAGATAGATTCTTTTCTTGTGAACGGGAAGAGACAATGAATACACTATGCCAGGTTTTATTATGCAATTGTCATTAACAAAAAATGTCCAGATATTCCGTATATATTTATTTATGAGCAATATAATACTTAGGTTTAAATATATCTTTTCTTATTAAACATCTTAATAAAAAAAGTGTTTGGTATATCTTCGTATTATTATGCAAACAAATTATGATAATACTTTTTTTATATTTATAAACAGAACATAGAAACGTATATTTAATTGATGCAATATCCTATATATATGAATAATTTATTATTTTATTATTTTTTATGTTAATGGGTCTGTTGACATTCTATAATCTCTATGGTAGTGTTGGAGTACTATTTATCAAAACTTTTGGTACTTATATTATACTGGAGTGGTACTTATATAATATTGGTACCTATAATATAATGCTGTTATTTATCATATTATGTTGGAGTTGGAGTTATCATATAATAATTGTACTTCTGTTATGTTGAAGTGATACTTATCACATAACTTAATAACGCTTTGCTACCGAATGATCCTTGGGGATGTAGGGCTTACGGTCACATCACGTTGAAACACCGGTTCTCGTACGATCACCGAAGTTAAGCAACGTCGAGCCTGGTTAGTAGTTCTATCTCTAGGGTATCATCAGGCGCAGAAATCTACCAGAAGCTCCACAACACTAAGGATTCGTTGAAGGCCGCTGCTGTGCAACATCATGACCGACATGAATGTGCACCAATTAACCCGGACAAGCGATCACTATCAAGGCTCCCGAAATGTCGTCCTCGGGGCTGGAGGCGGTCTTACTGAATTAACGTTTCTTGTTTTTAAACAAGTATATATGTTTTTAAGTATATAGTAATCCACTTCCATTGAATTATCCTTACCTCTCTTTATAACTTATTTCCAATTATCTGTCTCTCTTCATCTTCTTTTATCTCTGTTACCGAAGTTAAGAATCATCCAGCTTTGATAAGAGGAACCATTTGGAAATACCAGTTGCTGTAATCTTGGATGTGCGGGTGGATATTTACTCGGAATTTTTAATCAGTGAACTGAGTTCCAATTCTAGCTGGATTCGTTATATTCACTTACCCGCAAATACCTTTTGGAAAGGTGTGAATCTGCCTCTTCTCCCCCAACTATGGGTTAATTATTAATGCTTGAATCACTAAAACATTATTATCTAAAAAAAAAAAAATTCTTACAATTTAACAATATTTTCTGGGTTTAAATAACCGGCAAGTGTAGTCCCAGCAGTAAAGGACAAAAATACTAGACACCTATCATAGGCGCAAATTGTATCTGATCATAACCCGATTTAAAACTGGTGTCACTGAAAACATTATCATCTCACCATTCCTAACTGTTAGCCAAAAATTATTAAAACCACAGCATCAGAGTTAATATGCCTCACGGAGGTTAGATAAAATCATGATTAACCGTAAAAATTTAACACCGTGTCCGGACGAATCATATTTGAACCATTTTAATGGAAATCACGCGTCTCTATGAATTCAGTTTGTTATAAAGGTCTTTGTAAAGATGGCTGTCGGACTGTAATTGTGTGGAATGTGTGCTCTTTGACTGCTGCAACTGGGCTCTGTCATATTAGGTATGATATACATACTTTACTATTTGCAGACTCTTTATGTTTGCAATGTTTCGCAATCATGATGTTTTGTTTGAGAAATTTACTCCTTCGGCATCATAGGAAAATAACAGAAAATTGATTACAGGAACATTTGGCCGACATTCAATTACTCAATTGCCTTCTCCACCTGGCTTGACGGATTTAAAACCAATTGAAGAGTAATGATACGGATCTCACGAATTTCCCTGCAGACCCACATAACATTCCTGACAAGGTTAGATAGGGCCGTGAAATGTGTCTAGATAAATAGACACACGCAATACCTTGTAGACAATACCACGTAGCATAGCCGCCGTTATTTAGGCATAGACAGGTGCTACAAGTTATTGGGTAGCTAGCACTAAAATAGACATGTGTATACTGTTATTTCAGAACACATACATACATATATTACACACACACACACACACATATATATATATATATATATATATATATATTATTATTATTATTATTATTAGACATTTTTATGTTTATACATTGTATTTATAGATACAAATATTTAAGTAAATGCTCTGTTTTATAATAAACAGTATTAAACAACATTTACCGGCCTGAATTTTTTAGAAATTTCATGGAAAATTTTCGTTCTCCGACAGGAATCGAACCTGTATCCTATACGGAACCGTCATATAGCTAGACGTGACTCGGCCACAGAGGAGCGTTCGGTTAGCAAGGTCGATTTTAGGGTTAAGGCACGTCAGGTCTATATGACGGTTCCGTATAGGATACAGGTTCGATTCCTGTCGGAGGACGAATTTTTTTTATGAAATTTCTCAGAAATTCAGGCCGGTAAATGTTGTTTAATACTGTTTATTATAAAATAGAGCAATAACTTAAATATTTGTATCTATAAATAGAATGTATAAACATAAAAATGACTTAAAATTATTGTCGGACTTTGTGCATTTCATAATATATATATATATATATATATATATATATATATATATATATATATATATATATATATATATATATATATATATATATATATATATATATATATATATATACACTAGTGTATATATATATATATATACTAGTGTATATATATATATATATATATATACTAGTGTATATATATATATATATATATATATATATACTAGTGTATATATATATATATATATATATATATACTAGTGTATATATATATATACACTAGTATGTATATATATATATATATATATATATATATATATATATATATATATCAAAATTGACGACAACAAGGAATGTATTATAAGAAATATGTACTATATTGTAAGTAATTTTCTTTTGATCCAAGTACAATTTTTTTTCTGTATAACAATTGAGAAATATGCAAAGTACCGATGACCCAACCGGCCAAATTCAAGTTATATTTGTTTTGGGGAAGAAAAAAAGTAGTAAAATAAATATTATGATAGACAGACATGAGTTATGGGCAACATTAGTTTATGTTGAATATTTATTTTATGAATTTACTGTATTTTATTTCCTTTTTAGGGCCAACTAAGAAGAAATAAAAAATATAATATATGTACGTATGTGAGAAACAGTGAAATGTTGTGATATGGTTCTTTTTCTTCTTTACAAAAACAAATAAAACTTGAATTTGGGCAGGTGGGTCATCGTTTCTGTGACAGTGTCAGGAATGGGAGATACAAGAGATTTTTAGAATTTAGTTCTTACTGTGAACTGTGTCGCACTTGTTCCGGGTAGACCACCCGGAACAAGTGCGACACAGTTCACAGTAAGAACTAAATTCTAAAAATCTCTTTTTATTTTTCAGCGCGGTAGCTTCTGCGCGTAGTCGTGAATGGGGTCTTGTACGTGTCATGTAAAATTTTCGCACACTGTCCCTTAATTGTTAGACACAATATATATATATATATATATATATATATATATATATATATATATATATATATATATATATATATATATATATATTAAAAGTTTCATTAAAAACGACAGACAAGGTGCTACGGTTAAGTTGTTTATTTAATTTTTCTTGTCTACGAACAAGAGCTTTCTTTGCTGGACAAAGGGTGTGTAAGAACTGTCCAAATGTTTTATTTTTCCGAGCGCTTTAGAAATATACTAGTAGAAAACATAAATATATTAATTGCTTCTACCTGCAATAAAAGGTTAAAAATAATGATTTCCTTATAAATATAACTAAATATATACCTAAAACCGGATGCTTCCCCGATCTCGTCAGTTTTTCAAGTCTAGAGTCAAGCCTTATCTTTTACATATATCCCCATAAACTGTGCCACTTATTCTATGACCCTCTACCTCGAATGGCTGGTGGGACTTTTACAGGATGAAAAGTTCTCAGAACCACTAAGAAACTCTTCCTACCAAATCTGATGTTTTTTTTCTTGGTAAGTGAATCGCACTAGTGGCTTTTTCGCCTTTGCTTGGAGTGAAAAACTTTAGGAGAATGAACCAGAAATCCAATCCTCAATAGGAAACTAGGGATAAACTATTCCTGTTCAAAAGATATGTGTACCGGGCGACAGGCAAACATATCTTTTTTTTTTTA